>CM038141.1:61090848-61426443 GCA_021437245.1 Aegilops speltoides | reverse complement strand
TCGCCATAGTTTGGGCTATAGATGTTCTTCTATAGGAACTCATGTGGGTTGAGTCTCAAGTATATCGACGATCGAGTGTCTTGAAGTCGACGCTTGTATCATGAGGGCAAGGGTGTCAAGGAGTGTCAAGTGATCTCACAAGAGTTTGACGATTATGCTTGTGATCTCAACCGCCAAGAGCTTGAAGTTCATTTGTGATATCAAAGAGGCGATCAAACGGAGTCGACATTTTCTTGTCGCTTCTCTTAAAGCGTTGAAGAGGTTACAAGAACACCGATTCTTTGATCTCCCGGTTGAAACGCTTCGCTGACCTTGGATAGCCAATCTGCACTAGCTTCGACGCTTCCAGAAAGCACTCACATAGCTATACCGGTCTTTGGTCGATGACCACAGATGATGTTCTTGCAGAGAGAGTCTAGTTGAATGAACTTCCCGACATCGGGGTGACACCTTCAGCTTTTAACGCCATTCTCGACGTACATACCGTAGGTCACTGGAATCAAGATGCATACGCATCTTATTCTTCCAAGATATCTGGCCCATCAACACGGGCAAGCAACGGAGACTTTGATTATCCCTCCGCAAATGATATAGTGAAACTCCGTGTGGTTAAATCGAATCACACGTAACAAGGAGTACCTTTGCTCGATACCAATTGAAAGTGCTACTATCGACTAGAGGGGGGTGAATAGGCGATTTTATGAAAGTCTTCAAACTTGAAGTTACTAAGACAAACAATGTAAAATGACCTAATTGTTATGCAGCGAAGATAAACTACCCTAAGCAAGCCATAGTCAAGTATGTAACGATGTGAAAGTACAGACTAAAAGCAGCCTAGGTAGGAAGGATCAAGATGGAAGATAGTATGAAGCCAATCAACAAGAGTAGTCAAGCAATGAAGTCAAATGATACACATATAGGCAATGACTTCATGAAGACAAACTTAAGTAAAGTTGGGAGGATAGAACCATTGCTTGTTGAAGACACAGATTTGTTGACTGGGCCCAGCTGGCTGTGACAACTCAGACGTCTGTTAGGGAGGCTGAGATTTAACTCGTAAGACCGTGGTTCTTCACCTTATTCCCTTGAGCTAAGGACACCAGCCTCGCCTAATCACTCGTGTAAGTCTTCAAGGGAGACTTCCAAACTTTCACATTTCGCTCACCGCAATCCACAATGACTCTTGGATGCTCGAACGCGACGCCTAACCGGCCGGAGGATTCACAAATTTCATGTAATAAGTCTTTAGGTCACATGCATGTAAACACTTTGCTGATGCCTAACACTCTTGGCTCTTCGGTTTGGGCTTTGTCCTCAAGGATTTTTCTCTCAAATGCTTCGAGGTGGGTTGTTCTCAAACGACAAAAGCCGTGCACAAACTCGAAAGCAGCCACAAATTTATGGTGTAGGGGTGGGCTATTTATAGCCACTAGGCAACCCGACCACAAAAGCCGTACAAACTCGATGTCAAACACAATCAAGGATGAACAAGAACCCAGTGATAATGTTAATGATAATGTTCATGTTGATGCTCAACCTAGCAATAATAATGATGTAGAGATTGAACTCTGCCGATCTTGATAACCCACAATCAAAGAATCAACGTTATGATAAAAGAGACTTTGTTGCTAGGAAGCACGGTAAAGAAGAGAACCATGGGTTCGTAAACCCATGCCCTTTCCTCCTAAACCATCCAAGACAAAGGATGATGAGGATTTTGAGCACTTTGCTAAAATGATTAGACCTATTTTCACGTATGCGCTTAACTCGATATGCTTAAAGTAAACTTATGCTAAATATATGAAGGATATCATTACAAATAAGAGAAAGATATCGAAGCTGAAATTTCCACCATGCTTGCTAATTATACTTTTAAAGGTGGAATACCAAAGAAACTTGGAGATCCAGGGTACCACTATACCATGCTCCATTAAAAGAAACTATGTTAAACCGCTATGTGATCTTGGAGCCGTGTTAGTGTTATGCCTCTCTTTATATCGTAGACTTGAATTGAATAAGTTGACACCCACTGAAATATCTTTGCAAATGGATGATAAATCCACCGCTATACCTGGTACTTGTGAGGATGTGCCTGTAGGTTGCAAATGTCACTATCTTAACGGGCTTTGTTATTCTTGATATTCCCGAGGACTATAGTATGTCGATTATCCTTGGTAGACCATTTTGAATATCATGGGCTGCTATTGATTGCAACAAAGGCAATATCACCATAGGTCATCCTATAGGTTCTACTTGGCACAAACACTAATTAAAACATAAAAACACATCTAAACAAAAGGTAGGTAAAACTTATTACTAAATGTACAAAAAAAAAAAAACACAAATAAAATTGGGTTGCTTCCCAAATAGTCCTATCGCTTAACGCCCTAGATAGGCATAAAAGCGAGGATAGATCTAAGTAGTGCCATCTTTGGCATCTAATTTCAATAGAGCACTTATAATCTTTAGGGATTTTTATTTTTAGTAATGATAAAGCTCTTAGGCAAGAAATCAAGAAATTTGTTTGTAGCAAAAGGTTCCTTAATGATAGCAAGAAAATTGGGATGAACACTATCAATTTGAGATCAAGATTTCTTTACTAGAGGATTCACCTTATTTGTAGGAACATACATGACCTTAATTTTGGTAGGAGGTTTTGGGGTATTTACATGATGAAAAGGCGCACCCTAAATTGGTGATAATGTCCTCCGCTTACCAATACTTGTAGAATCAAGATCTATTCTTTCATTAACTATAGGTTCTTTCTTTAAAAATTTCAAAGTAACTCCAACCCTAGATCCATATTGGGTAATTTGATTGTGATCTTTTATCCAAATTTTCAATTAACTCAACACTGCAACTTTATTTTCAATAATTTCAAACCTTGCATGACATGTTCCAAAGTTAAGATAGTTCCATTAACCAAAAAGAGGGGTGGACCAAACAAATCCAACATGGCATTGTAAGCATCAAAAGTGTTACTCAAGAAGTTCCTCCGTAATGGTATCAAGAATATATCTATTCCAAGGGTAATGCCACATAAAAGTTATGAAGAAGAATGTATGGATTGCTTCTAGTAGATCTATTTTGAGCATTGCAAATTCTATGCCAAGCATCTTTTAAATTCTCCTCCCTTGCTTGAAGTGAAGGGACAAAGGAGCGGACAAGGACTAGCCATGACAACGAGCAAACAAAAGGCAAGCAAAGAGAGAGGAGATTGGGAAAGAGAGGGCGAATAAATGGCAAGAAGTGGGGGAGGAAAATGAGAGGAAAATGGCAAATAATGTAAATGCGAGGGAGATGAGTTTGTGATGGGTACTTGGTATGTCTTGACTTGAGCGTAGACTCCCCAAAGAACGGCGCCAAGAATCCTTCTTGCTACGCCTGAGCTTATGCTGGTTTTCCTTGAAGAGGAAAGGGTGATGCAGAATAGTAGCGTAAGTATTTCTCTTTTTAGAACCATATCAATCCAAGAGGAGGCCTCAAAAGTCCCACGACCTACACAAACAAACAAAGAACTCACAACCAACGTAATAAGGGGTTGTCAATCCCTTCACTACCACTTGCAAAAGTGAGATCCGGAGAGATAATATGATAAGATAAATATATTTTTGGTATTTTATAATATAGATGCAAAAGTAAAGATGCAAATAAAAGTAGATTGGAAGCTTATATGATAAAAGATAGACCCGGGGCCATAGGTTTCACTAGTGGCTTCTCTCAAGATAGTATAAGTATTACAAAGGTGAACAAATTACTATCGAGCAATTGATAGAAAAGTTTAATAATTATGAGATTATTTAGGCATAATCATGTATATAGGCATCACGTCTGTGACAAGTAGACCGAATCCTGCTCAGATCTAGTACTATTACTCCACACATCGACCGCTATCCAAGATGCATCTAGAGTATTAAGTTCATAAAGAACAGAGTAACGATTAAGAAAGATGACATCATGTGAGGGATAAACTCATGCAATATGATATAAACCCCATCTTTTATTCTCGATGGCAACAATACAATATGTGCCTGTCGCCTCGCTGCCATCGGGAAAGGACACTCAAGATTGAACCCAAAGCTAAGCACTTCTCCCATTGCAAAAAGATCAATCTAGTAGCCAAACCAAACTGATAATTCAAGAGACTTGAAAAGATAACTTAATCACATAAAAGAATTCAGAGGAGATTCAAATATTTCATAGATAAACTTGATCATAAACCCACAATTCATCGGATCTTGACAAACAACAAGAAAAAGAGTTACATCGAATAGATCTGCAAGAAGATTGAGGAGAACATGGAATTGAGATCCAAAAGAGAGAAGAAGCCATCTAGCTAATAACTATGGACCAAGGTCCTGTGGTAACCACTCACAACTCATCGGAGGGGCGTTGATGTAGATGCCTCCGTGATTGATTCCTCCAAAGGAGCGCCCAAGGCTCCAAGATGGGATCTCGCGATGTAAGGTCATGCTGTGGAATTAGGTTTGCATGGCTTGTTCTGGATGTTCTGGGTACGGGTATATATAGGAGGAAGAAGTAGGTCAGGATCGCTCGAGGGGCCCACGAGATAGGGGCGCGCCAAGAGGGGGCGCCGCCCATGGCACGCTCACCGCTTCTTGACTTGCACTCCAAGTCTGGTCACGCTCGCTCCAAAAAATCACGCCCCAAAGGTTTCATCTCGCTTGACTCCGCTTGATATTCCTTTTCTTTGAAATATCGAATAGGCAAAAACACAACACGGGTTAGGCCTCCTGTTAGTAGGTTAGTCCCAAAAATGATATAAATGTGTGAACTAAAGCCCATAAACATCCAAAACAGTAATATAATAGCATGAAACAATTAAAATTATAGATACGTTGGAGACGATCAATGACATTGTCAAGAACTTGCCCTTGGAGGAGCGGCCATGGCAATCTAGATCCGTAAAAAACAACGAGAAAGAAGAATGTAAGATTTCTCCGTGATAACGGTGGTCAATAGGTTTGGGGGTATATATGGACCCGACTCGGTGTCACATCGATCTAGCCTGTAACACATCATATCACTTTGCGGCCTCACGCACGGTATCCCAACGGGTGTCGCCTTACCTTGGCCGGGACCGTTTAGCCTTTTGGCACACGTATATGATAGTGTCGCTAGCATCCATATGAAAAGGAGCCGGGCTGACATGACTAGTCGTATACCCAAAGTGGCACAGACTTACGAGGACAGCATCCATGACCCGACATCGAGCGTGTCGGTCAACAGCAAGTAAGTTCGGGCTGAAGCTTTGGGCTAGCAGGACTCCGATAAACCGGGCTGCATGGCGGGCTAACGGGACTCCGGTACTCAATGCGTGACATTTCCCGAAGGACAGACACGAGAGCGAAGAAGGACACATGCCGGCCAGCCTAAGTGTTCGGAGCGGTAGCAAGCTACCATGGCTCGGTGGAGACACTAGGAGACATTTCGGTAAGAGAGGCTACTAAAGATAAACAACTAGATAGTCGGATCCACACATACCAAGCATTTCAATCATACACACAATATGCTCGATATGTGCAAATACAACAAGGCATCACAACATGACTCTCCGCACAAGTACTTTATTTAAAGGCTCAGAGAGCCATTCATAACATACACACAAGTACGGGTCACACGACCCACATACAAGTCATACAAGCATACAAGCCACAGCGGAAGTGTTTTGTCTGAGTACAGACAACTAGTAAAATAAAAGAGGCTTGGGTAAGCCTAGCTATACTACATGGTCCTTCTCTTGCTCAGGATCACCACCTGGGCCTTAGTCTACTCATCGATGTCAACGTCTACGAAGAACCCGTCGGAAGGGTTTGAGGCATCTTCTGAAAAATGTAAATTAAGCAACATGAGTACAAAGGTACTCAGCAAGACTTACATCAGACCCTACATACATGCATATTATCAAGAAGGGTTGGTGGGGTTGTTGCAGCAAGCCAGCTTTGACTCATGGCTAAGCTATCCTACGAGACACCAACTTGAAATAGTTTTTGCTTTTCGAGTCCACTACTCATCACTTCAATACACCACCGAGGATCCAACCCGTCTTCCTACGGAGAAGCCATCCTCGGCACTCACGCTTATCTTGAGGCTTTTAGTAGTATCCATTTACTTGTCTATGAAGCTGTATAGGCAACCAAGTAGTCCTTTACATGACGCCGCTATTCGAATAGATGATGTTAACCTGCAGGGTGTACTTCTTCATACGCTCTCACCACTTATCGCCGTTTACACGACATGTACTCGGCAACCTTCAGCGGAAGCCCAGCGTGGGTGTCGGCCACGACCTACCTAGACACACAAGTCTCTAGTCCAGGTTTATCGCCTATTTGGGTTCCATCTATGAGGAGTTCGGCGAAGTCTCGCCCACAGCCCCAAGCGATGTGAGCAGGTTCCCGGGATACCAAACGGGCATCCGGTACACCCGGCCACGTACCTACCGCATCACAGCCCACCCCTACGGTCAGCGCTGTCCACGGCCTCCAGTAGGCTACAAACACCAGAAACTACTTGCAACTCCTGGACCGAAGACTAGGGTGAATAAGAAGTCGAGAGGGTCCATTGGTTTCGGGCCCAATGCATGGTAGTAGCTGAATCTTAAATCACACATACAGATCTCGATTAGCAGGGCGGCCTCAATGAAACAACCCACCATGTACTCCTACATGGCCTTTCATTGATACCTTTACCAAATCGTGTTCAACACCTTACTCTCGTACCGACTCGATCATTTCACTCTAGCCATCATCCCGATGAACCAGACCTGACACGACTCTAAGCATAGCAGGCATAGCAAGGTAGGAACAACACAATCACATGGCTCAATCAACTCCTACACATGCTAGTGGGTTTCATCTAATTCTTGTGGCAATGACAGGTCATCAGAGGAAATGGGTTCAACTACCGCACACACAAGCAGTTTGAATCGCGTTGTCTTAATGCGATAAACAAGAGCAGGTGCAAGAACGTGGGATTTTATCGATATGATCAAATGGTTGGTTGCTTGCTCGACGGGTCGTTACGGGTATTGTTCTTCGTGCAGGTTATCACGGTACTCCTCGGGGCGAGAAACGCATGAGAACACCGATACACAAGCATTACCAAACAAGATGCAACAATATGATGCATGCAATGAGACATGGCAAAATGAGTGCTTTGGGCTAATGCAACTAAGATCAGATGGGTTTGAACCAATTTGAACCAAAGATTCAAAATTCAAACTCATATATGATCATTTAAAGTGTTTAAACTTGTTCTGCCATAAACAGTGGGTTAGCTTCTGTAAACATGCATGAAACCAGTACAGATGGATAGATTGGATTTTTCTGATCATTTTTCATATATAATTTGTCTCATTTGGAGCTATGGTTGATTTTATATGAATTTTGAAGTTTGAAACAATTTCGGAATTTCTGTGTAAAAATAATTCCGATAATTTAAATATTCGTCGACCTTTGCGTCATCTTGGCGTCGGGGTCAACGGGCTGGTCAGGTCAAACTGACCAGTGGGTCCCAGCGATGTCGATGGGGTTAGCTTATTTAGAATTTAATTAAACTAAACTAGATTAATTAGTGGGTGGGCCCACATGTCATAGACCCGTGGGGGTCAAATCCACGGCGTCTAGCCGCCGGCGAAGCAGCAGCGGCGGCGATAGTGGTTTTGGTGTTTGGCCACCAAGCGGGCGGCGACCACGGAGTGAAGCTAGGGCGAGCCGCAGCTCTTGGCGGAGTCCGTTGAGCTCGGGGTGGCGGAGTAGCGCGCCGGCGGCGGTTTGGCGGCCACCGAGCTCGGGTGAGAGTGAACTCGCGGTGGAGTGTGCGGTGGGGTGCGTGGGGTGCGTGGTTAGCACCAGCGTGGCGTGGTGAGCGTGTTGGACAGGGTGAGGGCGGAGTGTGGCGGAGCGCGTCGGCGGCGAGGTCGCGGCGGCGCGGCGTCGCGATCTCGTCGCGGTCGTTGTGGTGCACGGAGCGAGAGAAGTCGAAGTAGCTAGGCTCACAGCGGGACTTAGCGGTGCGAGCAGCGTGGTCGGGGACGAGCTGCAGCGGCGGCAGCGTTGAAGGGATCTCGGCGGCGGCGGACTCGGGCGAAGCTTAGTGCGGCGTCTTGGCACGCGGCGCTTCGAGGCTCGGCTAGCGCGAAGGAGTCGGCAGCGGCGGAGCGTCTCGACACGATGGCGCGGCGTGGGTCGACGGAGGGCGCGGCTCTGACGGTGGTCTTGGCGGCGGTGGCGTCGGCCATGGCGTGGGGGAGCGAGGGAGACGAGCTGGGAGAAAGAGGCGTCTGGGGTGCGGAGAGAGCGAGGGTCGATCCCGGCGTGGCAAGGCGAGAGGCGGCGAGACGGCGAGCAGGTGCGTGGCACCCGTGCATGCTCGCCGTCGAGCACCCTGCCTGCCTGCCTGGCCGGCAAGCAGCTCGCTGGCGCGGTGCTGGGCTGGGCCGGCCAGGTGGGCTGGCTAGTGGGCCGGCTAGTGCCCAGGTAAGTTTCTTTCCTGTTGTTTTTCTTTTTCTATTATTCTGTAACTTTGTTGATTTATTTAAAATACCAAATAGGTTTTAAAAATCACCAAACTACTCCTGGTCCATTGTTGGAATATTTCCAACATGAAACATTTTAGTTTGGAGATATTTGGACATTTGAAATATTTTATAAATTTAAAATGCCCAAATTCCAAATAACTATGATTTTATTCAATGACCTTAGGATGACCTAGGAAAATGTGCACCACTTTTGGCAAAGCTTCTGGACCAAGACAAAAATGATGGACTTTTTAGAAGGGCATTTCAGGTTCATCGAAAATATTTTTAATAAACCCTAGTTGTTTGAGAGGGGTTGGGGTTACGGCAATCCCATTTCAAATTTCTGTTGAATGAAATAAACATGATGCAACATTCTAATGCATGGACTAGCTAGGTTGTGACAACTCACCCCACTCAAAAGAATCTCGTCCGAGATTTAGGTTCCTCCGAAAGAGGCGGGATACTCAAGTCGAAGGCGATCCTCCCTTTCCCAAGTGGCTTCCTTCTCGAGAATGATCGACCATTGAACCTTGAGAAACTTGATATTATGCCGTCGAGTAATGCGCTCGGCTTGATCGAGGATCTGAGCAGGTATTCTCGATATGTGAGATTATCTTGGAGATCAAGCGTTTAGTGGTCCACTCCACGGATAGGATCCGAGAAGCAGCGCTGAGTTGAGAAGCGTGGAAGGCGTCGTGGACTTTGGAGAGATCGGAGGTAGTTCAATTGGTAGGCAACTTCTCCTCGTTTGGCAAGAATGCGAAAGGGTCCAATGTAGCGAGGAGCCAATTTGCCTTTGATACGAAGCGATGGGTTCCCTTGGAGGGTAACCGAAGGTAAACCTTCTCGTCAACCTCGTAAGTCATAGCCTTATGTTTTCGGTCATATTGACTCTTTTGGCGGGATTGGGCTGTTTTCAACTTTTCACGAGCGATGCGAACTTGCTCTTTCGCCTCTGGATCATATCCGGGCCAAAGAATTATCTTTCCCGGTTTCGACCAGTTAAGAGGTGTTCGACACCTTCGTCCATAGAGAACTTCAAAAGGTGCTTTGCCCAAGCTAGATTGATAGCTGTTGTTATAAGCAAATTCGGCAAATGGAAGGCATTTCTCCCAATCCATTCGAATGAGATATGAAGCTTCGAAGCATGTCTTCTAGGATTTGGTTGACACGTTCCACTTGACCACTTGATTGAGGGTGGAGCAAAGTGCTAAAGGAAAGATGGGTTCCCATAGCGTTTTGGAAACTTTCCCAAAATCGAGAGGTGAAGAGACTTCCTCTATCGAGTTTATTTCAATGGAACACCATGAAGAGACACTATTAGGGATCGTACAAGTCTGCTAGTGACTAGCGGTTATACTCATGAACAGGTAAGAAATGGGCTACTTTGGAAAGGCGGTCGATAACGACAAAGATAGCGTTATTCCCTCTCTTGGTCCTGGGAAAACCAGTGATGAAATCCATACTAATTTTATCCCATTTCCATTCAGGAATAGCTAAAGGTTGAAGGGTGCCAGCAGGCCGTTGATGCTCTGCTTTTACCACGACGGCGAGCGTCGCGATTAGCAACATATTGAGCAATGTCTCTCTTCATCCTAGTCCACGGAACCTCTGGCGAGGTCTGATACATTTTAGTGCCACGGGATGAATGGTGAGAGGAGATTCATGAGCTTCCTTAAGGATTAATCGCGCAGGTTTCGCACCTTAGGAACCACTAGGCGGGTTCAAGTATCGACCCTTGATCATCAATGGAGAAACAATCCGCAACTCCTTTCTTGGCGTTTCTTTTGATGCGGAAATTCCGGATCTACCTTTTGGGCCTTGATGATCTGATCCGTAAGGAAGGTTTCGCCACCAAGGTGGAAAGGAACCCTCGAGGAACAATGTGAAGGTTAAGCTTCGAAATTCCTCGTGGAGAAGTGGTTGACTTTGTTGCAACATTAGATTGTTGCAATAAGATTCTGACTTAAGCGCATCAGCCATGGCGTTGGCTTTTCTGGGGTATAAGTTATCCCTAAATCGAAATCTGAGATCAACTCGACCCAACGTCTTTGCACGAGATTCAAATCTGGTTGGGTAAATATATATTTCAGACTTTGGTGATCGGTGTAGATTTATAGCGATTACCAAGAAGGTAATGTCGCCAGGTTTTGAGTGCATAGACTACAGTGCAAGCTCTAGATCATAGTAGGGTAGTTTTCCTCATGTGGGTGTAATTGCCGTGAACCATAAGCAATTACGTGTCGATCTTGCATGAGAATACAGCCTAGTCCTTGTCATGGCGTCGCAATAGATAACAAAGTCTTTAGAAATCTGGTGGTACCAACACGGGAGCAGAAGTTAAGCGTCTTTTCGGTTCACAGGCTGTGCTCACATTGTGGAGTCCACTCGAACTTTTATCCTTCTTGAGGAGTTCGAGTTAGAGGTTTAGCAACTTTGGAGAAGTTCTCGTGAAGCGGCGACAATAGCTCGCTAAGCCAAGGAAGCTCCGAACTTGCTTGACCGATTCAGGTGGAGTCCAATTAAGGACGGCTTGAACTCGCTCGGGGTTTACAGCAATACCTTTACCAGAAATTACATGTCCTAGATAGGTCACTTCTGGCAGCCAAAATTCGCATTTGGAAAACTTGGCATAAAGGCGATGCTCTCGAAGTTTCATCAACACTAGCCTTAGATGTTCGGCATGTTCTTCCTCGTTCTTGGAATAGATGAGTATGTCATCGAGGTAAACCACGACGAATTTATCCAAATACTCCATGAAGATTGAGTTCATTAACCGGGAGAAGGTGGCTGGGGCGTTGGTTAAGCCAAAGGACATGACGGTGTACTCGTATTGGCCGTAACGAGTAACAAAAGCCGTTTTAGGAATGTCCCCGTTTCGGATTTTGATTTGATGGTAGCCTAACCTCAAATCCATCTTAGAGAAGACTGAGGATCCTGCGAGCTGATCATACGGATCGTTGATCCCGGGAGCGGATACTTGTTCTTAATTGTGACCAAGTTGGCGGGTCGATAGTCTACAACCATCCGATCCGTACCATCCTTCTTCTTTGAAGAAGAGGACGGGCAAGCCCAAGGAGATGAACTAGGGACGGATGAAACCCTTTTGTAAGGCCTCATCGAGTTGTTTCTTAAGTTCGGCTAGTTCTAGGGTGCCATCTTATAGGGTCTTCTAGAAATTGGGGCAGTTCTGGAATGAGATCTATCACGAATTCAACATCTCTGTCGGTGGAACACACGGCAATTCTTCTGAAAGACATCCGGAAAGTCACGGACTACGGAGCGTCTTGAGGTCAGCAATGGGTGGCATTAAGAGAATATAATTGGCGCTTAGATATTGGGTCAAGACATTGACTATCTTTCCCGATGGGTGCGTAAGTTGAACAGTCCTAGAGAAGCAATCAATCTTGGCATGATGGGCTGACATCCAGTCCATACCCAAGATGATATTTATATCCGAAGATTTGAGAGCTATCAGCGATGCAAGGAAAACAAGTCTGTCGACCTGAATTTCATTTCCATGGCTTACTCTAGAGGTTTGCCATCTAGAACCCGGGTAGAAATTTCCATGGTGGAAGGCATGTCACGAGAATGTAGTGTTATGCAAGCGAGCATAATTTTCGGATATGAATGAATGAGATGCTCGATGTCGAAAAGAGCGGATGCGGGTGGCAATTAACAAGAAGCGTCGAGCACGGCGTTGGGATCCTCTTGGGCCTCCTCGGTGAGACACAATTAACATGGCCACGTCGGTGATGGCGGCTTGGCATAGAACACTTTTCTGCTGGCTTGCCACGGCCAACAGCTTTGCGGGCTGGTTGGGGTTGGTGCAGGGACAATCGCGCATGTAGTGGCCTGATTCCCCACATTTGAAGCATGTCACGGGGCTGGCGCGAGAGGCGCTGTTGGTTGGTCCACCATAGGGCCTAGTTGGTGCATCTGGCTGAAGCGGGCGGCGCTGGAAGGATGGCCTCGGTGTGAATCTGGGTGGCGAGGGCAGATTAGGCACCCACACACGGCGCTTCGTGGTCCGGCACCGGATGAGGAACCCATATCCCGACCATGCTTGCGTGTTGCCTCGAAATCAGTCTGACCAGTTTCAGCGCTGATGGCTTTGTTAACAAGCTTCTGGAAAGAGGTGCACTCATGCAGACGTAGATCTCGGCGGAGCTCGGGGCTAAGTCCCTTGCGGAACCTTGCCTGTTTCTTGGCGTCAGTGGAGACCTCTTCAGTGGCATAACGTGCGAGGTTACCAAACTCTCTGCTATAGGCGTCCACGGAGAGACGACCTTGGGTGAAACTGCAGAACTCCTCACGTTTGCGATCCATGAGACCCTCCGGAATGTGATGTTCACGGAAAGCCTCGCTGAATTCTGCCCAAGTAGTGACATGGCCAACTGGGCGCATAGCCATATAGTTCTCCCACCAGAGACTGGCGGGGCCTTCGAGATGATATGCAGCAAAGGTGACCTTGTCCGCCTCAGCTACGATCTGAAGCGCAGCTTGTGAGTAATGCTGCGGAAGCCGATCATCAGCGTCGAGAGGCTCGGCGGAGTGGTGGAAGGTAGGCGGGTGTAACTTGATGAAGTCAGCGGCGACACCAAGTTGTTTCTCGGATGATGGGCTGTGTTACATTCGATACGCTCCGACAAGCGGTTGGTCTCCGTTTGTTTCTCTCGGCCTCCGGCATAACCCGGCCGAGAAGGAGGGTGAGGCAGGTTTGCTTCTCCAACTCCACTGCCTCCGGCCTGCTCTGGCGGAGCAGGGTTGTTGCGGGTGTTAACCATCCTAGGGAAAACAAGACAAGGATTTAGTCCAGGATGGCAAGATTCTAACATAGAAGTGTAGAATGTAATGGATAACTCGAATGCGAGATGATCATCCGTATGACATGGTGGATCTGAAACTACTTCTTTATTCCATCGTCATACACACCATACAAGGTTTAGTACAAGACCAAACAAAGTACTACTACGGTGAAAGGAAGATTACATCTCATCGGAGGCACACCAAGCTCCTATACATTATTTTTGTTACACCTCCGGGATTAGTACACACTTAGTCATATTCCACGGGTCACGCAGGCGGTGGAAATACAAGCTGATTACAATACTAGTGGGACTACTACTAACTCAGGCGTCTCCGTAGTAGTTCTCGTAGAAGTCTCCTCCATAACCTGGGAGTTCAACATGATCGTCCGGAAACAGACGGTCCTGGGGAGCCTGTGGACCGTAAGGGCAAGGGTGAGGTCTTGGACCTCTGACGGTGGCAAGCGAGGACCACGAGGTGGGGTGATGCCCCCACATCACGCCAGATCCATCATGTCAGCGAGCAGCCCGACAGGATACAAATCTCTCATATCCATATAACCAGCTTGAGCAGCCGGTGCAAAAGCGAGTCAAGGTAGCCCGGTGATCGGCCACGGGCATTGAAGAGCTCCATCCTCAAGGCCCGACTCTCTCGGTCCTTGTCCTCGAGCAACTCAGCGGTGGTGCGGGTTAGGGAGTCCTCGACTAGAATCGGCATAGATGGCTCGGAGATAACCAAACGCTCAGAAGTGAACTCGGCATATACGGAAGTCGGTGTTGCGGAGCAGATCGATCTGGCTCGTATAATGGTCATCATAGAGTATGCAGCATCTTGAACCGCCATATCAATAGTAACACCAAGCCCATAGGAGCTGTGAAGGGCCTCGGTGGAACCAGGATAAGAGAAACACCGGACGGTGCAAAGATCTCGACTTTGATTAAAGTCTCGACATCTTGCTCTTCAATGTGTATTCGGGTACCAGCGGTATCCGCTTCGATCATAACCGAACTAGCATGGTAGTATGACCGGTCACACCAATGCATCTGGTCAGACGAACCACTTGATTGTGATCACGAGTGGCCATCTGGAAGCACAACCACAATGCAAAGGCATTAGTATTTCTAGCGGAATTTGGACAGCAAACAACTGTAAATGCTCAAAGGATTGAGACATTTCACAAGGATCTGCATAACCACTCAACAATATCATATCAAGGTTCTGGGTCCAATTTAGTAACATAACAGGATAGTAAAACTGAACCAGGCTTGTAACCATCAAACCTACAAGGTACTCTTGATTAGTAACACGTGAGCCTAATAGAGAAGAGGTCCTAATCCTTAACCCCGGTGGAAGAATGGGTGACTCAGATCAGAATATTATGAGATAAAGAAGTAAAAAGAGCCTTACGTGCCGTCCCACAATCAATTCCCTACATATAACTAAAGCATTTCTAGACTCAACATCGACCGGTTTGGCTTGGAGAACCTCTGAGCAGTCCGGCTCGATGCCACGCTGTCGGGACCCGACTCGGTGTCACATCGATCTAGCTGTAACACATCATATCACTTTGCGGCCTCACGCACGGTATCCCAGCGGTGTCGCCTTACCTTGGCCGGGACCGTTTAGCCTTTTGCTGCGTATATGATAGTGTCGCTAGCATCCATATGAAAAGGAGCCCGGCTGACATGACTAGTCGTATACCCAAAGTGGCACAGACTTACGAGGACAGGCATCCATGACCCGGCATCGAGCGTGTCGGTCGACAGCAAGTAAGTTCGGGCTGAAGCCTTTGGGCTAGCAGGACTCGATAAACCGGGCTGTGGCGGGCTAACAGGACTCCGGTACTCAATGCGTGACATTTCCCGAAGAACAGACCGAGAGCGAAGAAGGACACATGCCGGCCAGCCTAAGTGTTCCGGAGCAGTAGCAAGCTACCATGGCTCAGTGGAGACACTAGGAGACATTTCCCGGTAAGAGAGGCTACTAAAGATAAACAACTAGATAGTCAGATCCCACACATACCAAGCATTTCAATCATACACACAATATGCTCGATATGTGCAAATACAACAAGGCATCACAACATGACTCTACGACACAAGTACTTTATTTAAAGGCTCGAGAGAGCCATTCATAACTATATACACACAAGTACGGGTCACACGACCCACATACAAGTCATACAAGCATACAAGCCACAGCGGAAGTGTTTTGTCTGAGTACAGACAACTAGTAAAATAAAAGAGGCTTGGGTAAGCCTAGCTATACTACATGGTCCTTCTCTTGCTCAGGATCACCACCTGGGCCTTAGTCTACTCATCGATGTCAACGTCTACGAAGAACCCATCGGAAGGGTTTGAGGCATCTTCTGAAAAATGTAAATTAAGCAACATGAGTACAAAGGTACTCAGCAAGACTTACATCAGACCCTACATACATGCATATTATCAAGAAGGGTTGGTGGGGTTGTTGCAGCAAGCCAGCTTTGACTCATGGCTAAGCTATCCTACGAGACACCAACTTGAAATAGTTTTGCTTTTCGAGTCCACTACTCATCACTTCAATACACCACCGAGGATCCAACCCGTCTTCCTACGGAGAAGCCATCCTCGGCACTCACGCTTATCTTGAGGCTTTTAGTAGTATCCATTTACTTGTCTATGAACTGTATAGGCAACCAAGTAGTCCTTTACATGGACGGGCTATTCGAATAGATGATGTTAACCTGCAGGGTGTACTTCTTCATACGCTCTCACCACTTATCGCGTTTACACGACATGTACTCGGCAACCTTCAAGCGGAAGCCCAGCGTGGGTGTCGGCCACGACCTACCTAGACACACAAGTCTCTAGTCCGGGTTTATCGCCTATTTGGGTTCCATCTATGAGGAGTTCGGCGAAGTCTCGCCCACAGCCCCAAGCGATGTGAACAGGGTTCCCGGGATACCAAGCGGGCATCCGTACACCCGCCACGTACCTACCGCATCACAGCCCACCCCTACGGTCAGCGCTGTCCACGGCCTCCGATGAGGCTACAAACACCGAAACTACTTGCAACTCTGGACGAAGACTAGGGTGAATAAGAAGTCGAGAGGGTCCATTGGTTTGGGCCCAATGCATGGTAGTAGCTGAATCTTAAATCACACATACAGATCTCGATTTAGGGCGGCCTCAATGAAACAACCCACCATGTACTCCTACATGGCCTTTCATTGATACCTTTACCAAATCGTGTTCAACACCTTACTCTCGTACCGACTCGATCATTTCACTCTAGCCATCATCCCGATGAACCAGACCTGACACGACTCTAAGCATAGCAGGCATAGCAAGGTAGGAACAACACAATCACATGGCTCAATCAACTCCTACACATGCTAGTGGGTTTCATCTAGTTACTGTGGCAATGACAGGTCATGCAGAGGAAATGGGTTCAACTACCGCAGCACACAGCAGTTTGAATCGCGTTGTCTTAATGCAGTAAACAAGAGCAGGTGCAAGAACGTGGGATTTTATCGATATGATCAAATGGTTGGTTGCTTGCCTGACGGGTCGTTACACGGGTATTGTTCTTCGTCTGGGTTATCACGGTACTCCTCGGGGCCAGAACCTGCCGCAGGAACACCGATACACAAGCATTACCAAACAAGATGCAACAATATGATGCATGCAATGAGACATGGCAAAATGAGTGCTTTGGGCTAATGCAACTAAGATCAGATGGGTTTGAACCAATTTGAACCAAAGATTCAAAATTCAAACTCATATATGATCATTTAAAGTGTTTAAACTTGTTCTGCCATAAACAGTGGGTTAGCTTCTGTAAACATGCATGAAACCAGTACAGATGGATAGATTGGATTTTTCTGATCATTTTTCATATATAATTTGTCTCATTTGGAGCTATGGTTGATTTTATATGAATTTTTGAAGTTTGAAACAATTTCTGGAATTTCCTGTGTAAAAATAATTCCAGTAATTTAAATATTATACAAGATCTGCGTCATGCTGACGTCAGGGGTCAACGGGCTGGTCAGGTCAAACTGACCAGTGGGTCCCGCGTGTCAGTGGGGTTAGCTTATTTAGAATTTAATTAAACTAAACTAGATTAATTAGTGGGGCTGGGCCCACATGTCATAGACCCAGGGGGGGTCAAATCCACCGGCGTCTAGCCGCCGGCGAGCCCGACGCGGCGGCGATAGTGGTTTTTGGTGTTTCGGCCACCAAGCAGGCTGGCGACCACGGAGTGAAGCTAAGGACGAGCCGCAGCTCTTGGCGGAGTCCGTTGAGCTCGGGGTGGCCGGAGTAGGCGCCGGCGGCGAGTTTGGCGGCCACCGGAGCTCGGGTGAGAGTGAACTCGCGGTGGAGTGTGCGGTGGGGTGCGTGGGGTGCGTGGTTAGCACCAGCGTGACGTGGTGAACGTGTTGGACAGGGTGAGGGGGCCGGAGTGTGGCCGGGAGCACGTCGGCGGCGAGGTCGCGGCGGTGCGTCAGGCGATCCTCGTCGCGATCGTTGTGGTGCACGGAGCGAGAGAGAAGTCGAAAGTAGCTAGGCTCACTGGCGGGCCTTAGCGGTGCGACGGCGTGGTCGGGGACGAGCTGCAGCGGCGGCGGCGTTGAAGGGATCTCGGCGGCGGACTCGGCGAAGCTTAGTGCGGCGTCTTGAGAACCTTGGCGCTTCGAGGCTCGGCTAAGCGAAGGAGTCGGCGACGGCGGAGCGTCTGACACGGTGGCGCGGCGTGGGGTCGACGGAGGGCGCGGCTACGACGGTGGTCTTGGCGGCGGTGGCGTCGGCCATGGCGTGGGGAGCGAGGGAGGCGAGTGGGAGAAAGCAGGCGTCTGGGGTGCGGGAGAGAGCGAGGGTCGATCCCGGCGTGGCAAGCGAGAGGCGGCGAGGCGGCGAGCAGGTGCGTGGCACCGTGCATGCTCGCCGTCGAGCACCTGCCTGCTCACTGGCCGACAAGCAGCTCATTGGCCGCAGTCTTTGGGCTGGGCGGCCAGTGGGCTGGCTAGTGGGCAGCTAGTGCCTGTAAGTTTCTTTCTGTTGTTTTCTTTTCTATTATTACGTAACTTTGTTGATTTATTTAAAATACCAAATAGGTTTTAAAATCACCAAACTACTCTGGTCCATTGTTGGAATATTTCCAACATGAAACATTTAGTTTGGAGATATTTGGACATTTGAAATATTTTATAAATTTAAAATGCCCAAATTCCAAATAACTATGATTTTATTCAATGACCTTAGGATGACCTAGGAAAATGTGCACCACTTTTGGCAAAGCTTACGGACCAAGACAAAATGATGGACTTTTAGAAGGGCATTCAGGTTCATCGAAAATATTTTAATAAACCCTAGTTGTTTGAGAGGGGTTGGGGTTACAGCAATCCCATTTCAAATTTCTGTTGAATGAAATAAACATGATGCAACATTCTAATGCATGGACTAGCTAGGTTGTGACAATTACGCTTGTGAACGAGCGGCTTAACGAGTCACAGAGTATTGCTACGTCTTGATCTTGCGTTGGTTTTCCTCGAAGAGGAGAGGGTGATGCAGCGATAATACCGTAAGTATTTCCCTCAGGTTTTGAGAACCAAGGTATCAATCCAGTAGGAGGCTCCTCAAAAGTCCCACACACCTACACAAACAAACTAAGAACTCGCAACCAACGCAATAAAGGGGTTATCAATCCCTTCACGGCCACTTACGGAAGTGAGATCTAATAAAGATAGTTAGATAAGATAAATATATTTTTGGTATTTTATAATATAGATGCAAAAAGTAAAAATGCAAATAAAAGTAGATTGAAGGCAAATATGATAAGAGATAGACCCGGGGGCCATAGGTTTCACTAGAGGCTTTTCTCATGATAGCATAAGTATTATGGTGGGTGAAAAAATTACTGTCGAGCAATTGATAGAAAAGTGAATAGTTATGAAATTATCTAGGCATGATCATGTATATACGCATCATGTCCATAACAAGTAGAGCGACTCCTGCCTGCATCTACTACTATTACTCCACATATCGACCGACTCCTGCCTGCATCTACAGTATTAAGTTCATAAGAACGTAGTAACGCATTAAGCAAGATGACATGATGTAAAGGGATAAACCCATGCAATATGATATAAACCCCATCTTGTTATCCTCGATGGCAACAATACAATACATGCCTTGCAACCCTTTCTGTCACTGGGTAAGGACACCGCAAGATTGAACCCAAAGCTCCGGCAGAGTGTCGGCGAAGGCTCCAAGATGAGATCTGGCGGATACAGAAGGTTACGGCAGTGGAAATTGTGTTTCGTGGTGCTCTTGGATATTTTCGGGGTACGTAGGTATATATAGGAGGAAGAAGTACGTCGGTGGCCGCCCGAGGGGCCCACGAGGCAAGGGGCGCGCCCTATAGGGGGGGGCACGGCCACCTATCTCGTGGCTGCCTCGGCGGCTTCTTGACTTGCACTACAAGTCCTCTGGATCACGTTCGTTCCAAAAATCACGCTCCCGAAGGTTTCATTCCGTTTGGACTCCGTTTGATATTCCTTTTCTTCGAAATACTGAAATAGGCAAAAAAAATAGCAATATGGGCTGGGCCTCCGGTTAGTAGGTTAGTCCCAAAAATGATATAAATGTGTAAATAAAGCCCATAAACATCCAAAAGGGGTAATATAATAGCATGGAACAATAAAAAAATATAGATACGCTGGAGACGTATTCAGCAGCCCCAAGCTTAATTCCTGCTCGTCCTCGAGTAGGTAAATGATAAAAAAGAAATTTTTGATGTGGAATGCGACCTAGCATAATTAATAATGTAATTTTCTTTATTGTGGCATGAATGTTCAGATCCAAATGATTCAAAATAAAAGTTCATATTGAGAAAAGAAATAGTAACACTTCAAGCACACTAATCAAAGTAATCATGTCTTCTCAAAATAACATGGCAAAAGAAAGTTCATCCCTACAAAATCATATAGTTTGGCTATGCTTTATTTTCGTCACACAAAGATGTTCCTAACTTCTATGCCCCCAATGACAAGCCAAGCAATTGTTTCATACTCAAATAATTTCAAACTTTTTCAACCTTCACGCAATACATGAGCGTGAGCCATGGATATAGCACTATGGGTGGAATAGAATATGATGATGGGGATTGTGTGGAGAATACAAAAAGGAGAAAGTCTCACATTGACGAGGATAATCAATGGGCTATGGAGATGCCCATCAATTGATGTCAACATGAGGAGTAGGGATTGCCATGCAACGGATGCACTAGAGCTATAGATGAATGCTCAACAAAAGAAAACTAGTGGGTGTGCATCCAACTTGCTTGCTCATGAAGACCTAGGGCATTTGAGGAAGCCCATCGTAGGAATATACAAGCCAAGTTCTATAATGAAAAATTCCCACTAGTATGAAGAAGAACAAGGTGCTACTTTGAAGCACAATATATTAGACTGACTACATGAAGAACAAGGTGCTACTTTGAAGCACAAGTGTGGAAAAAGTGATAGTAACATTGCCCTTTTTATTTATTTTCTTCTTTTTTTTTCTTTTTTTTTCTTTTTTTGGGCCTTTCTTTTTTTTCTTTTTGGCCTTTCTTTTTTTTTCTTATGTTTCTTTTTGGGCAATGCTCTAATAATGATGATCATCACACTTCTATTGATTACAACATATGAATTACAACTCGAAACTAGAACAAGATATGACTCTATATGAATGCCTCTGGCGGTGTACCGGGATGGTGTAATGAATCAAGAGTGACATGTATGAAAAATAAGGCATGGTGGCTTTGCCACAAATACGATGTCAACTACATGATCATGCAATGGCAATATGACAAAAGTAAAGTATGTCATGATGATGATGAATGGAACGGTGGAAAGTTGCTTGGCAATATATCTCAGAATGGCTATGGAAATGCCATAATAGGTAGGTATGGTGGCTGTTTTGAGGAAGATATAAGGAGTTTTATGTGTGATAGAGCATATCGTATCACGGGGTGTGGATGCACCGGCGAAGTTTGCACCAACTCTCAAGGCGAGAAAGGACAATGCACTGTACCGAAGAGACTAGCAAAGGCGGAAAGGTAAAAGTGCGTATAATCCATGGACTCAACATTAGTCAAAAGAACTCATATACTTATTGGAAAAATTTAGAAATCATCAAAAATCAAGTACTATGTGCATGCTCCTAGGGGGATAGATTGGTAGGAAAAGACCATCGCTCGGCCCCGACCGCCACTCATAAGGATGCACAAGCCAGGTACACTTCATGTTTCAAATTTGTTACCCAACTTTAACCATATGTGCATGCTACGACAGTTGCTAACTTCAACACAAGCATTCTTTAAATTCACAATCACCCAACTAGCATGACTTTAATATCACTACCTCCATATCTCAAAACAATTATCAAGTATCAAATTGATCATATATAGCATCCAATTCACTTCATATGATATTTTTTATTATACCCAACTTGGATGCCCACCATTCTAGGACCAATTTTACAACCATAGAAAATACCATGCTGTTCTAAAAGACTATCAAAATAATATAAGTGAAGCATGAGAGACTAGAAATTTCTTCAAAATTAAGACACCACCGTGCTCTAAAAGATATAAGTGAAGCACTAGAGCAAAAACTATGAAGCTCAAAAGATATAAGTGAAGCACATAGAGTATTCTAGCAAATTCTAATCAAATAGGCTTCTCCTAAAAGGTGTGTACAGCAGGGATGATTGTGGTAAACCAAAAAGCAAACACTAATATAATACACGACGCCCAAGCAAAACACATATCATGTGGCGAATAAAAATATAGCTCCAAGTAAAGTTATCAATGAACGAAGACGAAAGATGGGATGCCTTCCCGGGGCATCCCCAAGCTTAGGCTTTTGGCTATTCTTGAATATCTTGGGGTGCCATGGGCATCCCCAAGCTTAGGATCTTGTCACCCTTTATTCCATAGTCCATAAAAGCTTTACGGCAAACTTGAAAAATTCACAACACAAAACTCAACAGGAAATCTTAGAAGCTCCGTTAGTGAAAGGAAACAAAAGCACCACATAAGTGAACGAAATATGCCCTAGAGGCAATAATAAGAGTTATTATTTATTTCATCATATCATGATAAATGTTTATTATTCATGCTATAATTGTATTAACCGGAAACAAGATACATGTGTGAATACATAGACAAACTTAATGTCACTAGTATGCCTCTACTTCACTAGCTCATTAATCAAAGACGGTTATGTTTCCTAACCATAGACATGTGTTGTCATTTGATTAATGGGATCACATCATTAGGAGAATGATGTGATTGACTTGACCCATTCCGTTAGCTTAGCACTTGATCGTTTAGTATGTTGCTATTGCTTTCTTCATGACTTATACAAGTTCCTATAACTATGAGATTATGCAACTCCCGTTTATCGGAGGAACACTTTGTGTGCTACCAAACGTCACAATGTAACTGGGTGATTATAAAGGAGCTCTACAGGTGTCTCCAAAGGTACATGTTGAGTTGGCGTATTTGGAGATTAGGTTTTGTCACTCCGATTGTCGGAGAGGTATCTCTGGGCCCTCTCGGTAATGCACATCACTATAAGCCTTGCAAGAAATGTAGCTAATGAGTTAGTAATGGAATGATGCATTACGTAACGAGTGAAGAGACTTCCCGGTAATGAGATTGAACTAGGTATTGGATACCGACGATCAAATCTCGGGCAAGTAACATACCGATGACAAAGGGAACAACGTATGTTGTTATGCGGTTTGACCAATAAAGATCTTCGTAGAACATGTAGGAGCCAATATAAGCATCTAGGTTCCGCTATTGGTTATTGACCGAAAACATTTCTAGGTCATGTCTACAAAGTTCTCGAACCCGTAGGGTCCGCACACTTAAGGTTTCGATGACAGTTATATTATGAGTTTATGAGTTTTGATGTACCGAAGTTTGTTCGGAGTCCCGGATGAGATAATGGACATGACGAGTAGTCTCGAAATGGTCGAGACATGAAGATTGATATATTGGAAGCCTATATTTGGATAAAGTGTTACGGGTGAAACCGGGATTTTACCGGAGTACCGGGAGGTTACCGGAATCCCCCGGGGGCTTAATGGGCCTACATGGGCCATAGTGGACAGGAGGAGAGGAGGCAAGGGCTGGGCCGTGCGTCCCTCCCCCCTAGACCGAATAGGACAAGGAGAGGGGGGCGGCCCCCCCTTTCCTTCCTCTCTCCCTCCTCCTTCCCCCCTTCTCCAACTCCAACTAGGAAAGAAGGGAGTCCTACTCCCGGTGGGAGTAGGACTCCCCTTGGTGTGCCCCACCTTGGCCGGCCGCCCCCTACCCCTTGGCTCCTTTATATACAGGGGCAGGGGGCACCTCTAGAAACAACAATTGATCTCTTAGCCGTGTGTGGTGCCCCCCTCCACCATAGTCCTCGATAATATTGTAGCGGTGCTTAGGCGAAGCCCTGCCACGGTAGAACATCAAGATCGTCACCACGCCGTCGTGCTGATGGAACTCTTCCCCGACATTATGCTGGATCGAAGTCCTGGGATCGTCATCGAGCTGAATGTGTGCTAGAACTCGGAGGTGCCGTAGTTTCGGTGCTTGATCGGTCAAGCCGTGAAGACGTACGATTACATCAACCGCGTTGTTCTAACGCTTCCGCTTTCGATCTACGAGTGTACGTGGACAACACTCTCCCCTCTTGTTGCTATGCATCACCATGATCTTGTGTGTGCATAGGAAATTTTTTGAAATTACTACGTTACCCAACAGTGGTATCAGAGCCAGGTTTCATGCGTAGATGTCATATCCACGAGTAGAACACAAGTGAGTTGTGGGCGATACAAGTCATACGGCTTACCAGCATGTCATACTTTGGCTCAGCGGCATTGTGAGATGAAGCGGCCCAGACCAACATTACGCGTACACTTACGCGAGACTGGTTTCGCCGTTACGAGCACTCGTTGCTTAAAGGTGACCGGCGGGTGTCTGTCTCTCTCACTTTAGTTGAACCGAGTGTGGCTACGCTCGGTCCTTGCAAAGGTTAAAACAATACTAACTTGACGAATTATCGTTGTGGTTTTGATGTGTAGGTAAGAACGGTTCTTGCTTAGCCCGTAGCAGCCACGTATAATTTGCAACAAGAAAGTAGAGGACGTCTAACTTGTTTTTGCAGGGCATGTTATGATGTGATATGGTCAAGACGTGATGCTATATTTTATTGTATGAGATGATCATGTTTTGTAACTGAGTTATCGACAACGGGTAGGAGCCATATGGTTGTCGCTTTATTGTATGAAATGCAAACACCATGTAATTGCTTCACTTTATCACTAAGCGGTGGCGATAGTCGTAGAAGCAATGGATGGCATAACGACAACGATGCTACGATGGAGATCAAGGTGTCGCGCCGGTGATGATGGTGATCACGACGGTGCTTCGGATATGGAGATCACAAGCACAAGATGATGATGGCCATATCATATCACTTATATTGATTGCATGTGATGTTTATCCTTTATGCATCTTATCTTGCTTTGATTGACGGTAGCATTTTAAGATGATCTCTCACTAAATTATCAAGAAGTGTTCTCCCTGAGTATGCACCGTTGCAAAAGTTCTTCGTGCTGAGACAACACGTGATGATCGGGTGTGATAGGCTCTACGTTCAAATACAACAGGTGCAAAACAGTTGCACACGCAGAATACTCTGGTTAAACTTGACGAGCCTAGCATATACAGACATGGCCTCGGAACATGAAGACTGAAAGGTCGAATGAGAATCATATAGTAGATATGATCAACATAGTGATGTTCACCATTGAAACTAATCCATCTCACGTGATCATCGGACATGGTTTAGTTGATTTGGATCACGTGATCACTTAGATGACTAGATAGATGTCTGTCTAAGTGGGAGTTCTTAAGTAATATGATTAATTGAACTTAAATTTATCATGAACTTAGTACTTGATAGTATTTTTCTTGTCTATGTTTGTTGTATATAGATGGCTCGTGTTGTTGTTCCGTTGAATTTTAATGCGTTCCTTGAGAAAGCTAAGTTGAAAGATGATGGTAGCAATTACACGGACTGGGTCCGTAACCTCAGGATTATCCTCATTGCTGCACAGAAGAATTACGTCCTAGAAGCACTGCTGGGTGCTAGGCCTGCTGCAGATGCAACTGACGACGTTAGAACGTCTGGCAGAGCAAAGCTGATGACTACTTGATAGTTCAGTGTGTCATGCTTTACGGCTTGGAACCGGTTCTTCAACGACGTTTTGAATGTCATGGAGCATATGAGATGTTCCACAAGTTGAAGTTAATATTTCAAGCAAATGCCCGGATTGAGAGATATGAAGTCTCCAATAAGTTCTATAGCTGTAAGATGGAGGATAAAAGTTCTGTCAGTGAACATATACTCAAAATGTCTGGGTATAATAAGCACTTGATGCAACTGGGAGTTAATCTTCCTGATGACAGTGTCATTGACAGAATTCTTCAATCACCGCCACCAAGCTACAAGAGCTTCTGATGAACTATAATATGCAAGGGATGGACAAGACTATTCATGAGCTCTTCGCAATGCTAAAAGCTGCAGAGGTAGAAATCAAGAAGGAGCATCAAGTGTTGATGGTCAATAAGACCACCAGTTTCAAGAAGAACAGCAAACAAGTTGCTGCTCAAGAGAAGAAACCCAAGTCTAGACCTAAGCCTGAGACTGAGTGCTTCTACTGCAAGTAGACTGGACACTGGAAGCGGAACTGCCCCAAGTATTTGGTGGATAAGAAGGATGGAAAAGTGAACAAAGGTATATGTGATATACATGTTATTGATGTGTACCTTACTAATGCTCGCAGTAGCACCTGGGTATTTGATACTGGTTCTCTTGCTAATATTTGCAACTTGAAACAGGGACTACAGATTAAGCGAAGATTAGCTAAGGACGAGGTGACAATGCGCGTGGGAAATGGTTCCAAAGTCGATGTGATCGCGGTCGACACGCTACCTCTACATCTACCATCGAGATTAGTTTTAGACCTAAATAATTGTTAATTGGTGCAAGCATTAAGCATGAACATTATATTTGGATCTTGTTTGATGCGAGACGGTTATTCGTTTAAATCAGAGAATAATGGTTGTTCTATTTATATGAGTAATATCTTTTAAGGTCATGCACCCTTGAAGAGTGGTCTATTTTTATTGAATCTCGATAGTAGTGATACACATATTCATAATGTTGAAGCCAAAAGATGCAGAGTGTTGTGGGAACGAACACCTATGGGGCCGGAGCCCCTTTCGGTTCGGCGGGGGGCGGAAGTCGCACGAAGAGCAGATCGAGGCGAAGCACACGAGCGGTTTACCCAGCTTCGGAGCTCTCCGGAGAGATAATACTCCTACTGCTGCTTGTCTGATTGTATTGAGTTCTTGCTTGAGAGTGTGAGTGTTTTCTGGTTTCGAATCCTTCGAACCCCCCCCCTACGTTGCGCATGGGCCTCCTTTTATATGCTAAAGGGGTCACCGACAGGTGGCAACGTAGGCGAGGGCAAAAATGGAAAAGGAGTTGCGGTTGGTACAACTACTTGTACAGTGTATCATACCTAACCCTGACGGCAGGGGACAAAAGCATTAAATACCCATCTGTGTCACCTAAACAGTGCAAAAAGTGGACCGTCAGGGGCGCCACCTCTCGCCACGATGGCAATCTTGTCAGCGTCGCTTGCCACCTCGCACCGCTGGCTGCACAGCTTCTTGCCACGCGCGCCTGGAAAGGTCCCAGGGCGACACGTTGGTGGATGTGCTGGAGCGCATGTAGAGATGTGGTAGCTTGCTGCGGCAAGTGCCTTGCCGCGGTCATTGTCTTGTCGCGTCCGGAAGCTTGTCGCTCGCCGGGCCTTGCCGGGACGTGTGGCGCGTCGCGGCAAGTTCCTTGAAATGCCTTGGTTGGCCTTCCCGGCAAGCTCCTCTTGCCGGGGTCTTGTCTCCTTGGCTTAAACTCTTTGTTCTTGAATGGCTCCAAAGGAACCACGGAGGACCTTGGCGGTCACCCGGCAAGCCTTGCCGCGGGGTGTTGCGACTGCCCGTGCACATGTTCGGGATACTAGGGTACCCCTATTCTAGTACACCGACAGGAGCCCCCGGGCCTGGGCCACACACGGTGCCGAGTGCTATTGGGCCAGGCCCAAAACAGGGCACGGGCATGCGCGGCCTGGGTCCACGCCGTATCTTACTCTGTATCCACCGCACCCTCCCCTAACGGCACGCGTTGATTGCGGCGTCGTGGGAGAGATCGTGGGTGGTTCTTTATTCGGAAAAGCGGAACGTCCGCCCCCTCCCTCTTTATAAGTAGAGGAAACAGGGGCAGTTCCCCCATCTCGCCAGTTGCTGTCCCAATCTCAGAAATCTCCGCCGCTCCCCCCTTCTTTCAAAGCCGAGAGAGAGCAGTGCTCCGCCCCCCATCGCCGCCGGCGCCACCAACGCCTTCGATCTCCCCCACTACCTCCGCTGTGGCTCCGAAAGCCGGGAAGGCTGTGAAGTCGGCCGAGGTGCTGCGGCTCAAGCGCCTCTGAAAGGCGCGGCACTTCCCGAGCTCGCCGCGACGGAGCTGAGGGAGTGGTACTACCTCTTCTGGTCGACGGAGACGAGAGCGCATCCGCGCACGAAGGTACTCTCCGCCGCTGCTTCCGAACGTGCTCCGAACGGATATCCCTTCTTCGCGTTGTTCTTCTACTGCGGGCTCTGCCCGCCTTTCTCTGAATTCTTCTGCGATATCTTGAACACCTACGGGTTCCACCTCCTTGATTTCACCCCCAATGTTGTTCTGACCATGGCAGTTTTCGCGCATCTCTGCGAAAACTTTGTCGGAGTCCACCCAAACGTAGCTCTTTTCCACCACTTCTTTATGCCCCGGGTCGAGAGAGGAGAACCTTTATCCAGCGGAATCGCCTGGATCTCGAGAGCCAGCAAGAAGGAAGCCTATCTGGAGGGAGAGCTCCGCAGCAAATGGGAGGAATGGAGAGCGGAATGGTGCTGGATTGTCGAGGAGAATCATGGCCGTTCTTGCCAGCAAGCCCCAGCGGCAGGCGCGACAATGATTGGAGCAACCTAGCCCCGGAAGATGATAGGTTGAAGATTGCCGTCACCCGGATCTTGTGCCTCGGGCTTGCGGAGCTCCTTTGTGGCGCCGTTGGCGCAGATTTTCTTCGCCGCCCGCGCTTCCCCTGCGGAGAGGAGGATACCCGCCTGGGAGTTCCGGGGCCCGGCGGACATCATGAGGCTGCGCCCGGGCCTCAACTTCAACTTCACCGTCCTGGAACTGGACGCGATGCTCAAGGAGCTGTTCAAGCACGAACCTCAACATCCCGAATGGTTCCGGCTGCCGACGGGCGTCGTCCCGCTGTGCAACAATTCCTCGCTCGATCGCATCCGTGCAATGATGCCTTTGTGCGATTCGCATGGAATTATTCCAACTTGGCAAGAGCCCGCAGATGACGTCGTGCAGCAGTTCTTCGACGGCTTGGTGGAGGTGGCGGTCCGCTCTGATGAACAGAAGAGCCTCACCTGCGACACCACCGATGCGGAGATGCGGCGCATCACCACTAGGGCGGAAGAGGCGGCGGCAGCCGCTGCGGGCGGCGGTTGGATTCACCGTGGAGGCGGAGGCAGCAGAGGCGACAAGCCTTGCCGATCGAGATGAGCTTGCCGGAGAGCTTGCCGGCGAGGGAGAGTTTGCCGAGCCTGAAGCCGAGTCGAGCGAGCCCGCCGAGGGCGCGAGCGGCCCGCCATCTTCAAGCAACTCGCCGCAAGCAGAGCCCCAGCTCCAGCAAGAAGGCGAATCCGCAAGGCTGGGGACGTAGCATGGCGGCAGATGGGTCAACAGCCGCCGCGCCGCGCGACACGCTCCATCGCGACAAGCACTGTTTCCGCGGGAGCGTCTCACACCGTTGCGGCAACTGGAGCGGGGTCCTCCCGGACCGCCGCTTCTGATCCTGCCGCTGCCCCCGCCAAGCGGTCAAGGGAGCCTACTCCTCCGCCTCGTCGCGCCGAAAGAGGGCCGGACTTCGACCTCTCCGTGCTCAGCTCCGATGAGGAAGAAGAAGAGTAAGATTCTTTGTTGTACTTGTAGTTCTTCAATTTTTGCTGTTTTGTCTTGTGTCTGATTTGCTTTCTTGTGAACTCATTCCTTTTCGGGACCACGCCCGAGAGCGGCGAAAGAGCCAAGGCTCGGTGATTGTCATCGAGGACGAGCCCACCGCGACAGCAGGGGGCGCGCCCGAGACCACCTTGCCGGACCCGGCAATCATTCCCCAAAGCAGCCCCCAGCGCAGCCCCCAGCGTAAGTATATGGTTTACTTCCCGCTGTTATGGCGCGCATGGGTGTTCTTTGTTTGCTGACATCTGATTACTGCTGGTTTGTGTAGGAGCAGAGCAGCCTCACCAGGAGCAACCGGAAGATGCCCCCGAGATGCTACCTGCTTTGACTACACCGCCAAGGGAGGATTCCCCGGCAAGGGAGCGTTCACCGGCAAGGGAGAAGTCTCCGGCAAGGGACAGTTCTTCGGCAAGGGACGGTTCTCCGGCAAGGGACCGCACCAGCGACCACCCGGTGGTGGAGCCCATGACTGCAGATCCCAGTACAGGTAACCCTTCTTGCTTGAAAAACTTCCCTTGTGTTCTTCTTCTTCTGATCTTCTTTTTGGATATTTGATTGACTTTTCCTCTCTTTTTCCGGCCGTCAGATCCATCTTCCACGAAGCCGATGGAGACCGAGGCCACCGGCGTGGAGAATGCGCGCGGCAACACCGACGACGCCCCTACCACCGAAGAAGGAGCTGGCGCTGATGGGCCCGCTGGCGAGGAGGCCGCCAAAGCTGCCGCCACAGGAGCCGGCGAGGGGTCTGGTGATCGCACTGACGACCCTGAGGCCGCAGGAGCGCAAGGCGCTACGCCGACCGCCGATCCCTCCGCCACTGCCGCAGCGTCAGGCTCCGAAGAGCCCCAGCCCGGCGCCTATTTGAAGGCCGGCGATGGCGTCTTCATGAAGCTCCCCTGGGCGTCAAGCTCCAGGGCGCCGGTTGAAGGAGAAACTTTTGACGGAGAAGTGCTCGCTTTCGCTGGGCTTCCGCTGGTTGACGCGCCGAGCAGCAGCAGTGGCGAGTCTGAGGAAGAGGAACTGCTGCGGAAGCTAGTGTCACTCTACCGCGCCCGACAAGCCAAGGTGGAATCCCGGGAAGCGCTTGTCGCGCAGGCAGGAGTGTATATTGAGAAGCATGCGGAGGAGCTCCGGAGTAGCAACCAGGAAGCCCTCTGGTCCATTGCAGAGGAGCGGGCGCAACTCACCGAGGTGCAGAAAGCCTTCCTCCTCGAGAAGGCCGAAGCTGAAGAGCAACAGCGGCTTGCCGCCGAGGAGCTGTTTGTGCGGGAAGGCGAGTTGGCGCAGCGGAAGGTCAATCTGGAAAGCCACGAGGAGGAGCTTGCCGCGCGAGAGCAGACATTTGGTGGGACCCTCAAGGAAGCAAAAGATGCTACCGCAGCTGCCGAGGCCGCCAAGAAGGAGCTGGAGACGAAGGTGGCGCAGCTGGAGGCCGATCTCAGGGCGAGGGGCGAAGAGCTTGCCGCGCTCCAGCGCGAGCGTGAGAAGGACGCCTACACCCATGGCGAGCTGCAGGGTCATCTCGTCGAGAAGGGAAAGGAGCTTAGCGCCGCCAATGACTCCAATGCAGATCTTGAGTTGAAGCTGGCTACTTTGACCGAGACGCTGGACGGCGCCAACGAGCGGGAGGTGGCCTTGAAGGAGGAGATCAAGGCCAATGAAGCGTTGCTGACGAGGGCCGCCGAAACCCAGAACACTTTTAGGGAGACTATGGAACTCTGGACAGAGGGTCTCATGAACATCGCTGCAGTCATCGACGGGGAGCTGGCGCAGCTAGGGATGGAGGATTTCGGGTATTCCTCCGACGAGAACCTCCAACCCAGCGCCAAGCTCACCTTGTTCTTCAAAGGCGTGGCAACGGCCCTCCAACGACTCCGAGAGAGGATCCCAAAGCAGCTGGCCGACGAGTCGCGCCAGATCTGCGCGGGGGTTCTTCAAAAGGTATTGGTGAAGGTGGCCTTCCGCAACCTAGGCCTCAACCTCACCAACGTCCTCAAGAAGCTGCCGGCGGATGCTGATCTGGAAGCGCTCAAGGCCCTTGTCGCACCCATTGTGGACAAGGTGAACGAAGTCAAGAGGGTTGATGGCGATCGCGTAGATTAGGCCGCCTGTTTCCTCCTTTCCTTGTCGCTCCTAGTCATGTTAAGAGAACAATCTATTAGAGCTGCGACAAGTTATCTTGTAATATAACTTTATTTTGGGTATCGATTGCTATGTTATTCCCTTTACTTTATTCCTTCCTTTGTATGTTTTTGCCCTACGCTTTTAGGGAACTTGCCGGCGCAGGCACCTTAGCCCATGAGCCACGAGTCTGGAGACGTCGGCAACCTCTTTGGCGGTGCCGCTTCTGACAAAACCTTGTCGCAGCTAGCCGCAGCTCACTTAAGTTGTTGAGCGGACTCGAAACAAAATAAGGGCACAACCAGCTACGAGTTGGTTCCTCCGCGCACAGGTTTTCCATACAAAGTACGGTCGCTCGAGGAAGATAACTTAAAATTTTTAAAACTGATTGCTCAAACTTTGGCAACTTAGCTTTTCTGTCGTTTGCTTCCTGGTAAGGCAAAACTTCCTTGAACGATGCCTGGTCCACACCATTATCTTCTCCTTCCCCCCCGGCAAACTTGTGGGCAAGGGAACCTTCCTTTCTTTGTGAAAGAGAAAGAAGAGAAAATAAAGTTATGGAGCCTTACGGCTCGTTATTGCTTACCAGGGGTAGGTGCTGCACAAAATGTCAGATAGTACATGCAAAAAATAGAAAGCATGAAATTTACAAGATGTGGAGCATATTAGCTTTATTTATGCACGGGGTCTGCGCCCGACTTTGTACAAAGGATTACATGCAACAGCAGCAAGACTTGTACAAAAGGTGGTTGCCGGAACAGGTTCCGGCAACCGCGCCTTACGGGTAAAACTTACGAAGATGCTCGATGTTCCAGGAGTTGCTCACCGGAGTGCCATCTTTAGTCTCAAGGCGGACAGCGCCAGGCCTAGTGACTCGTTTCACCCGGTAAGGGCCTTCCCACTTTGGCGTCAACTTGTTGGAATTCTTGGCGGACTGAGCGCGAAGAACAAGGTCGCGGGTTCCATCTATGAGGAGTTCCCCGAAGTCTCGCCCACAGCCCCAAACGATGAACAGGGTTCCTGGATACCAAACGGCATCCGGTACACCGCATTCCACCGTGATCACAGCCCACCCCTACTACCAGCGCCGTCCACGGCCTCCAAGAGGCTACAAACACCGTAAACTACTTGCAACCCCGGACCAAGACTAGGGTGAATAAGAAGTCGAGAGGGTCCATTGGTTTCGGGCCCAATGCATGGTAGTAGCTGAATCTTAAATCACACATACAGATCTCAAGTTAAGGACGGCCTCAATGAAACAACCCACCATGTACTCCTACATGGCCTTTCATTGATACCTTTACCAAATCGTTCAACACTTACTTACTCGACGACTCGATCATTTCACTTTAGCCATCATCCCATGAACCGTGACACGACATCGCACTTAGCATAGGCAAGGTAGGAACAACACAATCACATGGCTCAATCAACTCCTACACATGCTAGTGGGTTTCATCTAGTTATCGTGGCAATGACAAAGTCATGCAGAGAAATGGGTTCAACTACCGCAGCAATACGCAGCTTGAATCGCGTTGTCTTAATGCAGTAAACAAGAGCAGGTGCAAGAACGGATTTTATCGATATGATCAAATGGTTGGTTGCTTGCTCGACGGGTCGTTACACGGTATTGTTCGCTCCGGTTATCACGGATCTCTATGTAACCCGCCGCAGAACACCGATACACAAGCATTACCAAACAAGATGCAATAATATGATGCATGCAATGAGACATGGCAAATGAGTGCTTTGGGCTAATGCAACTAAGATCAGATGGGTTTGAACCAATTTGAACCAAAGATTCAAAATTCAAACTCATATATGATCATTTAAAGTGTTTAAACTTGTTCTGCCATAAACAGTGGGTTAGCTTCTGTAAACATGCATGAAACCAGTACAGATGGATAGATTGGATTTTTCCGATCATTTTTCATATATAATTTGTCTCATTTGGAGCTATGGTTGATTTTATATGAATTTTGAAGTTTGAAACAATTTCTCGAATTTCCGTAAAAATAATTCCAAGAATTTAATATTATACAAGACCGTCATGCCGACGCTGGGGTCAACGGGCTGGTCAGCTCAAACTGACCAGTGGGTCCCGCGGTCGGGGTTAGCTTATTTAGAATTTAATTAAACTAAACTAGATTAATTAGGGGCGGGCCCATGTCATAGACCCGTGGGGGGTCAACCACCGCTGTCAGTCACGGGCGAGCACGACCTGGCGGCGATAGTGGTTTTTGGTGTTTTCACCAAACGGGCGCAAGCATCAACCGAGTGAAGTTAAGGACCAGCCGCAGCTCTTTGAGTCCGCTGAGCCTGGGTGGCCGGAGGGCGCCAGAAAGTTTGGCGGCCACCGAGCTCGGGTGAGAGTGAACTCGCGGAGTGTGCGGGGTGGCGGGTGCGGTTAGCACCAGCGGACGCGGGTGAACGTGTTGGACAGGTGAGGGGCCGGAGGTGGCCGGAGCACGCCGGGCGACGAGGTCCGGGCGGGCGGTAAGGTATGATCTCGTGCGCCGTTGTGGTGCACGGAGCGAGAGAGAGTCGGGGAAGTGAGGCTTCACAATGACGAACGGTGCGTGACGCGTGGTCGGGGACGAGCCGCAGCGGCGACGGCGTTGAAGGGGATCTTCGCGGCGGCGACTCGGGCGAAGCGAGCGCGTTTTCGGGCACGCGAAGCTGGGCTCAAGAAGCGCGGAGTCGACGACGGCGAGCGCCTCGACACGGCGCTGGGCTTCGACGGAGGGCGCGGCACGACGGCAGCGGGCAAGTGGCGCTGCCATGGCGTGGGGGAGCGAGGGAGACGAGCTGGGGAGAAACGGGGCGTCTGGGTGCGGGAGAGCGAGGGTCGATCCCGACGTAAGGCGAGAGGGCGGCGACGGCAGCAGGCGGTGGCACCCGTGCATGCTCGCCGAGCACCTGCCGCCTCGCCTCGCCGGGTAAGCAACATTGGCGCGGCTGCTGGGCTGGGCTGGCTAGTGGCTGGCTAGTGCCCTGTGTAAGTTTCTTTCCCGTTGTTTTTCTTTTTCTATTATTCTGAATTTTGTTGATTTATTTAAAATACCAAATAGGTTTTAAAAATCACCAAACTACTCCCTGGTCCATTGTTGGAATATTTCCAACATGAAACATTTTAGTTTGGATATTTGGACATTTGAAATATTTTATAAATTTAAAATGCCCAAATTCCAAATAACTATGATTTTATTCAATGACCTTAGGATGACCTAGGAAAATGTGCACCACTTTTGGCAAAGCTTCCGACCAAGACAAAAATGATGGACTTTTAGAAGGGCATTTCAGGTTCATCGAAAATATTTTTAATAAACCCTAGTTGTTTCAGAGGGGTTGGGGGTTCCGCAATCCCATTTCAAATTTCGTTGAATGAAATAAACATGATGCAACATTCTAATGCATGGACTAGCTAGGTTGTGACAATTACGCAGAACGAGCGCTTAACGAGTCACGTAGTATTGCTACGCCTTGATTTATTGGTTTTCCTCAAGAGGAGAGGGTGATGTTGATAATACCGTAAGTATTTCCTCGTGTTTTGAGAACCACAAGAATAATCCAAAGAGGAGGCTCCTCAAAAGTCCCACACACCTACACAAACAAACTAAGAACCAAGAACCAACGCAATAAAGGGGTTATCAATCCTTCACTGCCACTTACTAAGTGAGATCTAATAAAGATAGTTAGATAAGATAAATATATTTTTGGTATTTTATAATATAGATGCAAAAAGTAAAAATGCAAATAAAAGTAGATTGAAGGCAATATGATAAGAGATAGACCCGGGGCCATAGGTTTCACTAGAGGCTTTTTTCATGATAGCATAAGTATTATGGTGGGTGAAAAAAATTACTGTCGAGCAATTGATAGAAAAGTGAATAGTTATGAAATTATCTAGGCATGATCATGTATATATACGATCATGTCCATAACAAGTAGAGCGATTCCTGCTCGCATCTACTACTATTACTCCAATATATCGGATCGACCGCATCTACGCGAGATAAGTTCATAAGAACGTAGTAACGATTAAGCAAGATGACATGATGTAAAGGGATAAACCCATGCAATATGATATAAACCCCATCTTGTTATCCTCGATGGCAACAATACAATACATGCCTTGCAACCCTTTCACATCGGGTAAGGACACCGCAAGATTGAACCCAAAGCTCCCAGTGCTCTGAAGGCTCCAAGATGAGATCCGCGGATATGTAAGGTTACGGCAAGGAAATTGTGTTTCGTGGTGCTCTTGGATATTTTCGGCACGAGGTATATATAGGAGGAAGAAGTAGCGCCGGGGTCGCCGAGGGCCACGAGGCAAGGGGCGCGCCTATAGCACGCCACCTATCTCGTGGCTGCCTCGGGCGTTCTTGACTTGCACTACAAGTTCTTCGATCACTTGCTCCAAAAATCACGCCCCGGAAGGTTTCATTCCGCTTGACTCGCTTGATATTCCTTTTCTAAATAATTAAATAGGCAAAAAAAAAAATATAATATGGGCTGGGCCTCCGGTTAGTAGGTTAGTCCCAAAATGATATAAATGTGTAAATAAAGCCCATAAACATCCAAAAGGGGTAATATAATAGCATGGAACAATAAAAATATAGATACCGGAGACGTATTCAGCAGCCCCAAGCTTAATTCTCGTTTCGCCCCAGTAGGTAAATGATAAAAAGAAATTTTTGATGTGGAATGCACTCTAGCATAATTAATAATGTAATTTCTTTTATTGTGGCATGAATGTTCAGATCCAAATGATTCAAAATAAAAGTTCATATTGAGAAAAGAAATAGTAACACTTCAAGCACACTAATCAAAGTAATCATGTCTTCTCAAAATAACATGGCAAAAGAAAGTTCATCCCTACAAAATCATATAGTTTATTATGCTTTATTTTCGTCACACAAAGATGTTCCTAACTTCTATGCCCCCAATGACAAGCAAGCAATTGTTTCATACTCAAATAATTTCAAACTTTTTCAACCTTCACGCAATACATGAGCGTGAGCCATGGATATAGCACTATGGGTGGAATAGAATATGATGATGGGGATTGTGGAGAATACAAAGGAGAAAGTCTCACATTGACGAGGATAATCAATGGCTATGGAGATGCCCATCAATTGATGTCAACATGAGGAGTAGGGATTGCCATGCAACGGATGCACTAGAGCTATAGATGAATGCTCAACAAAAGAAAACTAGTGGGTGTGCATCCAACTTGCTTGCTCATGAAGACCTAGGGCATTTGAGGAAGCCCATCGAATATACAAGCCAAGTTCTATAATGAAAATTCCCACTAGTATGAAGAAGAACAAGGTGCTACTTTGAAGCACAATATATTAGACCGACTACATGAAGAACAAGGTGCTACTTGAAGCACAAGTGTAAAAAGTGATAGTAACATTGCCCTTTTTATTTATTTTCTTTTTTTTTTTTTTTTTTTTTTTTGGGCCTTTTTTCTTTTTTGGCCTTTCTTTTTTTTTTCTTATGTTTCTTTTTGGGCAATGCTCTAATAATGATGATCATCACACTTCTATTGATTACAACATATGAATTACAACCGAAACTAGAACAAGATATGACTCTATATGAATACCTTCAAGTGCACGATGGTGTAATGAATCAAGAGTGACATGTATGAAAATAAGGCATGGTGGCTTTGCCACAAATACGATGTCAACTACATGATCATGCAATGGCATATGACAAAAGTAAAGTATGTCATGATGATGATGAATGGAACGGTGGAAAGTTGCTTGGCAATATATCTCTGAATGGCTATGGAAATGCCATAATAGGTAGGTATGGTGGCTGTTTTGAGGAAGATATAAGGAGTTTTATGTGATAGAGCATATCGTATCACGGTGTGGATGCAATCAAGTTTGCACCAACTCAAGGCGAGAAAGGACAATGCACTGCATCAAGAGACTAGCAAAGGCGAAAGGTAAAAGTGCGATAATCCATGGACTCAACATTAGTCAAAAGAACTCATATACTTATTGGAAAAATTTAGAAATCATCAAAAATCAAGTACTATGTGCATGCTCCTAGGGGATAGATTGGTAGAAAAGACCATCGCCGCCCCGACCGCCACTCATAAGGATGCACAAGCAGTGCACACTTCATGTTTCAAATTTGTTACCCAACTTTAACCATATGTGCATGCTACTTACGCTTGCTAACTTCAACACAAGCATTCTTTAAATTCACAATCACCCAACTAGCATGACTTTAATATCACTACCTCCATATCTCAAAACAATTATCAGTATCAAATTGATCATATATAGCATCCAATTCACTTCTATATGATATTTTATTATACCCAACTTGGATGCCCACCATTCTAGGACCAATTTTACAACCATAGAAAATACCATGCTGTTCTAAAAGACTATCAAAATAATATAAGAAGCATGAGAGACTAGAAATTTCTTCAAAATTAAGACACCACCGTGCTCTAAAAGATATAAGTGAAGCACTAGAGCAAAAACTATGAAGCTCAAAAGATATAAGTGAAGCACATAGAGTATTCTAGCAAATTCTAATCAAATAGGCTTCTCCTAAAAGGTGTGTACAGCAGGGATGATTGTGGTAAACCAAAAGCAAACACTAATATAATACACGATCCCAAGCAAAACACATATCATGTGGCTAATAAAAAATATAGCTCCAAGTAAAGTTATCAATGAACGAAGATTTAAAGATGGGATGCCTTCCTGGCATCCCCAAGCTTAGGCTTTTGGCTATTCTTGAATATCTTGGGTGCCATGGGCATCCCCAAGCTTAGGATCTTGTCACCCTTTATTCCATAGTCCATAAAAGCTTTACGGCAAACTTGAAAATTCACAACACAAACTCAACAGGAAATCTTAGAAGTCTGCTAGTGAAAGGAAACAAAAGCACCACATAAGTGAACTAAATATGCCCTAGAGGCAATAATAAGAGTTATTATTTATTTCATCATATCATGATAAATGTTTATTATTCATGCTATAATTGTATTAACCGAAACAAGATACATGTGTGAATACATAGACAAACTTAATGTCACTAGTATGCCTCTCATTTCACTAGCTCATTAATCAAAGACGGTTATGTTTCCTAACCATAGACATGTGTTGTCATTTGATTAATGGGATCACATCATAGGAGAATGATGTGATTGACTTGACCCATTCCGTTAGCTTAGCACTTGATCGCTTAGTATGTTGCTATTGCTTTCTTCATGACTTATACAAGTTCCTATAACTATGAGATTATGCAACTCCTGCCATCGGAGGAACACTTTGTGTGCTACCAAACGCCACAATGTAACCGGTGATTATAAAGGAGTTTCACAGTGTCTCCAAAGGTACATGTTGAGTTGGCGTGATGGAGATTAGGTTTTGTCACTCCGATTGCCTGGAGAGGTATCTCTTCCCTCTCGGTAATGCACATCACTATAAGCCTTGCAAGAAATGTAGCTAATGAGTTAGTAATGGAATGATGCATTACGAACGAGTGAAGAGACTTCCTTAATGAGATTGAACTAGGTATGGATACCGACGTATCAAATCTCTGCAAGTAACATACCGATGACAAAGGGAACAACGATGTTGTTATGCGTTTCGACCAATAAAGATCTTCGTGAGAACATGTAGGAGCCAATATAAGCATCTAGGTTCCGCTATTGGTTATTGACCAAAACATTTCTAGGTCATGTCTAAAGTTCTCGAACCCGTAGGGTCCGCACACTAAGGTTTTCGGCGAAGCTTATATTATGAGTTTATGAGTTTTGATGTATCAAGTTTGTTCGAGTCCCTGATGAGATAATGGACATGACGAGTAGTCTCGAAATGGTCGAGACATGAAGATTGATATATTGGAAGCCTATATTTGGATAAAGTGTTACGGTGAAACCGATTTTACTGAGTACCGAGGTTACGGAATCCCTGGGCTTAATGGGCTACATATATATAGTGGACAGAGGAGAGGAGGCAAGGGCTGGGTCATGCCCCTCCCCTAGACCTAATAGGACAAGGAGAGGGGGCCTCCCCTTCTCTCTCTCCTCCTTCCCCCCTCCAACTCCAACTAGAAGAAGGGAGTCCTACTCCTGGGGAGTAGGACTCCCTTGGTGTGCCCCACCTTGGGCCGCCCCCTACCCCTTGGCCTTTATATAACAGGCAGGCACCTCTAGAAACAACAATTGATCTCTTAGCCGTGTGGTGCCCCCTCCACCATAGTCCTCGATAATATTGTGAAGTGCTTAGGCTAAGCCCCACGTAGAACATCAAGATTTGCCGATGGAACTCTTCCCGACATTATGCTGGATCGAAGTCTCCGATCGCCATCGAGCTGAATGTGTGCTAGAACCGGAGGTGCCGTAGTTTCGCGCTTGATCGGTCAAGCCGTGAAGACGACGATTACATCAACGCAAGTTTAACGCTGCTCTTCACGAAAGTGTACGTGGACAACACTCTCCTCTTGTTGCTATCACCATGATCTTGTGTGTGCATAGGAAATTTTTTGAAATTACTACGCTACCCAACAAGTGGTATCGTGAGCCGTTTCATGCGAGATGTCATATCCACGGTAGAACACAAGTGAGTTGTGGGCTTATACAAGTCATAATACGGCCACCAAAGATGTCATACTTTGGCTCAGCGGCATGTAGAGATGAAGCGCCTGACCAACATTACAGACACTACGCCGAGACTGGTTTCACACAGCACTCGTTGCTTAAAGGTGACCGCCGGTGTCCGCTCTCACTCTTAGTTGAACTGAGTGTGGCTACGCCTGGTCCTGCAAAGGTTAAAACAATACTAACTTGACGAATTATCGCTGGTTTTGATGTAGGTAAGAACGGTTCTTGCTTAGCCCGTAGGTAGCCACGTATAATTTGCAACAAGAAAGTAGAGGACGCCTAACTTGTTTTTGCAGGCATGTTATGATGTGATATGGTCAAGACGTGATGCTATATTTTATTGTATGAGATGATCATGTTTTGTAACCGAGTTATCGACAACGGTAGGAGCCATATGGTTGTCGCTTATTGTATGAAATGCAAACACCATGTAATTGCTTCACTTTATCACTAAGCGTGTATGATAGTCGAGAAGCAATGGATGGCATAACGACAACGAAGCACGATGGAGATCAAGGTGTCGCTACCGGTGATGATGGTGATCACGACGAAGCTGATATGGAGATCACAAGCACAAGATGATGATGGCCATATCATATCACTTTTATATTGATTGTGATGTTTATCCTTTATGCATCTTATCTTGCTTTGATCGACGGTAGCATTTTAAGATGATCTCTCACTAAATTATCAAGAAGTGTTCTCCTCGAGTATGCAATCGCAAAGTTCTTCGTACGAGACAACACGGATGATCGGGTGTGATAGGCTCTACGCTCAAATACAAGGTGCAAAAACAGTTGCACACGCAATACTGGTTAAACTTGGACAGCCTAGCATATACGCATATGGCCTCGAACATGAAGATCGAAAGGTCTAATGAGAATCATATAGTAGATATGATCAACATAGTGATGTTCACCATTGAAACTAATCCATCTCACGTGATCATCGGACATGGTTTAGTTGATTTGGATCACGTGATCACTTAGATGACTAGATAGATGTCCTGCCTAAGTGGGAGTTCTGTAATATGATTAATTGAACTTAAATTTATCATGAACTTAGTACTTGATAGTATTTTTCTTGTCTATGTTTGTTGTATATAGATGGCTCGTGTTGTTGTTCGTTCGCTGAATTTTAATGCTCGAGAAAGCTAAGTTGAAAGATGATGGTAGCAATTACATTTGACTGGGTCCGTAACCTCGATTATCCTCATTGCGCACGTAAGAATTACGCCCCAGAAGCACCGCTGGTGCTAGGCCTGCCGCAGAGGTAATCGACGACGTTAAGAACGCCTCGCAGAAAGCAAAGCTGATGACTACTTGATAGTTCAAGCAGTGTCATGCTTTACTGCTTGGAACCGTTCTTCAACGACGTTTTGAATGTCATGGAGCATATGAGATGTTCCACAAGTTGAAGTTAATATTTCAAGCAAATGCCCGGATTGAGAGATATGAAGTCTCCAATAAGTTCTATAGCTGTAAGATGGAGGATAAAAGTTCTGTCAGTGAACATATACTCAAAATGTCTGGGTATAATAAGCACTTGATGCAACTGGGAGTTAATCTTCCCGATGACAAAGGTCATTGACAATTCTTCAATCACCGCCACCAAGCTACAAGAGCTTCGATGAACTATAATATGCGGATGGACAAGACTATTCATGAGCTTCGCAATGCTAAAAGCTGCGAGGTAGAAATCAAGAAGGAGCATCAAGTGTTGATGGTCAATAAGACCAATTGGGGCTTAAGAAGAACAAGAAACAAGTTGTGCTCAAGAGAAGAAACCCAAGTCTAGACCTGCTCGAGATCGAAAGTGCTTCACCGCAAGTAGACCGACATCGAAGCGGAACCGCCCCAAGTATTTGGTGATAAGAAGGATGGAAAAGTGAACAAAGGTATATGTGATATACATGTTATTGATGTGTACCTTACTAATGCTCGCGCAGAGCACTGGGTATTTGATAACGGGTTCTCTTGCTAATATTTGCAACTTGAAACAGGACTACGATTGCCGGAAGATTAGCTAAGGACGAGGTGACAATGCTGGGAAATGGTTCCAAAGTCGATGTGATCGCTGCCGACACGCTACCTCTACATCTACCATCGAGATTAGTTTTAGACCCAAATAATTGTTAATTGGTGCAAGCATTAAGCATGAACATTATATTTGGATCTTGTTTGATGCAGACGTTATTCGCTTAAACTGTGAGAATAATGGTTGTTCTATTTATATGAGTAATATCTTTTAAGGTCATGCACCCTTGAAGAGTGGTCTATTTTATTGAATCTTATAGTAGTGATACACATATTCATAATGTTGAAGCCAAAGATGCAGAACAGGGAACTAACACCTATGGGCCGGAGCCTCTTCGGTTCGGCGGGGGCGGAAGTCGTGACGAAGAGCATCGAGGCGGTTAATACGAAGCTTCTGAGCTCTCCGGATAATCATCTGCATGTCATTGTATTGAGTTCTTGCTTGAGAGTGAGTGTGTTTTCTGCTCAATTTCGAACCCCCCCCACGCTAAGCATGGGCCTCCTTTTATATGCTAAAGGGGTCACCGACAGGCAACGAGGCGAGGGCAAAATGGAAAAGGAGTTGCGGTTGGTACAACTACTTGTACAGGTATCATACCTAACCCCGACTAGGGACAAAAGCATTAAATACCCATCTGCGGTCACCTAAACAAGGCAAAAAGTGGACCGTCAGGCGCCACCTCTCGCCACGATGGCAATCATCTTAAACGCCACACTGCACCGCTGGCTGCACACTTTTTTCACACGCGCTACCGAAAGGTCCTGTGGGCGACGACGTTGGTATGCCGGAGCGCATGTAGAGATGTGGTAGTTGCTGCAAGTGCCTTGCCGCGTCATTGTCTTGTCGCCCGAAGCTTGTCGCTGCCGGCCTTGTCGACGTGGCGCGTCATGCAAGTTCCTTTGAAATGCCTTGAGTTATCTTCCGGCAAGCTCCTCTGCCGGGGTCTTGTCTCCTTGGCTTAAACTTTGTTCTTGAATGGCTCCAAAGGAACCACTTGAGGACCTTATGGTCACCCCAAGCCTTGTCACAGTGTTGCGACTCGCCTGCAGCATGGTTGTTCGGATACTAACCCCTATCTAGTACACCGACAGGAGCCCTCAGCCAGCCACACGGTGCCGAAAAGTATTGGGCCGCCCAAACAGGCATGCATGCGCTACGGTCCACGCCCAGATCTTACTCAGATCCACCGCACCTCCCTAATCCGGCACGCTGATTTGCGGCCGTGGAGAGATCGGTGGTTCTTTATTCGAAAACGGAACGTCCGCCTCCTCTTTATAAGTAGAGGAAACAGGGGCCTCCATCTCGCCAGCTGTTGTCCCATTCAAATTTCCGCCGCCCCCTTTCTTTCAAAGCCGAGAGAGCAAAGGTTCCGCCACGCCCGGCCACCATTAACGCCGATCTTCCCCACTACCTCCGGCCAGGGTCAGAAGCCGAAGGTCGGAAGTCGGCCGAGGTGCCGCGCTCGCATGCCACGAAGGAGCGGGCAACTTCTCGAGCTCGCCGCGACGGAAGCCGAGGGAGGGTACTACCTTCGTCGACGGAGACGAGAGCGCATCCGCAAGACGAAGGTACTTCTCCGCCAAGCTCAACGTGTTCGAACGGATATCCTTCGTTGTTCATCGCTGGCTCTCGCCTCCGCTTTTCTCAATTCTTCGCGATATCTTGAACACCCACGGGTTCCACCTCCTTGATTTCACCCCAATGTTGCTCGACCATGGCAGTTTACAAGATCTCGCGAAAACTTTGTCCGAGTCCACCCAAACGTAGCTCTTTCCACCACTTTTTATGCCCCGGTCGAGAGGAGAACCTTTATCAAGCGGAATCGCCTCGGATCTCGAGAGCCAGCAAGAAGGAAGCCTATCTGGAGGAGAGCTCCGCAGCAAATGGGAGGAATGGAGAGCGGAATGGTGCTGGATTGTCGAGGAGAATCACAGCCGCTTCGCCTGCAAGCCCCAAAGCGGCGCGACACGATTGGAGCAACTCTAGCCCCGAAGATGATAGGTTGAAGATTGCCGTCACCCGATTCTTGCTCGTGCCTTGCTGCCATTGAGGGGCGCTGCTGGCGCAGATTTTTTCGCCGCCAGACGCTCGCAGGAGAGGAGGATACCCGCCTGGGAGTTCCGGGCCCGCGGACATCATGAGGCTGCGCCGGCCTCAACTTCAACTTCACCGCCCCGAATCGACGCGATGCTCAAGGAGCTGTTCGCTACGAACCTCAACATCCCGAATGGTTACGCTGACGGGCGCTGCCCCGTCAGGTAATACCCTCGCCGATCGCGATCCGCGGCGATGCTTTGTGCGATTCGCATGGAATTATTCCAACTTGGCAAGAGCCCGCAGATGACGCCGCAGCAGCAGTTCTTCGACGGTTGGTGGAGGTGGCGGTCCGCCTTCGAATGTAAGAGCTCACTCGCGACACCACCGATGCGGAGATGCGCATCACCACTAGGGCGGAAGAGGCGGCCGGCCGCCGGGCGTAGTTTGATTCACCGTGAGGAGGCAGAGGCGCAGAGGCGATAAGCCGACGAGATGAGCTTGCCGGAGAGCTTGCGGCGAGGGAGAGTTTGCCGAAAGCTCAAGCCGAAGTCGAAGTAGCCCGCCGAGGGCGCGAGCGCCCGCCATCTTCAAGCAACTTCGCGCAGCCTCAGCTCAGAAGAAAAGGCGAATCCGCTAAGGCTGGGGACGAGCATGGCGGCAGATGGGTCAACATCGCTGCACGACACGCCCATCGCGACAAGCACCGCCTGGAGCGCCTCACACCGCATGGAATCGAGCGGGTCCTCCCGACCGCCGCTCGATCCCGCCATGCCCCGCCAAGCGGGTCAAGGGAGCCTACTCGCCGCCACGAAGAGGGCCGGACTGACCTCTCCGTGCTCAGCCCGATGAGGAAGAAGAAGAGTAAGATTCTTTTGTTGTACTTGTAGTTCTTCAATTTTTGCTGTTTTGTCTTGTGTCTGACGGTTTTACTGTGAACATTCATTCGTGACTCCTCGCCCAGAGATGCGAAGAGAGCCAAGGTTCGGTGATTGTCATCGAGGACGAGCCCATGCATAAACAGGGCGCGCCGAGACCACCTTGCGACTGCAATCATTCCTCAGAATTTCACAAGCAGCCCCCAAATAGAAGGTGATATGGTTTACTCGTTATGGCGCATGGGTGTTCTTTGTTTGTCGACATCTGACATCGCTGGTTTGTAGGAGCAGAGCACCTCACCAGAGCAACCGGAAGATGCCCCCGAGATGCTACTCGCTTGACTACACCGCCAAGGAGGATTCCAGCATTCTTTAATCCGAAGGCATCCGTATGAAACAGTATGTGCCACATGGAGTGATGAATGCGGTCTTCTCCTCATCCTCTTCTGCCATGAAGATCTGATGGTATCCTGAATATGCGTCAAGAAATGAAAGCAAGTCACATCCAGCCGTGGAGTCAACAATCTGGTCAATGTGTGGCAAGGGAAATGGGTCTTTGGGACAAGCTTTATTAACATCGGTAAAGTCGATACAAAGCCTCCATTTCCTGTTTGCCTTACGCATGACTACAGGATTGGCCAACCACGTAGGATGGAGCACTCCTCTAACAAGGCCTGCTGCTTCCAACTTCTTGATTTCTTCTGCAATGAATTCTTGGCGCTCCATTGCTTGTTTCCTGACTTTCTGCTTGACGGGCCGCGCATGAGGACAGACGGCAAGATGGTGCTCGATTACTTTCCTGGGAACACCGTGGATGTCAGACGGTTACCATGCAAACACATCGACGTTCGCCCGCAGGAAAGCAACGAGCGCGCTTTCCTATTTAGGGTCGAGAGTGGCACTGATGGTGAAGGTACCACCAGTGCCGTCCTCCTTGGCGGGCACCTTCTTGGTCTCTGGCGGAGCTGCCTTTTGAAGGAAATATGCCCTAGAGGCAATAATAAAGTTATTATTTATTTCCTTATTTCATGATAAATGTTTATTATTCATGCTAGAATTGTATTAACCGGAAACATAATACATGTGTGAATATATAGACAAACAGAGTGTCACTAGTATGCCTCTACTTGACTAGCTTGTTAATCAAAGATGGTTATGTTTCCTAACCATGGACAAAGAGTTGTTATTTGATTAACGGGATCACATCATTAGTTGAATGATCTGATTGACATGACCCATTCTGTTAGCTTAGCACCCGATCGTTTAGTATGTTGCTATTGCTTTCTTCATGACTTATACATGTTCCTATGACTATGAGATTATGCAACTCCCGTTTACTGGAGGAACACTTTGTGTGTTACCAAACATCACAATGTAACTGGGTGATTATAAAGGTGCTCTACAGGTGTCTCCGAAGGTACTTGTTGGGTTGGCGTATTTCGAGATTAGGATTTGTCACTCCGAATGTCGGAGAGGTATCTCTGGGCCCTCTCGGTAATGCACATCACTTAAGCCTTGCAAGCATTACAACTAATGAGTTAGTTGCGAGATGATGTATTACAGAACGAGTAAAGAGACTTGCCGGTAATGAGATTGAACTAGGTATTGGATACCGACGATCGAAACTCGGGCAAGTAACATACCGATGACAAAGGGAACAACGTATGTTGTTATGCGGTCTGACCGACAAAGATCTTCGTAAAATATGTAGGAACCAATATGGGCATCCAGGTCCCGCTATTGGTTATTGACCGGAGACGTGTCTCGGTCATGTCTACATTGTTCTCGAACCGTAGGGTCCGCACGCTTAACGTTTCGATGATAGTTTTATTATGAGTTTATGAGTTTTGACGTACCGAACGAGTTCGGAGTCCCGGATGAGATCGGGGACATGACGAGGAGTCTCGAAATGGTCGAGACGTAAAGATCGATATATTGGACGACTATATTCGGAGTTCGGAAAGGTTCCGAGTGATTCGGATATTTATCGGAGTACCGGAGAGTTACGGGAATTCGCCGGGGAGGAGGATTGGGCCTTATTGGGCCATATGGGAAAGAGAGAGGGGCTGCCTAGGGCAGGCCGCGCGCCCCCCCATGGCCTAGTCCGAATTGGACTAGGGGGAGGGGCCGCACCCCCTCCTTCCTTCCCTTCTCTCTTCCCCTTCCTTGTCTCCTACTCCTACTACATGGAAGGACTCCTAGTTAGACTAGGAAAGGGGGAATCCTGCTCCCGGTGGGAGTAGGACTCCCCTAGGGCGCGCCATAGAGAGGGCCGGCCCTCCCCTCCTCCACTCCTTTATATACGAGGGCAGGGGGCACCCCATAGACACACAAGTTGATCATTGTGATCGTTCCTTAGCCGTGTGCGGTGCCCCCCTCCACGATATTACACCTCGGTCATATTGTAGCGGTGCTTAGGCGAAGCCCTGTGACAGTTGAACATCAAGATCGTCACCACACCGTCGTGCTGACGAAACTCCTCCCCGTACCTCTGCTGGATCGGAGTTCGGGGTGCGTCCTCGAGCTGTACGTGTGTCAAGAACTCGGAGGTGCCGGAGTAACGGTGCTTGGATCGGTTGGACCGGGAAGACGTACGACTACTTCCTCTACGTTGCGTCAACGCTTCCGCTTCGGTCTACGAGGGTATGTAGACAACACTCTCCCCTCTCGTTGCTATGCATCACCATGATCTTGCGTGTGCGTAGGAAATTTTTGAAATTACTACGTTCCCCAACAGTGGCATCCGAGCCTAGGTTTTATGGTTTAATGTTATATGCACGAGTAGAACACAAGTGAGTTGTGGGCGATATAAGTCATACTTCTTACCAGCATGTCATACTTTGGTTCGGCGGTATTGTTGGATGAAGTGGCCCGGACCGACATTACGCGTACGCTTACGCGAGACTGGTTCTACCGCCGTGCTTTGCACACAGGTGGCTAGCGGGTGTCAGTTTCTCCAACTTTAGTTGAACCGAGTGTGGCTACGCCCGGTCCTTGCGAAGGTTAAAACAGCACTAACTTGACGAACTATCGTTGTGCTTTTGATGCATAGTAAGAACGGTTCTTGCTTAGCCCGTAGCAACCACGTAAAATTTGCAACAACAAAGTAGAGGACGTCTAACTTGTTTTTGCAGGGCATGTTGTGATGTGATATGGTCAAGAGGTGATAAGATATAAGTTGTTGTATGAGATGATCATGTTTTGTTAAAGTTATCGGCAACTGGCAGAAGCCCTATGGATGTCTTTTTGTTGCATAAGATGCAAGTGCCAAATAATTGCTTTACTTTATCGCTATACGATAGCAATAGTTGCAAGAGAAATAGTTGGTGAGACAACCATGTGATGACACATTGATATAGATCAAGATGATGAAGATCATGGTGTCGTGCCGGTGACGATAGAGATCATGACAGTACTTTGGAGATGGAGATCAAAGGCGCAAGATGATCATGGCCATATCATGTCACATATTTTGATTGCATATGATGTCTATCTATTATACATCTTATTCTTGCTTTGATTGACGGTAGCATTTTAAGATGATCTCTCACTAATTATCAAGAAGTGTTCTCCCGAGTATGCACGTTGCCAAAGTTAAATCGTGCCCGGACACCACGTGATGATCGGGTGTGATAAGCTCTCGTCCATCTACACGGGTGCAAGCCAGTTTTGCACACGCGAATACTCAAAGTTAAACTTGACGAGCCTAGCATATGCAGATATGGCCTCGGAACACGGAGACCGAAAGGTCGAGCGTGAATCATATAGTAGATATGATCAACATAGTGATGTTCACCATTGAAAACAACTCCATCTCACGTGATGATCGGTTATGGTTTAGTTGATTTGGATCACGTGATCACTTAGATGACTAGAGAGATGTCTGTCTAAGTGGGAGTTCTTAAGTAATATGATTAATTGAACTTAAATTTATCATGAACTTATTCCTAGTAGTATTTTGCAAATTATGTTGTAAGATCAATAGCTTGCGTTGTTGCTTTCATATGTTTATTTTGATATGTTCCTAGAGAAAATTGTGTTGAAAAATGTTAGTAGCAATGATGCGGATTGGATCGGCAATCTGAGGTTTATCCTCATTGCTGCACAGAAGAATTATGTCCTTAATGCACTGCTAGGTGACAGACCTATTGCAGGAGCAGATGCAGATGTTATGAATGTTTGGCTAGCTCAATATGATGACTACTTGATAGTTTTGTGCACCATGCTTTATGGCTTAGAATCGGGACTTCAAAGATGTTTTGAACATCATGGATCATATGAGATGTTCCAGGAATTGAAGTTAATATTTCAAGCAAATGCCCGAGTTGAGAGATATGAAGTCTCCAACAAGTTCTATATCTAAAAGATGGAGGAGAATCGCTCAACTAGTGAGCATGTGCTCAGATTGTCTGGATACTTCAATCGCTTGAATCAAGTGGGAGTTAATCTTCCAGATAAGATAGTGATTGATAGAATTCTCTAGTCACCATCACCAAGTTAGTAGAACTTCGTGATGAACTATAGTATGCAAGGGATGATGAAAATGATTCCCGAGTTTTTCATGATGATGAAATCGATGAAGGTAGAAATCAAGAAAGAACATCAAGTGTTGATGGTTAACAAGACCACTAGTTTCAAGAAAAGGGCAAAGGGATAGAAGGGAACTTCAAGAAGAACGACAAGCAAGTTGCTGCTCAAGTGAAGAAGTCCAAGTCTGGACCTAAGCCTGAGACTATGTGCTTCTACTGCAAAGGGACTGGTCAGAGGAAGCAGAACTACCCCAAGTATTTGGCGGATAAGAAGGATGGCAAAGTGAACAAAGGTATATTTGATATACATGTTATTGATGTGTACTTTACTAGTGTTTATAGCAACCCCTCGGTATTTGGTACTGGTTCAGTTGCTAAGAGTAGTAACTCGAAATGGGAGTTGCAGAATAAGCAGAAACTAGTTAAGGGTGAAGTGACGATGTGTGTTGAAAGTAGTTTCAAGATTGATATGATCATCATCGCACACTCCCTATACTTCCGGGATTAGTGTTGAACCTAAATAAATGTTATTCGGTGTTTGCGTTGAGCATCAATATGAGTTGATCGTGTTTATTGCAATACGGTTATTCATTTAAGTAAGAGAATAAACTGTTGTTCTGTTTACATGAATAAAACCTTATATGGTTACACACCCAATGAAAATGGTTCATTGGATCTCGATCGTAGTGATACACATATTCATAATATTGAAACCAAAAGATGCAAAGTTAATAATGATAGTGCAACTTATTTGTGGCACTACCGTTTAGGTCATATTGGTGTAAAGCGCATGAAGAAACTCCATGCTGATGGGATTTTGGAATCACTTGATTATGAATCACTTGATGCTTGCGAACCATGCCTCATGGGCAAGATGACTAAGACTCTATTCTCCGGAATAGTGGAGCGAGCAACTGACTTATTGGAAATAATACATACTGATGTATGCGATCCGATGAGTGTTAAGGCTCGCGGCGGGTATCATTATTTTCTAACCTTCACAGATGATTTGAGCAGATATGGGTATATCTACTTGATGAAACATAAGTCTGAAACATTTGAAAAGTTCAAAGAATTTCAGAGTGAAGTGGAAAATCATCGTGACAAGAAAATAAGGTTTCTACGATCTGATTGCGGAGACAAATATTTGAGTTACGAGTTTGGTCTTCAATTAAAACAATGTGGAATAGTTTCACAGATTCATGCCACCTGGAACACCACATCATAATGGTCTGTCCGAACGTCATAACCGTACTTTATTGGATATAGTACAATCTATGATGTTTCTTACCGATTTACCAATATCGTTTTGGGATCATGCATTAGAGACAGCTGCATTCACGTTCAAAGGGCACCATTTAAATCCGTTGAGACGACACCATATGAACTGTTGTTTAGCAAGAAACCCAAGTTGTCGTTTCTTAAAGTTTGGGGCTGTGATGCTTATGTGAAAAAAGTTTCATCCTGATAAGCTCAAACCCAAATCGGACAAGTGCGTCTTCATAGAATACCCAAAGGAAACTGTCGGGTACACCTTCTATCACAGATCCAAAGGCAAGATATTCGTTGCTAAAAATGGATCCTTTCTAGAGAAGGAGTTTCTCTCGAAAGAAGTGAGTGGGAGGAAAGTAGAGCTCGATAAGGTAATTTGTACCTTCTCCCGAATTGGAAAGTAGTTCATCACTGAAATCAGTTCCAGTGATTTCTACACTAATTAGTGAGGAAGCTAATTATGATGATCATGAAACTTCAGATCAAGTTACTACAGAACCTCGTAGGTCTTCCAGAGTACGGTCCGCACTAGAGTGGTATGGTAATCCTGTTCTGGAAGTCATGTTACTAGACCATGATGAACCTACGAACTATGAGGAAGCGATGATGAGCCTAGATTCCGCAAAATGGCTTAAGGCCATGAAATCTGAGATGGGATCCATGTATGAGAACAAAGTGTGGACTTTGGTGGAGTTGCCCGATGATCGGCAAGCCATATTGTATAAATGGATCTTCAAGAGGAAGACGGACATTGATAGTAGTGTTACTATCTACAAAGCTCGACTTGTCGCAAAAAGGTTTTTGACAAGTTCAAGGTGTTGACTACAATGAGATTTTCTCAACGTAGCGAGGCTTAAAGTCTGTCCGAATCAAGTTAGCAATTGCCACATTTTATGAAATCTGGCAAATGGATGTCAAAACTGGATTCCTTAATGGTTTTCTTAAAAGAAGAGTTGTATATGATGCAACCAGAAGGTTTTGTCAATCCTAAAGGTACTAACAAAATATGCAAACTCCAGCGATCCATCTATGGACTGTTGCAAGCATCTCGGAGTTGGAATATATGCTTTGATAACTTGATCAAAGCATATAGTTTTATACAGACTTGTGGTGAAGCCTGTATTTACAAGAAAGTGAGTGGGAGCAATACAACATTTCTGATAAGTATATGTGAATGACATATTGTAGATCAGAAAGAATGTAGAATTATTCTGCAAAGCATAAAGGAGTGTTTGAAAGGAGTTTTTCAAAGAAAGACCTCGGTGAAGCTGCTTACATATTGAGCATCAAGATCTATAGAGATAGATCAAGACGCTTGATAAGTTTTTTCAATGAGTACATACATTGACAAGATTTTGAAGTAGTTCAAAATGGAACAGTCAAAGAAAGAGTTCTTGCCTGTGTTACAAGGTGTGAAATTGAGTAAGACTCAAAACCCGACCACGGCAGAAGATAGAAAGAGAATGAAAGTCATTCCCTATGCCTTGGCCATAGGTTCTATAAAGTATGCCATGCTGTGTACCAGATCTATTGTATACCCTACACTGTGTTTGGCAAGGGAGTACAATAGTGATCTAGGAGTAGATCACTGGACAGCAGTCAAAATTATCCTTAGTGGAATAAGGATATGTTTCTCGATTATGGAAGTGATAAAAGGTTCGTCGTAAAGGGTTACGTCGATGCAAGTTTTGACACCGATCTGGATGACTCTAAGTCTCGATCTAGATACATATTGAAAGTGGGAGCAATTAGCTAGAGTAGCTCCGTGCAGAGCATTGTAGACATAGAAAATTGCAAAATACATAACTGATCTGAATGTGAAAGACCCGTTGACTAAGATTCTCTCACAAGCAAAACATGATCACACCTTAGTACTCTTTGGGTGTTAATCACATAGCGATGTGAACTAGATTACTGAATCTAGTAAACCCTTTGGGTGTTGGTCACATGGCGATGTGAACTATAGGTGTTAATCACATGATGATGTGAACTATCGATGTTAATCACATGGTGATGTGATCTAGATTATTGACTCTAGTGCAAGTGGGAGACTGAAAGAAATATGCCCTAGAGGCAATAATAAAGTTATTATTTATTTCCTTATTTCATGACAAATGTTTATTATTCATGCTAGAATTGTATTAACCGGAAACATAATACATGTGTGAATATATAGACAAACAGAGTGTCACTAGTATGCCTCTACTTGACTAGCTTGTTAATCAAAGATGGATATGTTTCCTAACCATGGACAAAGAGTTGTTATTTGATTAACGGGATCACATCATTAGTTGAATGATCTGATTGACATGACCCATTCTGTTAGCTTAGCACCCGATCGTTTAGTATGTTGCTATTGCTTTCTTCATGACTTATACATGTTCCTATGACTATGAGATTATGCAACTCCCGTTTACCAGAGGAACACTTTGTGTGTTACCAAACGTCACAACGAATCGGGTGATTATAAAGGTGCTCTACAGGTGTCTCCAAAGGTACTTGTTGGGTTGGCGTATGTCGAGATTAGGATTTGTCACTCCGAATGTCGGAGAGGTATCTCTGGGCCCTCTCAGTAATGCACATCACTTAAGCCTTGCCAGCATTACAACTAATGAGTTAGTTGCGAGATGATGTATTACGGAACGAGTAAAGAGACTTGCCGGTAATGAGATTGAACTAGGTATTGGATACCGACGATCGAATCTCGGGCAAGTAACATACCGATGACAAAGGGAACAACGATGTTGTTATGCGGTCTCGACCGATAAAGATCTTCGTAGAATATGTAGGAACCAATATGGGCATCCAGGTCCCGCTATAGGTTATTGACCGGAGACGTGTCTCCGTCATGTCTACATTGTTCTCGAACCGTAGGGTCCGCACGCTTAAGGTTTCGATGACAATTTTGTTATGGGTTTATGAGTTTTGATGTACCGAAGGAGTTCGGAGTCCCGGATGAATCGGGGACATGACGAGGAGTCTCGAAATGGTCGAGACGTAAAGATCGATATATTGGACAACTATATTCGGAGTTCGGAAAGGTTCCGAGTGATTCGGGTATTTATCGAGTCTGGGAGAGTTACGGAAGTCGCCGGGGAGGAGGATTGGGCGTTATTGGGCCATACGGGAAAGAGAGAGGGGCTGCCTAGGGCAGGCCGCGCGCCCCCCATGGCCTAGTCCGAATTGGACTAGGGGGAGGGGCCGCACCCCCTCCTTCCTTCCCTTCTCTCTTCCCCTTCCTTGTCTCCTACTCCTACTACATGGAAGGACTCCTAGTTAGACTAGGAAAGGGGGAATCCTACTCCCGGTGGGAGTAGGACTCCCCTAGGGCGCGCCATAGAGAGGGCCGACCCTCCCCTCCTCCACTCCTTTATATACGGGGGCATGGGGCACCCCATAGACACACAAGTTGATCATCGTGATCGTTCCTTAGCCGTGTGCGGTGCCCCCCTCCACGATATTACACCTCGGTCATATTGTAGCGGTGCTTAGGCGAAGCCCTGCGACAGTTGAACATCAAGATCGTCACCACACCGTCGTGCTGACGAAACTCCTCCCCGTACCTCTGCTGGATCGGAGTTCGGGGTGCGTCCTCGAGCTGTACATGTGTCAAGAACTCGGAGGTGCCGGAGTAATGGTGCTTGGATCAGTTGGACCGGGAAGACGTACGACTACTTCCCCTATGTTGCGTCAACGCTTCCGCATCGGTCTACGAGCGTACGTAGACAACACTCTCCCCTCTCGTTGCAATGCATCACCATGATCTTGCGTGTGCGTAGGAATTTTTTTGAAATTACTACGTTCCCCAACACCTTTGCCTTCTTACACTTGCCGGTGGAGCTCGATTGTGCGTCCTCGACGGTAGCGCAGCACTCCGAAGAGGTGCGCTTGCCGGAGTGGGCATCAGAAGTCTTGCCGGACTTGGTCTTCTTGTTCCCGCCGGGAGCTTCAGCGGCAAGTGACTTGCGATCTGCTGCGGCTGCTGCTTCCTGGTAGATCTTGTCGGTGCAGATAAGAGCATCCTTCTTGTCGCCAGGGACAGAGATGACACTTATCGGGCCTGGCATCTTCAGCATGTTGTATGCATAATGAGAGGCTGCCATGAATTTGGCGAGCGCTGGACGGCCGAGTATCCCATTGTATGGCAATGGAAAATCAGCAACGTCAAAAGTGACCCTCTCAGTCCTGAAGTTCAACTCGCTGGCAAATGTTACCGGCAATGTGATCTTTCCCTTCGGCTTGATCCTTCCCGGATTGATTCCTTGGAATGTGCCGGTCTCTTCGAGCTCGCTGTTAGGGATCTGGAGCTTCTGGAGTACCGCGGAGGAGATCAGGTTCAAGCCGGCCCCGCCGTCAACTAGCATCTTAGTGACCTTTAGGTTGCGGATAGTTGGTGAAACCAACATCGGCAAGCACCCGACCGCAGTTATGCGATCAGGGTGGTCCTCAATATCAAAGATGATAGGCGTGCTGGACCATTTCAGAGGCTTGCGTGACTCGACGGGCGGTTCTGCCGCATTGACTTCCCGCACCCACTGTTTGAGCTGGCGGTGTGAAGTATGCAGAGAAGCACCACCGTCAACGCACAGGACCTCTGTGGCTTTCTGGAACTCATGCTCATCGGCCTCGTCATCATCCATATCTTCATCTTCGTCGTCATCTTCATCCTTTTCGCGGCCGCGGGGAGGTCTGTCTCCTTGCCGCTGCTTGGCCTTGCCGCGGCGTCCTCCCCGGCCGGGATGTTTCTTGCCGGATCCTCCAGTACCTTCTTGGGCCTTCTCCTTGTCGCGTCGCTCGTATTCAGCCTTCTGCTGCTCGAGAAGCTGCTCGACCTTATTGCAGCTCTGGAGATCATGGCCCTTGGTGCGGTGGATCTTGCAGTACTGCTTGTCGGTGCTGCCCTGCTTGTCGGCGACCGCCACAGCCTCCTCGCCGGAGCTACCAGCTTTGGCTTTCTTGGGGCCACCTTCGTTGCCGGACTGCTCCACGACTAGCACATCTTTGCCTTTCCTGCTTCTGTTGTTCCGCCACCGGTTTTTCCTTGCCGGGGCAGCATCCTCGCTGTCAGATCCTCCTGCTCCTACATTCTCTCCGGGGAGTCTCCTCCCTTCCTCAGCACGTGCACACTTGTCGGCCAGGGCATATAGCTCACTGACGTCCCTGATCTTGCACATCGCCATCTCCTCCCGCATCCTGCGATTCGCGACGTTTCGATGGAACGCTACCGATGACCGCGTGGGGTGGACATCTGAGATTGTGTCTGTACACGCTGAATCTCTGAGTGTACTTGCGCCAGGACTCTCCTTCCTTCTGGACGAGTATGTGAAGGTCGCTCTCTTGGCCATGAGGTTTGTGGCCGCCTGTAAAGGCACCGACAAACTGATGGCATAGATCTACCCATGAGGATATGGAGTTCTCCGGCAAGTGCATGAGCCAGGATCTGACATTGGGCTTGAGCACCAGCGGGAAGTAGTTGGCAAGGATCTTGTTGTCCCGTCCCCCGGCAGCTTGCACCGCGATGGTGTAGATGCTGAGGAACTCCGACGGATGCGTCTTGCCGTCGTACTTCTCTGGTACGTCTGGTTTGAAATTCTTTGTATTGGGCCACTGGACTTACCGCAGCTCACGAGTGAACGCAGGGGAACCTACCGCGTACGCAAGTCGCCTGGTTCCCCTGGCGCATGCATGTCGACAGTGGGCCCAGCGCGCTGGTCTGATTGACGCCGCGCTTCTCTTCAACGCTCGATGCGAGTACGAGCGTCTTCTTGCTATCGTTCGTGAAGAATTTGGCGCTGATCGCGACGAGCTCGTGGATGTGACGACGCGGTGGAGTCGGTGTCGAGGTTGACCCGGCGAGTCGGCGATCTTGGCCTTTGGGGTGGAGAGTGCACGGTGGTTGCACCCCCACCGGTCTTGTCGCCATCGGCTCGTGCCTGGCAGTCTTGCCGCGGCTTCGATGTACTCGGTTGTCGTGGAGTGTCGCCGTTGGCGAAGCCGATGAGACTCTGAATGGTGGCCCTCCAATCGTCGATCTTGTCCGCCGTTGGAGGGTAATCCAGGAGCAGTTGAGCTCGGGCCAACGCTTCTGCTGGGGTCTTCGGTGGCGGCGGCGAACGGTGCGAGGAGCAGGATATGCTCGGACTCCCAACTGGGTTGGAAGGAGCAGTATCCCGTCCAGGCGACCGTGTCTTGCTCGTGCCAGCATGTTGGCGCGCATGCTGGTCTTGAGCATCCCGCGATGCACCAGCTCGATCTCGGTCCAACGAACGTATGGTACCGCGAGTACCATGACGCTGTTGGTCCCGCACCTCCTGAGATGGGCGCGGTGCATGTACGGACGCCGAGGTCTGTGCAGCCTTGTCCTTGGACCTGGCAGCACCGTGAGCTCCCTCGTCGACGCCCGTTCTTCCGCCGGCGTCTACCCCACCACCCGTTTGCTCCGGTGGCGGTGGGATCGACGTGGACGGAGCAGCCACCTCTGAAGCCTTCTTCTTCGGTGGCATGTTGATGAAGATGATGAAGATCTAACTCGCGTGAACGCCGGATCAGGTTCACACGGTCTCGACGCCCCCTACCTGGCGCGCCAAAGATGTTGTGGGAACGAACACCTATGGGGCCGGAGCCCCTTTCGGTTCGGCGGGGGGCAGAGGTCGCACGAAGAGCAGATCGAGGCGAAGCACACGAGCGGTTTACCCAGCTTCGAAGCTCTCCGGAGAGATAATACTCCTACTGCTGCTTGTCTGATTGTATTGAGTTCTTGCCTGAGAGTGTGAGTGTTTTCTGGTTTCGAATCCTTCGAACCCCCACTACGTTGCGCATGGGCCTCCTTTTATATGCTAAAGGGGTCACCGACAGGTGGCAACGTAGGCGAGGGAAAAAATGGAAAAGGAGTTGTGGTTGGTACAACTACTTGTATAGTGTATCATACCTAACCCTGACGGCAGGGGACAAAAGCATTAAATGCCTGTCTGTGTCGCCCAAACAGTGCAAAAAGTGGACCGTCAGGGGCGCCACCTCTCGCCATGATGGCAATCTTGTCAGCGTCGCTTGCCACCTCGCACCGCTGGCTGCACAGCTTCTTGCCACGCGCGCCTTCAAAGGTCCCAGGGCGACACGTTGGTGGATGTGCTGGAGCGCAGGTACAGATGTGGTAGCTTGCTGCGGCAAGTGCCTTGCCGCGGTCATTGTCTTGTCGCGTCCGGAAGCTTGTCGCTCGCCGGGCCTTGCGGGGACGCGTGGCGCGTCGCGGCAAGTTCCTTGAAATGCCTAGGTTGGCCTTCACGGCAAGCTCCTCTTGCCGGGGTCTTGTCTCCTTGGCTTAAACACTTTGTTCTTGAATGGCTCCAAAGGAACCACGGAGGACCTTGGCGGTCACCCGGCAAGCCTTGCCGCGGGGTGCTGCGACTGCCCGTGCACAAGTTCGGGATACTAGGGTACCCCTATTCTAGTACACCGACACAGAGTTGATAATGATAGTGCAACTTATTTGTAGCACTGCCGTCTGGGTCATATTGGTGTAAAGCGCATGAAGAAACTCCATACTGATGGACTTCTGGAATCACTTGATTATGAATCACTTGGTACTTGCGAACCGTGCCTCATGGGCAAGATGACTAAAACGCCGTTCTTTGAAACTATGGAGCGAGCAACTGATTTGTTGGAAATCATACATACTGATGTATGTGGTCCGATGAATATTGAGGCTCGCGGCGGGTGTCGTTATTTTCTCACCTTCACAGATGATTTGAGCAGATATGGGTATATCTACTTGATGAAACACATGTCTGAAACATTTGAAAAGTTCAAAGAATTTCGGAGTGAAGTGGAAAATCATCATAACAAGAAAATAAAATTACTACGATCTGATCGTGGAGGAGAATATTTGAGTTACGAGTTTGGTTTACATTTGAAGCAATGCAGAATAGTTTCACAACTCACGCCACCCGGAACACCACAATGAAATGGTTTGTCCAAACGTCGTAATCGTACTTTACTAGACATGGTGCGATCTATGATGTCTCTTACTGATTTACCGCTATCGTTTTGGGGTTATGCTTTAGAGACAGCCGCATTCACGTTAAATAGGGCACCATCAAAATCTGTTGAGACGACGCCTTATGAATGTGGTTTGGCAAGAAACCAAAGTTGTCGTTTCTTAAAGTTTGGGGCTGCGATGCTCATGTGAAGAAACTTCAACCAGATAATCTCGAACCCAGATCGGAGAAATGTGTCTTCATAGGGAACCCAAAAGAGACTATTGGGTACACCTTCTATCACAAATCTGAGGGCAAGATTTTTGTTGCTAAATCTGATTGGAGAAAGGAGTTTCTCTTGAAAGAAGTGAGTGGGAGGAAAGTAGAACTTGATGAGGTAACTGTACATGCTCCCTTATTGAAAAGTAGTTCATCACAAGAACCGGTTCCTGTGACAACTACACCAATCAGTGAGGAAGCTAATGATATTGATCATGAAACTTCAGATCAAGTTACTACCGAACCCTGTAGGTCTACCAGAGTAAGATCCGCACCAGAGTGGTATGGTAATCCTGTTCTCGAAGTCATGTTACTTGACCATGGCGAACCTACGAACTATGAGGAATCGATGATGAGCCCAGATTCCGCAAAATGGCTTGAGGCCATGAAATCTGAGATGGGATCCATGTATGAAAACAAAGTATGGACTTTGGTTGACTTGCCCGATGATTGACAAGCCATCGAGAATAAATGGATCTTCAAGAAGAAGACTGAAGCTGATGGTAATGTAACTGTCTACAAAGCTCGACTTGTTGGGAAAGGTTTTCGACAAGTTCAAGGGGTTGACTACGATGAGACTTTCTCACCCGTTGCGATGCTTAAGTCTGTCCGAATCATTTTAACAATTGCTGCATTTTATGATTATGAAATTTGGCAAATGGATGTCAAAACTTCATTCCTGAATGGATTTCTGGAAGAAGAGTTGTATATGGTGCAACTGGAAGGTTTTGTCTATCCAAAAGATGCTAACAAAGTGTCCAAGCTCTAGCGATCCATTTAGGGACTGGTCCAAGCATCTCGGAGTTGGAATAAACGCTTTGATAGTGTGATCAAAGCATATGGTTTTATACAGACTTTTGGAGAAGCATGTATTTCAAGAAAGTGAGTGGGAGCTCTGTAGCATTTCTGATACTATATGTAGATGACATATTGTTAATTGGAAATGATATAGAATTTTTGGATAGCATAAAAGGATACTTGAATAAAAGTTTTTCGATGAAAGACCTCGGTGAAGCTACTTACATATTGGGCATCAAGATCTATAGAGATAGATCAAGACGCTTAATTGGACTTTCACAAAGCACATAACTTGATAAAGTTTTGAAAAAGTTCAAAAGGATCAGGCAAAGAAAGGGTTCTTGCCTGTATTACAAGGTGTGAAGTTGAGTCAGACTCAATGCCCGACCACAACAGAAGATAGAGAGAAAATGAAAGATGTTCCCTATGCTTCAGCCATAGGCTCTATCATGTATACAATGCTGTGTACCAGACCTGATGTATGCTTAGCAATAAGTTTAGCAGGGAGGTACCAAAGTATCCAAGAGTGGATCACTGGACAGCGGTCAAGAATATCCTGAAATACCTGAAAAGGACTAAGGATATGTTTCTCGTTTATGGAGGTGACAAAGAGCTATTCGTAAATGGTTACGTCGATGCAAGCTTTGACACTGATCCGGACGATTCTAAATCGCAAACCGTATAAGTGTTTATATTGAACGGTGGAGATGTCAGTTGGTGCAGTTCTAAACAAAGCATCATGGTAGGATCTACATACGAAGCGGAGTACATAGCTGCTTCGGAAGCAGCAAATGAAGGAGTCTGGATGAAGGAGTTCATTTCCGATCTAGGTGTCATACCTAGTGCATCGGGACCAATGAAGAACTTATGTGACAATACTGGTGCAATTGCCTTGGCAAATGAATCCAGATTTCACAAGAGGACCAAGCAAATCATGAGGCGCTTCAATTCCATACGGGACCAAGTCCGGGTGGGAGACATAGAGATTAGCAAGATACATACGGATCTGAATGTTGCACACCCGTTGACTAAGCCTCTTCCACGAGCAAAACATGATCAACACCAAGACTCCATGGGTGTTAGAATCATTACTGTGTAATCTAGATTATTGACTCTAGTGCAAGTGGGAGACTGAAGGAAATATGCCCTAGAGGCAATAATGAAAGTTATTATTTATTTCCTCATATCATGATAAATGTTTATTATTCATGCTATAATTGTATTAACCGAAAACATGATACATGTGTGAATACATAGACAAACTTAATGTCACTAGTATGCCTCTACTTGACTAGCTCATTAATCAAAGATGGTTATGTTTCCTAACCATAGACATGTGTTCTCATTTGATTAACTGGATCACATCATTAGGAGAATGATGTGATTGACATGACCCATTCCGTTAGCTTAGCACATGATCGTTTAGTATGTTGCTATTGCTTTCTTCATGACTTATACAAGTTCCTACAACTATGAGATTATGCAACTGCCGTTTATCGGAGGAACACTTTGTCTGCTACCAAACGTCACAACGTAACTGGGTGATTATAAAGGAGCTCTACAGGTGTCTCCAAAGGTACATGTTGAGTTGGCGTATTTCGAGATTAGGTTTTGTCACTCCGATTGTCGAAGAGGTATCTCTGGGCCCTCTCGGTAATGCACATCACTATAAGCCTTGCAAGCAATGTAGCTAATGAGTTAGTTACGGAATGATGCATTACGTAACGAGTAAAGAGACTTGTCGTAACGAGATTGAACTAGGTATTGGATACCGATGATCAAATCTCGGGCAAGTAACATACCGATGACAAAGCGAACAACGTATGTTGTTATGCGGTTTGACAGATAAAGATCTTCATAGAATATGTAGGAGCCAATATGAGCATCCAGGTTCCGCTATTGGTAATTGACCAGAAACAGTTCTAGGTCATGTCTACATAGTTCTCAAACCCGTAGGGTCCGCACGCTTAAGGTTTCGATGACAGTTATATTATGAGTTTATGAGTTTTGATGTACCGAAGTTTGTTCGGAGTGCCGGATGAGATTATGGACATGACGAGGAGTCTCAAAATGGTCGAGACATGAAGATTGATATATTGCAAGCCTATATTTGGATATCGGAAGTGTTCCGGGTGAAATCGAGATTTTACTGGAGTACCGGGAGGTTACCGGAACCGCCCGGGGGCTTAATGGGCCTACATGGGTGTAACGCCCCGGATTCGATGCGCCAGGTGTCTGCCAGTTATTCGCCGTCGTTGCCATGTCATTTTCTTGTGTGTTGCATTTTGCCATGTCATCTTGTGCATTTCATTTTGCATACGTGTTCATCTCATGCATCCGAGCATTTTCCCCGTTGTCCGTTTTGCAATCCGGCACTCCTATGTCATCCGGCGTCCCCCTTTTGCCTCTTCTCTTGTGCGGGTATTAAACTTTCTCGGAATGGCCCGAGGTTTGCCAAGCGGCCTTGGTATAGCACCGGTAGACCGCCTGTTAAGTTTCGTGCCATTTGCAGTCCGTTTGATACTCCAACGGTTAACCGGGTAACCGCAAAGCCCCTTTCTCTTTGCAGCCCAACATCCCTTCCAAAGTGGCCCAAAACCCACCAAACTCCCCTCCATTCTCTCGGTCGTTCGATCACGATCGCGTGGCCGAAAACCGTACCTCATTTGGACTCTCCTAGCTCCCTCTACCTATATAAACACCTCCCCCTCCAAAAATCCCGGTCCAAACCCTAAATCTTTTCCCCTCCGCGCCGCCGGACGAAAATCCCCGCCGGTCGGACATGTCCGCCGCCGCCTTCGTCCAATCCCGGTGCGCCACCTGGCCTCCGCCGCTGCCGCGCGCTGCCCTGGAGCCCATCCGGGGTCAGCGGGCCCGATCCGCCGCCGCCGCCGCCAGCGCCACGCGCGTCGCCCGCCGCGCCGTCGCTCCGCATGAGCGCCGGCCTCGCACACGCCGCCGCGCGCCCAGCGCGCCCGCCTCCGAGGCGGCGTCCGTCGCCCGCCCTCGGCCGCCTCCGCGCCCTCGGCCCGCCTCGGCCTTCCTCCGCACCGCCGCGCTACTGCCTTGAAGCTTCGCCGGAGCAGGGTCGCCGCCGCCCTAAGCTCTCTCCGGCGCCGGCCCGAGCCGTTGCTCGTGCCCTCCTCCGGCCAGATCCGGTGGCCGGGTGGCCGGATCCGCCTCCGCCGCGCCTCCCTGGCCCTCTCCCCAAGCTCCGGCCGTCTTCCCCGTCGTCTCCGGCGAAGATCCGGCGAAGCTCCGGCCGTGCATCGATTTCCGTGCGAACCCGAAGGTTGCCCCCGTTTCACCGTCCCAGATTTCATACATTTTCATGTCATGTTCATCATGCTGCATCTCTGCATCCGTAGCTTCGTTTCGTCTGTATAATATGTCAAATTGTTCGTCTCGACTAGTACTTCATTTCATTCCATTGCATCATTTTCATTTGAGATTATCTTGATGCCCGAAATGCTGTTGGAAGAGTGCATGTTGATGTTAATGTGCTGAAACTGTTATAACTTGCTGTTTTATCATTTTTGCCATGATTGATGTGTGCATCCTATGAGGTTGATGTCTACATGAATGTTGATCTATACCATGCCATCTTTCCAGGGGTGATGCCATGTATTTTTGTTAGTTGTGTGCTGAGTGTATCAAGCTTGTTAAGTAGGGTAGTTGTTGTTGCTGTTTTCCTGACAGATTCTGTTATATTTTGTTGCTATGTTAACATGCTTCTACTAATCATTCTATGCATAATCTGGAGATGTCCTATAAACATGTTTTGAATTACATGTCATGATCTATCCATTCCTGCCCTTGGTTGCAATTATAGCCTGCTGGAACATGTTGTAATCTTGCTCTAAATTTTCTTGAAAATGTTGCTGTCAGCCTGTTAACATTAAGTTCACTTGTTTCCATGTGTTTTCCTAGTGATCCATGTACCCTATGAACATGTTCTTGCCATGTATAGCTTCATAATCATGCCTTCTTACTGTTGATTGCCTTGCCATGCCATGTATTGCTCTGTGGTGAGTGGTTCAAGCTCACCAACATGCCTACTTATTGTTGTTCCTGCCATGTTTGAATCTGTAATATAACTTGCCATGTTTACATGGGTGCCATCATATTTTCTGTGCCTTTTTGGCCCATGGTCAGTAAGGGTCTTTTGATCTATGCATTTATTAGTATCATGACATGCTTTTGTTTGCCATGATAAGTTCCTGTAACATGTTGTTTGATAGCTCTAAACATTGCAACGTCATGTGATTTCTGCAAAGTCTGAAACTGTTATTATTTGCAATATCTCCATGTCATTTTGAGCATGTTCTAATTGTTTCTGGAGATAGCTCAGTGTTCATGTTTTGTTATGCTTTACCTGCACTTCATGACCATGCCTTTTATTATTATGTTGGGGTGCTGTAGCATGTTGTTTTGATGCTTGCAATATGCTTAGTTGCTGTTATGGATAGATTGTTGCTATGACTTGTATAGTGTATGTGTTGCACCGTTGCTCCATTTTGAGTGTGCTCTATATGAAACTTGCTTGATTTTGCATGTAGCTTCATATTACCATGTTGCATCCTTGTTTTGGTGTGTTTGCTTGATGTTTGGGTGCATTTTGCATCAATGCCATGCTTACTTGTTTTGCTCATATCTTCTAGGCCGTAGCTCCGAATCTAATGAACTTTATATGTAACTTGACTAGAATTTCGTGTAGATCATCTTGGTGCATTTTATCTTCCTGTTTAACAGCTTGAACATAAGGTTTATTCAGTTCTGGACCCATTTCGAAATTTGCATATGAGGACTTACCGGAATTGTTATATGTTGTTCCCGGCCTCATTTAAACTTGCCTTGATGTGTTGTTCTTGTTTGCATCATCTCTTGCCATGAGTAGCTTCATGTAGCTTGGTCATGCATCATGCTTGTTGTGCATCATGCCTTGTTCATGTGTGGTGTGATTACCATGTTGTGTGCTTCTTCTTGTTAGTTCCTGTTTCGTTGCGATCGTGAGGATTCGTTCGTCTACGGTTGGTTCGGCTTCATCCGTTCATCTTCTTCATGGACTCGTTCTTCTTCCTTGCGGGATTTCAGGCAAGATGACCGCTACCCTGGATCTCACTACTATCATTGCTATGCTAGTTGCTTCGTTCTATCGCTATGCTGCGCTACCTATCACCTGTTTATCAAGCCATCCCATATTGCCATGAACCTCTAACCTTTGACACCTTTCCTATGCAAACCATTGTTTGGCTATGTTACAGCTTTGCTCAGCCCCTCTTATAGCGTTGCTAGCTGCAGGTGAAGTTGAAGATTTCTCCATGGTGGACAGGGTTTATGTTGGGATATCACAATATCTCTTATATTATTAATGCATCTATATACTTGGTAAAGGGTGGAAGGCTCGGCCTTATGCAGTGTTTTGTTCCACTCTTGCCGCCCTAGTTTCCGTCATACCGGTATTATGTTCCCGGATTTTGCGTTCCTAACGCGGTCGGGTGATTTATGGGACCCCCCTGACAGTTCGCTTTGAATAAAACTTGTCCAGCAAGGCCCAACCTTGGTTTTACCATTTGCCTCACCACCACCTACTTTTCCCTTGGGAGTAATTAACCCAAGGGTCATCTTTATTATAGCCCCCCCAGGCCAGTGCTTGTCTAAGCGTTGGTCCAAACTAGAGCACCGTGCGGGACCATTCCTTCACAACTTGGATTCGTCGGTACCTGTACGCTTCGCTTATCCGGTGTTGCCCTAAGAACGAGATATGTGCAGCTCCTATCGGGATTGTCGGCGCATCGGGCGGTTTTGCTGGTCTTGTTTTACCATTGTTGAAATGTCTTGTAAACCGGGATTCCGAGACTGATCGGGTCTTCCTGGGAGAAGGTCTATTCCTTCGTTGATCGCGAGAGCTTGTCATGTGCTAAGTTGGGACACCCCTGCAGGGTATAAACTTTAGAGAGCCGTGCCCGCGGTTATGTGGCAGATGGGAATTTGTTAATGTCCGGTTGTAGATAACTTGACACCAGATCCAAATTAAAATGCATCAACCGCGTGTGTAGCCGTGATGGTCTCTTCTCGGTGGAGTCCGGGAAGTGAACACGGTTTCTGTGTTATGATTGACGTAAGTAGGTGTTCAAGATCACCTCTTGATCATTGCTAGCTTCACGACCGTTCCGCTTGTTTCTCTTCTCGCTCTCATTTGCGTATGTTAGCCACCATATATGCTTAGTCGCTGCTCCAACCTCACCACTTTACCCCTTCCTTTCCCATTAAGCTTTGCTAGTCTTGATACCCATGGTAATGGGATTGCTGAGTCCTCGTGGCTCACAGATTACTACAACAACAGTTGCAGGTACAGGTTATGCGATGATCTTGACGCGAGAGCGATGTTGCTTGTTTTGAAGTTTCTTCTTCTGCTTCTTCGATCAGGGGATAGGTTCCAGGTCGGCAGCCTGGGGTAGCAGGGTGGATATTGTTTGAGTTTCTGTTTATGATTTATCCGTAGTCGGATGTTGTTCTTGTAAGTGATGATGTTGTATTCATGTGGCATTGTATGCCTTTTGTATGTGTCCCCATCTATTATGTAATGTTGATGTAATGATATCCACCTTGCAAAAGCGTTCCAATATGCAGGTCTATCCTTGGTGGGACCTTGGAGTTCCTTTTGGATAGGGTCGCATATTGGGCGTGACAAGTTGGTATCAGTGCCTCGACCGACCCTAAGAGCCCCCTTGATTGATCGTGTAGTTTGGCCGTTGTTGAGTCTAGAAGAAAACTGTTTTCGGAGTCTAGTTATATCGAAGAGTAGGAATTCTTTTTACTCCTCAGCATCTTCGTCGCTCTGGTGAGGAATCTTGACGTAGGTGTGTTGAATTACTCCTCTTCCCATTCAAATTTTTCTTTAGGATCTCGCAGTTGGTTTTCCGATCGTTGTTCCCCAGCTCCTTTCATCCGGTGCATTTCTCATCAAGTTGACTCGAGCCTCTTCATCTTTGAGTTCAATCCTCAGTTGTTTTATTTTGCCACCCGCCCTCCCTTCTTCTTCTCAGAACCAGAGTCCGTTATTGAGTATCCATCCTACTCGAGCGAAGTCTTTGCTTTCTTTCCTCAATGATTTCAACCGGCGTTTTCTCTTCAAGTTATTCGTCGATTCTCCCCTCTAGTTGACTTTGTTTTCCCGCCCTCCCACCCTCTTCTTCCCGGAGTTTGAGTCTCTTTCAACCATCAATTTCATCCATGTGGAGCCTCTTCAGTCCTTCGTCAATTATATCAGCCGACGAATTCTCTTTTGTTTGGCATTCTTCATCTCTTTTCTTCTTTGGTGGACTTAATTCAAGTTTTCGGGTTGATCATATTCTTTCTCTCGGCTCAAGTATTTCCCTTTGCTCGTTCGCCTCTCGCCATTTTATCCTCCAGAGTATGATGCACCGGAACAATTCAAATATTTCAATCACCCCGGTGCATCATCTATCTGTTCAACAACCCTTTCCAACGGTGTTTTCTTCAGTGGGCCCTAACCCACAGGTCTTTTACCAGGATCTTACCTGACTCTTCTAATTCCCTCGGAGTTATTCTCAATTCATTTCGGAGTTTGACGTAAGTATGAATTTCATCAATCAGATGCCTTTCTAAGATTGATTTCAATTCTTGTCATTGCCGATTGAACCTTTGCTATTCTCATTCTCCCGGAGTATCTCAGTAATTTCGGTGGTGTTTCTTGTCGTCATTCTCAGCTTTGAAGAACGGAGAAGAGTTGTTCCTCTAAATCTTGCCCGTTCTCCCGAAGATTCGTGGTTCTAGCTTCTGGTTATCCTCTCATTTTATTCGACAGTTATTCTTTTCACCCATCCGGAGTATGTCAGGAGTTGTTTTTCCATTTTTTTTCAACGGAGGCCATCATTCCAGATATCATTCTCTACTTATCCCGGCGCATCTGCCAAGTATTCTTTATCAGATCGTGATCTCTTTGTTCTTTTGCTTCTAAATTCCCTCAAGCATATTTGTTCTTCTAATTCTTCCCGGTGATTAAGTCTCTTTCATCAGTCATTTTCGAATTCTCACGGTGGTTCTTTCAGATTTTTTTTCCTTGATTATCTTTTTAATCCATTCATTCTTTTCAATCCTACCGGTGGTTCATGAAGACCTTTTTAAGTTTGCGACATGTCACCACTTAATCATTTTCAAGAAGAATAAGTAGTATGCTAAATCCATTGCTTCGCATCAATTTAATTTGATGAAGGATATGCATACAATAAATCTTATTCTTATTTCTTCCAAGTGATTAATCCCTTCATTCGGAGTTTGTTCTTGATGAATAAATTCTAGTTCCAAGTGTTTCATCTTTTCTTTTCCGGAGTTAAATTTTCCTCGGCTATTTCGTCGGAACCTCCATCTAAATCACCGCAAGGCTCATCTTATTCTTTCTTCCTTCTTTCTATCTCATCATCCTTTTGTCACCGGAGTTCTTCATGCTGGTTCTTCATGATTTATTTCATTCTTCAAGAGTTCATCAAGTTCCATTCCATCCTCTCAAGTTTGTGTTCTATTCTTTCCATGTTCAGCCAGAGTGCTGCCTAAATCCTTTGCGTCTTATCCATTTCTTTTCTCATTCTAACCACTCCGGTTAGAACGAGTGATTTCTTAGTCTATCTGATTCCGTGAGCTTTCGATTCTCGTCATTCTCGTCGTTCCTCTCTTCTTCTCGAGTGTTCTCGATTCTTTACTTCTTCTCTTGAGTTCTTGTTTCACCTCATCCCTTTTTCCCTTCCGTCTCGGTCCTAAGATCTCGGGGCGAGATCTCTTGTTAGTGGAGGAGTGTTGTAACGCCCCGGATTCGATGCGCCAGGTGTCTGCCAGTTATTCGCCGTCGTTGCCATGTTATTTGCTTGCGTGTTGCATTTTGCCATGTCATCTTGTGCATTTCATTTTGCATACGTGTTCATCTCATGCATCCGAGCATTTTCCCCGTTGTCCGTTTTGCAATCCGGCACTCCTATGTCATCCGGCGTCCCCCTTTTGCCTCTTCTCTTGTGCGGGTACTAAACTTTCTTGGAATGGCCCGAGGTTTGCCAAGCGGCCTTGGTATAGCACCGATAGACCGCCTGTCAAGTTTCGTGCCATTTGGAGTCCGTTTGATACTCCAACGGTTAACCGGGTAACCGCAAAGCCTCTTTCTCTTTGCAGCCCAACACCCATTCCAAAGTGGCCCAAAACCCACCAAACTCCCCTCCATGCTCTCGGTCGTTCGATCACGATCGCGTGTCCGAAAACCGCACCTCATTTGGACTCTCCTAGCTCCCTCTACCTATATGAACACCTCCCCCTCCAAAAATCCCCGTCCAAACACTAGATCTTTTCCCCTCCGCGCCGCCGGACGAAAATCCCCGCCGGTCGGACATGTCCGCCGCCGCCTTCGTCCAATCCCGGTGCGCCACTGGCCTCCAGCCGCCGCCTCGCGCCGCCCGGCCTGGAGCCCATCCGGGGCCCTGGGACCGATCCGCGCCCGCCGCCGCCGCCCGCAGACAGCCGCGTCCGTCGCCCGCGTCCGTCGGCTCATGAAGCCGCCGACCTCGCAAGGCCGCGCCCGCGGGCCGCCGCAGCGCCGCCCGCGCGGAGGCCGGCGTCCGTCGGCCGCCCTCGGCCGCCTCCGCGCCCTCGGCCCGCCTCCGCCTTCCTCCGCCCGCCCGCGCCGCTACAAGGAAGCTTCGCCGAAGAAAGGGGCGCGCCGCCTAAGCTCTCTCCGGCGCCGGCCCGAGCCGTCGCCCGTGCCCTCCTCCGGCCAGATCCGGTGGCCGGGTGGCCGGATCCGCCTCCGCCGCGCCTCCCCGGCCCTCTCCCCGAGCTCCGGCCGTCTTCCCCGTCGTCTCCGGCGAAGATCCGGTGAAGCTCCGGCCGTGCATCGATTTCCGTGCGAACCCGAAGGTTGCCCCCGTTTCACTAAGTCCCAGATTTCATACATTTTCATGCCATGTTCATCATGGTGCATCTCTGCATCCGTAGCTCCGTTTCGTGCGTATAATATGTCAAATTGTTCGTCTCGACGAGTACTTCATTTCATCCCATTGCATCATTTTCATTTGAGATCATCTTGACGCCCGAAATGCTGTTGAAAGAATGCATGTTGATGTTAATCTGCTGAAACTGTTATAACTTGCTGTTTTATCATTTTTGCCATGATTGATGTGTGCATCCTATGAGGTTGATGTCTACATGATTGTTGATCTATGCCATGCCATCTTTCCAGGGGTGTATGCCATGTATTTTTTTGAGTTGTGTGCTGAGTGTATCAAGCTTGTTAAGTAGGGTAGTTGCTGTTGCTGTTTTCCTGACAGATTCTATTATATTTTGTTGCTATGTTAACATGCTTCTACTAATCATTCTATGCATAATCTGGAGATGTCCTATAAACATGTTTTGAACTACATGTCATGCTCTATCCATTCATGCCCTTGGTTGCAATTATAGCCTGCTGGAATATGTTGTAATCTTGCTCTAAATTTGCTTGAAAATGTTGCTGTCAGCCTGTTAACATTAAGTTCACTTGTTTCCATGTGTTTTCCTAGTGATCCATGTACCCTATGAACTTGTTCTTGCCATGTATAGCTTCACAAACATGCCTTCTTACTGTTGACTGCCTTGCCATGCCATGTATTGATCTGTGGTGAGTGGTTCAAGCTCACCAACATGCCTACTTATTGTTGTTCCTGCCATGTTTGAATCTGTAATATAACTTGCCATGTTTACATGGGTGCCATCATATTTTCTGTGCCTTTTTGGCCCATAGTCAGTAAGGTTCTTTTGATCTATGCATTTATTAGTATCATGCCATGCCTTTGTTTGCCATGATAAGTTCCTGTAACATGTTGTTTGATAGCTCTAAACATTGCAACCTGATGTTATTTCTGCAAAGTCTGAAACTGTTATTATTTGCAATATCTCCATGTCATTTTGAGCATGTTCTAGTTGTTTCTGGAGATAGCTCAGTGTTCATGTTTTGTTATGCTTTACCTGTACTTCATGACCTTGCCTTTTATTATTATGTTGGGGTGCTGTAGCATGTTGTTTTGATGCTTGCAATATGCTTAGTTGCTGTTATGGACAGCTTGTTGCTATGACTTGTATAGAGTGTATGTGTTGCACCGTTGCTCCGTTTTGAGTGTGCTCTATATGAAACTTGCTTTATTTTGCATGTAGCTTCATATTACCATGTTGCATCCTTGTTTTGGTGTGTTTTCTTGATGTTTGGGTGCATTTTGCATCAATGCCAAGCTTACTTGTTTTGCTCATATCTTCTAGGCCGTAGCTCCGAATCTAATGAACTTCATATGTAACTTGACTAGAATTTCGTGTAGATCATCTTGGTGCATCTTAACTTGCTGTTTAACAACTTTAACATAAGGTTTATTCAGTTCTGGACCCATTTCGAAATTTGCATATGAGGACTTACCGGAATTGTTATATGTTGTTCCCGGCCTCATTTAAACTTGCCTTGATGTGTTGTTCTTGTTTGCATCATCTCTTGCCATGAGTAGCTTCATGTAGCTTGGTCATGCATCATGCTTGTTGTGCATCATGCCTTGTTCATGTGTGGTGTGTTTACCATGTTTTGTGCTTCTTCTTGTTAGTTCCTGTTTCGTTGCGATCGTGAGGATTCGTTCGTCTACGGTTGGTTCGGCTTCATCCGTTCATCTTCTTCATGGACTCGTTCTTCTTCCTTGCGGGATTTCAGGCAAGATGACCGCTACCCTGGATCTCACTACTATCATTGCTATGCTAGTTGCTTCGTTCTATCGCTATGCTGCGCTACCTATCACCTGTTTATCAAGCCATCCCATATTGCCATGAACCTCTAACCTTTGACACCTTTCCTATGCAAACCATTGTTTGGCTATGTTACCGCTTTGCTCAGCCCCTCTTATAGCGTTGCTAGCTGCAGGTGAAGTTGAAGATTTCTCCATGGTGGACAGGGTTTATGTTGGGATATCACAATATCTCTTATATTATTAATGCATCTATATACTTGGTAAAGGGTGGAAGGCTCGGCCTTATGCCTGGTGTTTTGTTCCACTCTTGCCGCCCTAGTTTCCGTCATACCAGTATTATGTTCCCGGATTTTGCGTTCCTAACGCGGTCGGGTGATTTATGGGACCCCCCTGACAATTCGCTTTGAATAAAACTTGTCCAGCAAGGCCCAACTTTGGTTTTACCATTTGCCTCACCACCACCTACTTTTCCCTTGGGAGTAATTAACCCAAGGGTCATCTTTATTATAGCCCCCCCAGGCCAGTGCTTGTCTAAGCGTTGGTCCAAACTAGAGCACCGTGCGGGACCATTCCTTGGCAGCTTGCATTCGTCGGTACCTGTACGCTTCGCTTATCCGGTGTTGCCCTGAGAACGAGATATGTGCAGCTCCTATCGGGATTGTCGGAGCATCGGGCGGTTTTGCTGGTCTTTTTTTACCATTGTTGAAATGTCTTGTAAACTGGGATTCCGAGACTGATCGGGTCTTCCTGGGAGAAGGTCTATTCCTTCGTTGATCTCGAGAGCTTGTCATGGGCTAAGATGGGACACCCCTGCAGGGTATAAACTTTCGAGAGCCGTGCCCGCGGTTATGTGGCAGATGGGAATTTGTTAATGTCCGGTTGTAGATAACTTGACACCAGATCCAAATTAAAATGCATCAACCGCGTGTGTAGCCGTGATGGTCTCTTCTCGGCGGAGTCTAGGATCACCTCTTGATCATTGCTAGCTTCACGACCGTTCCACTTGTTTCTCTTCTCGCTCTCATTTGCGTATGTTAGCCACCATATATGCTTAGTCGCTGCTGCAACCTCACCACTTTACCCCTTCCTTTCCCATTAAGCTTTGCTAGTCTTGATACCCATGGTAATGGGATTGCTGAGTCCTCGTGGCTCACAGATTACTACAACAACAGTTGCAGGTACAGGTTATGCGATGATAATGACGCGAGAGCGATGTTGCTTGTTTTGAAGTTTCTTCTTCTGCTTCTTCGATCAGGGGATAGGTTCCAGGTCGGCAGCCTGGGCTAGCAGGGTGGATATTATTTGAGTTTCTGTTTATGATTTATCCGTAGTCGGATGTTGTTCTTGTAAGTGATGGTGTTGTATTCGTGTGGCATTGTATGCCTTTTGTATGTATCCCCATCTATTATGTAATGATATCCACCTTGCAAAAGCATTCCAATATGCGGTTCTATCCTTGGTGGGACCTTCGAGTTCCTTTTGGATAGGGTCGCATATTGGGCGTGACAATGGGCCCTAGCGGAGAGGAGGAGAGGAGGCAAGGGCTGGGCCGCGCGCCCCTCCCCCCAAGTCCGAATAGGACAAGGAGAGGGGGGCGGCGCCCCCCTTTCCTTCCTCTCTCCCTCCTCCTTCCCCCGTTCTCCTACTCCAACTAGGAAAGAAGGGAGTCCTACTCCCGGTGGGAGTAGGACTCCCCTTGGCGCGCCCCACCTTGGCCGGCTGCCCCCTCCCCCTTGGCTCCTTTATATACGGGGGCAGGGGGGCACCTCTAGACACAACAATTGATCCCTTGATCTCTTAGCCGTGTGCGGTGCCCCCTCCACCATAGTCCTTGATAATATTGTAGCGGTGCTTAGGTGAAGCCCTGCAACGGTAGAACATCAAGATCGTCACCACGCCGTCATGCTGACGGAACTCTTCCCCGACATTCTGCTGGATCGGAGTCCGGGGATCGTCATCGAGCTGAATGTGTGCTAGAACTCGGAGGTGCCGTAGTTTCGGTGCTTGATCGGTCGGGCCGTGAAGACGTACGACTACATCAACCACGTTGTTCTAACGCTTCCGCTTTCGGTCTACGAGGGTACGTGGACAACACTCTCCCCTCTCGTTGCTATGCATCACCATGATCTTGTGTGTGCATAGGACTTTTTTTGAAATTACTACGTTACCCAACAATAAGGTACTGCAATGAACTCATTATTTATTTAATTTGGTGTTAAACCTACTGTATTCCAACTTCCTAATTTTTTATAAACTATTTTACTAGCCATAGATGCATTGAAATAAGCAAACAACACACGAAAAACAGAATCTGTCAAAAACAGAACAGTCTGTAGCAATCTGTAACTAACGCAAACTTCTGGAACTCTGAAAATCCTACCAAAATAGGAAGTTCTGGAAAATTTGTTTATTGAACAGCAGAAAAAAGAATCAACGCAAAATCATGTTCCTGTGATTTAACAAAATTATAGTCGTGCATGAAAAGTTTCTGTTTTTCAGCAGAAGCAAATCAACTATCATCGTATGTTATCCTATAGGTTCTACTTGGCACAAACACTAATTAAAAGATAAAAACACATCTAAACAGAAGGTAGCTAGATGCAAGATTTATTACTAAACAGGAGCAAAAATAAAAACACATAAAGAAAATTGGGTTGCCTCCCAACTAGCGCTATCGTTTAACGCCCCTAGCTAGGCATAAAAGCAAGGATAGATCTAACGGGTGCCATCTTTGGCACTAAATTCATAAGTAGCACGCATGATGGATTCATAAGGTAATTTGACTTTCTTTCGTGGAAAGTGCTCCATGCCTTTCTTTAATGGAAATTGGAATCTAATATTCCTTTCCTTCATATCAATAATCGCACCAATCGTTCTAAGGAAAGGTCTACCAAGAATAATAGGGCAAGAAAGATTGCAATCTATATCAAGAACGATAAAATCCACGGGCACCAAATTTCTATTTGCAACAATAAGAACATCATTGATCCTTCCCATTGTATTTTTAATGGTGGAATCCGCAAGGTGCAAATTTAAAGAGCAATCATCAAGATCATGGAAACCTAGAATATCACATAAAGTTTTCGGAATCGTGGAAACACTAGCACCCATATCACAAAAAGCAAAACACTCATAATCTTTAATTCTAATCTTTATAGTAGGTTCCCACTCATCATTAAGTTTTCTAGGTATAGAAACTTCCAAATTAAGTTTTTCATCATAAGATTGCATCAAGGCATCAACAATATGTTTGGTAAAAGCTTTATTTTGACTATAAGCATGAGGAGAATTAACAACGGATTGCAACAAGGAAATACAACCTTTAAAGAGAAATTATCATAATCGAATTCCTTGAAATCCGAGATAGTAGGTTCAACATTATTAGAAGTTGAGGACTCTCCAATCTCACTTTTACCAAATTTAGCATCAAGATCTAAAGACTCCGAATTCTTGGGACGCCTTCTAGGGAAAGTTGATTCATCATCAATCCCATAATCATCAAAATTCATATTGCAAAACATAGATCTAATCGGAGACGCATCAATAACTTTAAGATCCTCATCATTATTTTCATGTAATTTTTCTGGTTTAGCGGCCATCTTATTGACTAAGGTGGCTTGCTTGTCAGAAATTTTGGCTATAGCATTTTCAAGCCGGGTAATTTGAGCGTAAACACCATAAAATTCTTTATTCATATCATCAAACTCTTTGTTCATAAACCCCAAAAAATTTTTTTGTTCCTTAAGCTCTTTTCTAAAGAAATTATTATGTTCAAATTGCAAATTCATAAAGCTTCTAATATTTGATTCAATCTCATCCATCCTTCTGAGAAGGTGGTCAGGACCCTTAGGCGAAGCCATAAGGTAAAACAAGCACATAAGCACACAAAAGAAGGCAAGCGAAAAGAGAGGAGGAGATTGGGGAAGAGAGGGCGAATAAAACGGCAAGGGTGAAGTGGGGAGAGGAAAACGAGAGGCAAATGGCAAATAATGTAAATGCGAGGGAGATGGGTTTGTGATGGGTACTTGGTATGTCTTGACTTGAGCGAAGACCTCCCCGACAACGGCGCCAGAAATCCTTCTTGCTACGTCTTGAGCTTGCGTTGGTTTTCCTCGAAGAGGAGAGGGTGATGCAGCAATAATAGCTAAGTATTTCCCTCAGTTTTTGAGAACCAAGGTATCAATCCAATAGGAGGCTCCTCAAAAGTCTCACGCACCTACACAAACAAACTGAGAACTCACAACCAACGCAATAAAGGGGTTGTCAATCCCTTCATGGCCACTTGCGGAAGTGAGATCTAATAAAGATAGTAAGATAAGATAAATATATTTTTGGTATTTTATAATATAGATGCAAAAAGTCAAGATGCAAATGAAAGTAGATTGAGAGCAAATATGATAAGAGATAGACCCGGGGGCCATAGGTTTCACTAGAGGCTTCTCTCAAGATAGCATAGGTATTACGGTGGGTGAACAAATTATTGTCGAGCAATTGATAGAAAAGCACATAGTTATGAGATTATCTAGGCATGATCATGTATATAGGCATCACGTCCATAACAAGTAGACCGACTCCTGCCTGCATCTACTACTATTACTCCACACATCAACGGGCTCATGCCTGCATCTAGAGTATTAAGTTCATAAGAACAGAGTAACGCATTAAGCAAGATGACATGATGTAGAGGGATAAACCCATGCAATATGATATAAACCCCATCTTGTTATCCTCGATGGCAACAATACAATACGTGCCTTGCAACCCTTTCTGTCACTGGGTAAGGACACCGCAAGATTGAACCCAAAGCTAAGCACTTCTCCATAGCAAGAAAGATCAATCTAGTAGGCCAAACCAAACTGATAATTCGAAGAGACTTGCAAAGAGAACTCACTCATACATAAAAGAATTCAGAGAAGATTCAAATATTATTCATATATAAACTTGATCATAAACCCACAATTCATCGGATTTCGATAAACATACCGCAAAAAGAGTTTACATCAAATAGATCTCCACAAGAGAGGGGGAGAACATTGTATTGAGATCCAAAAAGAGAGAAGAAGCCATCTAGCTAATAACTATGGACCCGTAGGTCTGTGGTAAACTACTCACAACTCATCGGAGGGGCAAGGGTGTTGATGTAGAAGCCCTCTATGGTTGATTCCCCCTCCGGCAGAGTGCCGACGAAGGCTCCAAGATGAGATCTTGCGGATACAGAAGGTTACAACGGTGGAAACTGTGTTTCCTGGTGCTGTTGGATGTTCTCGGGGTACGTAGGTATATATAGGAAGAAGAAGTACATCGGTAGACGGCCGAGGGGCCCACGAGACAGGGGGGCGCGCCCTACAGGGGGGCACGGCCTCCTATCTCATGGCTGCCTCGGCTGCTTCTTGACTTGCACTCCATGTCCTCTGGATCACATTCTTTCCAAAAATCACGCTCCCGAAGGTTTCATTCCATTTGGACTCCGTTTGATATTCCTTTTCTTCAAAATATTGAAATAGGCAAAAAAAACAGCAATATGGGCTGGGCCTCCGGTTAGTAGGTTAGTCCCAAAATGATATAAATGTGTAAAATAAAGCCCATAAACATCCAAAGGGGGTAATATAATAGCATGGAACAATCAAAAATTATAGATACGTTGGAGACGTATCAAGTATGTGCTTTGTTTTCCTTGTTTTTATAGGAAATATTAAGAGGAGCATAATGTTAATGTGATATGCTTCGACTGCAGGCGGAGCTTCTGCCGTGGAGGCCCTGAGGGCAGAGCTTGCCCTAGCCAAGAAACAAGCCTGGGCTAGCAATGCGGCTGCCCTAAAGGCGGCCGAAGAGTTGAGAACCGAACAGGCTGCTCATCGCCGAAGCAAAGATAAAATAGCCGAGATGGCTGTGGAGCTGAACAACGCCGCCGGCTGATATGAGATCCTTGAAGAGGAGAATCAGGCGAAGTCGGCTGACCTGAAGACGGCGCTTGATGCGTCCAACAAGACGCGGTCCAAAATCAGGGATGCGCGGGAGGAGCTTCGACAGGCCGGAGAAATCGCGGCTGGAAGCCCCTATTTGTTGCGGATGAAGTTCTTAGATCCAAAGTACGCTCCTCTGGACCGGCGCTGGAGTGCTGCAGACGCATATGAGGATCTGGCAAAAAGTACGGCTGACACGACCAAGTTTTTCGAGGATAAAAAAGATAGTGAAGTAGAAAGGCTGTTCTGGATGCAATTCAGTGCTCCAACGCGCCCGTTGCCATTGAGTGAAAGCATGGCCGTTGTGGCCAAGCTCGATAGGTTGTCCGGTCTTGCAATGAGGTCTGTAATAGACCATCTATGGCCGAAGGGGCCGAAGCCGGACAGTTATTTTGGTTTAGTGCAACAATTCCTTGGCGCTGTATCACAAATCGATGCCATGAAGAGGTCGGCGTGCATAGAGGGTGCGCGGATGGCTCTTGCCCGTGTTAATACATATTTGGCGGATATGGAGGCCACCATTATTGCAACCCAGAATCCGGTGGGAAGCCAAGATCCAGCCGAGCACTACTTGGAGTGTCATGTTTGAGTGACAAATTGTTCCGCTGTAAAAACAATTGTATTTATTTATAGAGGCTATGTTTATACTTTCGCCCGAAAGTGTTATTGTGCCTCCTGTGCGGCCGTTTGATCTATATAACCTGAAAGTTAGCAGTCGTTGGCTTCAGCCCCCACGCATACAATGCGGGGATATTCGCAAAAATGTGCGTAATCACACTTGATCCAACGTCTTGGTCCATTAAGGAGGTGATCACACGTCGAACTAGGCAACCAGACTATATAGTTTAACACTTTCACTTAGCCATAGGAGTTTGATGGTGGGGCTACTATGTAGCCCCTGGTACCTTCGCGTGCATCCGGATACGGGCGCGTGTGTACATGACCGAGAAACGGCCCTTCGTTAATGCGGAGGAATCCTAAAGATTCTGATGAGTCCTTGAGTGGTTGACCAGTCTCTCACTATATCATGACAGTCAGTTTTTGGCTTTCTCTACTGAGGTGCTCGTCCGGAATAACCAGGGCACAATCGCAATAGTTCTCCTTTGGCCGCCTTAGCCGATAGAAGCGGAACGTATGGCAGCAAACCTAGGAGCCGGGCAAACCCAACATTTGACCAAATACATGATTCGGAGCTGATGCATATAAGGCCAAACTTGCGACGCCGAACACTCCCGAGGGTATTTGGACTTTGTAACATATACCGGGCTGAGTAGCGCCCTTGATTATGAACACTGTATTTCCAGGTACGTGCGGTAGTCTGTCGTGGTGAATGCCAATAACGCGAGTATCCCCTGTTGGTGTATTGAATACCCATGGGATGTCAAGCAACAAGAGACAATAAAGAAGGTTTACAAAGGGGCTTAATCTAAAGAGAAACCTTTGAGCAGGGCCCTGCTGCACGTCTGCGCCTTTGTCTCCGTTGTGCCGTGTCCTGGTAGGGTGTCGCACGAATGTTGTCTATAAAAAGGAAAAGTCATGTAAAAGAGTATGGCGTAAGCGTGCGAAGAGTTGGTTATTGTCAATGGATAGTAGAAGTGTAAGGCATTGGCCTGTTAATAAGGTCAAGCCAAAAAGGTGGGCTTTATTGCATGTTTGCAGCCCCTGATGCCCTCTTATGGGATTACGTGTATAGCACCCAGCTCAGGTTTATCTGGGCTGTTACCGACAGTGATGCGCCGGACTCGTCTAACCGTGTCCGTGGTCTTAACGACTGATCATGCGTTCTGATAAGATAGGCCGCTTAGTGTCCGGCTGCTAGAGCCGCCGCATACTCTTCTGCGCGTAAGGAACGCTCTATATTTCCGCTAACAGTGATGACGCCACGTGGACCGGGCATCTTGAGTTTAAGGTAGGCATAGTGCGGTACTGCATTGAAGCGAGCGAACGCCGTTCTTCCGAGAAATGCATGATAACCACTTCGGAGGGGAGCGACGGTGAAGAGTAATTCTTCGCTTCTGAAGTTGTCTGGAGAACTGAATGTCACCTCTAATACGAGGGAGCCCCTGTAGCGGGCCTCAACGCCTGGTATCACCCCTTCAAAGGTGGTGTTACTTTGGCTGATTCTGGATGGGTCTATCCCCATCCTGCGGACAGTGTCCTGATATATTACATTGAGACTACTGCCGCCGTCCATGAGGACACGAGTGAGATGGTATCTATCGATTATCGGGTCGAGCACCAAGGCAGCCGATCCTCCGTGCCGCATACCAGTCGGGTGGTCCCTGTGATCAAAGGTGATCGGGCAGGCCGACCAAGGTTTGGGTTTGGGGGCGACGGGCTCTACAACGTATGGGTCTCTGAGCGCGCGTTTGCACCTTCCCTTGGGTGCGTGAGTCGCGTAGATCTTGTTTACTTTTTTTACCTCTGGTGGGAATTTTTTCTGTCCCCTAGTGTTCGGCTGGTGAGGCTCATCCTCGTCTTCACTTGGTGTTTCCCTTTCCTTGTGTTCGGCACTTAACTTCTGGCCTATTTAAAGACCCAGCATTCTCTGTGAGTGTGGTTCGCAGGTTTTTCGGGGGTGCCATAAATTTGGCACAATCTGTCCAGGACTTTGTTCAGGCCAGTCGGTCCCTCTTTGCTGCCTTTAAATGGCTTCTTTTGTTGACCGGCTCGAGAGCCCCTGAATCTGGTGTTGACCACCGTGTTGTCCGAACTTTCTTCCTGTTTCGACGCTTGTTTTTATGGCGCCGTGGCTTCCCGTAGCCATCCCTAATTTCGGATGTGCCCGGGTCGCGGGTGCCTCTTCGGGCCAACCATCTGTCTTAACCAGCGCAGAAGCGGGTCATAAGATTTGTTAAGGCTGCCATTGTCCTCGGCTTTTCTTGGCCGAGGTGTCTGGCGAGCCACTCGTCTCGGATACTATGCTTGAAGGCCTCTAGAGCTTCGGCACCCGGACAATCGACAATTTGATTCTTCTTAGTGAGAAATCTGTTCCAAAGCGTACGGGCGGACTCTCCGGGTTATTGAATTATGTGACTTAAATCGTCAGCGTCCGGAGGTCGGACATAGGTTGTCACGCCCAATATGCGACCCTATCCAAAAGGAACTCGAAGGTCCCACCAAGGATAGACCCGCATATTGAGACGCTTTTGCAAGGTGGATATCATTACATCAACATTACATAATAGTGGGGATACATACAAGAGGCATACACGGCCACACGAATACACAAACAATATCCACCCAGCTAGCCCAGGCTGCCGACCTGGAACCTATCCTCTGATCGAAGAAGCAGAAGAAGAACTCAAGCAAGCAAGCATCGCTCTCGCGTCAAGATCGTCGCACAACCTATACCTGCAACTGTTGTTGTAGTAATCTGTGAGCCACGAGGACTCAGCAATCCCATTACCATGGGTATCAAGACTAGCAAAGCTTAATGGGAAAGGAAGGGGTAAAGTGGTGAGGTTGCAGCAGCGACTAAGCATAATATGGTGGCTAACATACGCAAATGAGAGCGAGAAGAGAAACAAGCGGAACGGTCGTGAAGCTAGCAATGATCAAGAGGTGATCCTGAGCACCTACTTACGTCAAACATAACACAGAAACCGTGTTCACTTCCGGACTCACGAGAAGAGACCATCACGGCTACACACACGGTTGATGCGTTTTAATTCGGATCTGGTGTCAAGTTATCTACAACCGGACATTAACAAATTCCCATCTGCCACATAACCGCGAGCACGGCTCTCCAAAGTTTATAGCCTGCAGGGGTGCCCCATAAATCACCCGACCGCGTTAGGAACACAAAATCCGGGAACATAACACCGGTATGACAGAAACTAGGGCGACAAGAGTGGAACAAAACACCAGGCATAAGGCCGAGCCTTCCACCCTTTACCAAATATATAGATGCATTAATAATATAAGAGATATTGTGATATCCCAACATAACCCTGTCCACCATGGAGCAATCTTCAACTTCACCTGCAGCTAGCAACACTATAAGAGGGGCTGAGCAAAGCGGTAACATAGCCAAACAACGGTTTGCATAGGAAAGGTGTCAAAGGTTAGAGGTTCATGGCAATATGGGATGGCTTGATAAACAGGTAATAGGTAGCGCAGCATAGCGATAGAACGAAGCAACTAGCATAGCAATGATAGTAGTGAGATCCAGGGTAGCGGTCATCTTGCCTGAAATCCCGCAAGGAAGAAGAACGAGTCCATGAAGAAGACGAACGGATGAAGCCGAACCAACCGTAGACGAACGCATCCTCACGATCTCAACGAAACGGGAACTATCGAGATGAAGCACACAACATGGTAAACACACCACACATAGACAAGACATGATGCACAACAAGCATGATGCATGACAAATCTAGATGAGGCTACTCATGGCAAGAGATGATGCAAACAAGAACAACACATCAAGGCAAGTTTAAATGAGGCCGGAAACAACATATAACAATTCCGGTAAGTCCTCATATGCAAATTTCGAAATTGGTCCAGAACTGAATAACCATTAAGTTGAAGTTGTTAAACATCAAGTTAAGATGCACCAAGATGAGCTACACGAAATTCTAGTCAAGTTACATATAAAGTTCATTAGATTCAGAGCTACGGCCTAGAAGATATGAGCAAAATAGGTTAAATATGGCATTGATGCAAAATGCATACAAACATCAAGCAAACACCTCAAAACAAGGATGCAACATGGTAATATGAAAAAAACATGCAAAATCAAGCAAGTTTCATATATATAGCACACTCAAAACGGAGCAACGGTGCAACACATACACTCTATACAAGACCTAACAACAATCTGTCCATAACAGCAACTAGGCATATTGCAAGCATCAAAACAACAAGCTACACAACCCCAACATAAGAACAAAAGGCGTGAGCATGAAGTACAGGTAAAGAACGACAAAACATGAACACTGAGCTATCTCCAGAAAAGACTAGAACATGCTCAAAAGGACATGGGAAGATTGCAAATAATAACAGTTTCAGACTTTAGCAGAAATAACATCAGGTTGCAATGTTTAGAGCTATCAAACAACATGTTACTGGAACTTATCATGGCAAAAAAAGGCATGGCATGATACTAATAAATGCATAGAACAACAGTTCCTTACTGACCATGAGCCAAAAGGGCACAGAAAATATGATGGCACCCATGTAAACATGGCAAGTTATATTACAGATTCAAACATGGCAGGAACAACAATAAGTAGGCATGTTCGTGAGCTTGAACCACTCACCACAGAGCAATACATGGCATGGCAAGGTAACCAACAGTAAGAAGGCATGTTTGTGAAGCTAAGCATGGCAAGAACAAGTTCATAGGGTGCATGGATCACTAGCAAAACACATGGGAACAAGTGAACTTAATGTTAACAGGCTAACAACAACATCATTTTGCAAACTTTGGACCAAGATAACAACATGTTCCAGCAGGCTATAATTGCACCCAAGGGCATGAATGGATAGAGCAAGACATGTAGATCAAAACATGTTTATAGAGCATCTCCAGATTATGCACGAAATGACTTGTAGAAGCATGTTTACATAGCAACAAAATATAACAGAATCTGTCAGGAAAACAGCAACATCAACTACCCTACTTAACAAGCTCGATGCACTCAGCACACAACTGACAAAAATACATGGTTGGCACCAATGGAAAGATGGCATGGCATAGATCAACATACATGTAGACATCAACCTCATAGGATGCACACATCAATCATGGCAAAAATGATAAATGAGCAAGTTATAACAGTTTCAGCAGATTAACATCAACATGCACTCTTCCAACAGCATTTCGGGCATCAAGATGAGCTCAAATGAAAATGATGCAATGGAATGAAATGAATTACTCGTCGAGGCAAACAATTTGACATATTAGACGCACGAAACGGAGCTACGGATGCAGAGGTACAACATGATGAACATGGCATGATTATGACAAAAATCTGGGACTTAGTGGAATTTTACCCTCCGGATTTGGGGTTGACTTTGGCACGGAAGTCGAGGCAGGGCCGGATCTCGTTGGAGAGCTCGCCGGAGAAGAGGAAGGAGGCGGAGGAGCTCGGGGCCAGTCGATCCGGGGCCGGGGAAGGTCGCCGGTGCCGGGGACGATGGTCGGCTCGGGGGCTGGAGGTGGCCGGGCTAGGGCGGCGGCCGGAGCACTCGGCGGCGGCGCTGGGCGGAGGCGAAGGGCGGCGGAGCTTGGGCGCCATGCGAGCGCTGCTGGCACGAGCGGGCGGGGCGCGCGTGGCAAGGGCAGGCGGCGGCGGCGGGCGGCAGGAGACGACGAGCGGGTTGGAGGCATTACGGCGGCGAAGCGGCGAAGTCCGCCGGGCGAGGAGGCGGGCGGGCGGCGGAGGGAGGCCCGGCGAGGCGCGGTCGGCGGCGGCGGCGCACGGCCCCATGCGGGCTCAGATGGGCCCATGGGCCGGGCGCGGTGGTGGGAGGCGGCGGCGACAGGTGGCGCGAGGCCGTTGGCTGCGGGCGGTGGCGGCCTCCGATTCGTCGGAGCGAAGTGGAGGCTGGACGTGTCCGGCGCGGGCGGACGCGTCCGGCGGCGCGAGGAGGGAGAGGGCTAGGGTTGGACTGCGGGAATTTCGGGGGAGGCCACATATTTATAGGTAGAGGGAGCTAGGAGAGTCCAAATGAGGTGCGGTTTTCGGCCACGCGATCGTGATCGAATGACCGAGAGCATGGAGGGGAGTTAGATGGGTTGTGGGCCACTTTGGAAGGGGTGTTGGGCTGCAACTCAAAGAGGGCTTTACGGTTACCCGGTTAACCGTTGGAGTATCAAACGGACTCCAAATGGCACGAAACGTGACAGGCGGTCTACCGGTGCTATACCAAGGCCGCTTGGCAAGACTCGGTCCATTCCGAGAAAGTTTAACACCCGCTCACAAAAAGAGGTAAAGGGGGGCGCCGGGGAGCATAGGAGAGCCGGATTGCAAAACGGACAACGGGGAAAATGCTCGGATGCATGAGACGAACACGTATGCAAAATGAAATGCACATGATGACATGATATGAAATGCAGATGATGACATGGCAAAGTGCAACACGCAAGAACATGACATGGCAACGACGGCGAATAATTGGCAGACACCTGGCGCATCGAATCCGGGGCGTTACATAGGTCCCTTGAAAATTGGCCCTAAAAGCGTCCTCAAGTTCCTCCCAACTTCCGATTGAATTTTCGGGGAGGCATTTCAACTAGTGCCGAGATGGTCCCTTCAACTGGAGGGGAAGGTATTTGATGGCGTGGAGGTCGTCCACACGAGCCATGTGGATATGAAGGATAAAATCCTCAATCCAGACCCCAGGGTCTGTCGTTCCGTCGTATGCCTCTATGTTGACGGGTTTGAATCCCTATGGAAATTCGTGATCCAGTACCTCTTCGGTGAAGCACAGAGGGTGCACAGCCCCTCTATATCTAGACATGTTGTGGCATGCTGTCGACTGTTGTTCTGTCCGGTGTTGATTCCGAACTGGTATTCGATCAGTCTGATCGTTTTGGTGACCATAATCCTGCGCCGGAGAGTGTCTTCTAGATCCATAGATGGACCTGGTCGTGCCGGCCTTTCTTTCCAGGAGCTCACATAAGTCATACGTGGCGTCAGTAGCTCACATAAGTGGTTGGTCCGGCCTACTAGCCATATTGTTCTTCGGCGGAATGGCCTCATCGTCGAATTCTGGCAGCAGCTTGCGCTTTGGGTAGCTCTTTGTGTAGCGATCGTCGCCATATTTTTCTTCTGTGTATAGCACTTTATTCCATCTGTGGTTAAGCGTTTCCTGCGCGGCCTTAAGCCTTTGCTTCTGCTTCTTTAGGCTTCTCGCAGTGGCCACAAGCCTTCTGTGGAGGTTATTTCGTTCCAAACGTTTTTCCGGCATGATGAATGCATCGTCGTCCGGACTGTGCTCTTCTCCCGAGGCAGGTTGATGAGTTCGACCGTCGGGATTGCTGTGATCGGGCGTCTGCTCTGGGCTGGGTCCGTATGGTCGTTGTTGCCTTTGGAGTTGACTGGGGTGTCGATTTTTCTAGCGCTGTTATCGCAATTTTTACTGTGGCCGGACTTAGAGCAGCGTCTGCGCCATCGTTTTGGTTTTTGTCTGGGGGTTTTAACCTCCGTTGTGTCCTTTTTGTCGCCATCGTCCCCCTTAGGCGTGTCCACTATGTATATATCATATGACAAGGTGGCAGTCTAGCACCCCGTGGGCGGTGGTTCCAAATCGTCCCCTGCGCCGACGTCTAGACCGTCGGTGTCTTCGGAGTCGAAGTCAAGCATGTCTGTTACGTCATCGATAGTGGCTATGAAGTGGGTGGTGGGTGGGCAACGAATTTCTTCGTCGCCTGCCTCCCCCTCGAGCCAGACATAGTTTGGCCAAGAGTCTCCTGACAAAGAGAGGGACCTTAATGAATTCAGGAAGTCGCCGAAGGGCGAGTGCTGGAAGATATCCGCAGCGGCGAACTCCATTACCGAAGCCCACCCGAATTCGGTGGGCCCGAGGACGCGCGGTCTGGAACCTACAACCGAACACAAGTCCGGCGGTCCGGTGACACAGACTTCCTTGGGGTTGGAGTCTGTGTTTGGCTCTACAGCCGATGAGTATGCGGCCTCTGGGGCGGGGTCCATCCACCCGTCCTTGGACGATGCGATCTGCCCCGGATTTAGGTCCGGAGCTATTGCAGGTGCGATATCCCGAATATTGTCTGACAGCGGGTCTAAGCCGTGCTCGTCGTGACTGTTCGGGGCTCCTGGCATAGGCCTAAATCTGTCGAAGATCAAGTCTCCGCGGATATCGGCCGTGTAGTTCAAGTTTCCGAACTTGACCTGATGGCCAGGGGCGTAGTTGTCGATTTGCTCCAGATGGCCAAGCGAATTGGCCTGTAGTGCGAAGCCGCCGAACACGAAGTTCTATCCGGGGAGAAAAGTCTCACCCTGGACCGTGTTGATGTTGATGATTTATGGAGCCATCGAGCCTTGCAGCGACTACACAGAGGAACTCTCAATGAAAGCACCAATGTCGGTGTCAAAACCGCGGATCTCGGGTAGGGGGTCCCGAACTGTGCATCTAATGCTAATGTTAACAGGAGGCAGGGGACACGATGTTTTACCCGGGTTCGGGCCCTCTCGATGGAGGTAATACCCTACTTCCTGCTTGATTGATCTTGATGATATGAGTATTACAAGATTAGATCTACCACGAGATCGTAGAGGCTAAACACTAGGAGCTAGCCTATGATGATTATGATTGTTCCTATCCTACGGACTAAACCCTCTGGTTTATATAGACACCGGAGGAGGCTAGGGTTACACAGGGTCGGTTATGAAGAAGGAGATCTAACATCCGAATTGCCAAGCTTGCGTTCCACGCAAAGGATAGTCCCATACGGACACGGGACAAAGTCTTGAGTCTTGTATCTTCATGGTCCAACAATCCGGCGAAAGTATATAGTTCGGCTGTCCGGATACCCCCTTATCCTGGACTCCCTCACCGGGGTTCATAGGTTTCACTAGTGGCTTCTCTCAAGATAGCATAAGTATTACAGTGGGTGAACAAATTACTTTCGAGCAATTGATAGAAAAGTGCATAGTTATGATATTATCTAGGCATGATCATGTATATAGGCATCACATCCGTGACAAGTAGACCGACTCCTGCCTGCATCTACTACTATTACTCCACACATCGACCGACTCCTGCCTGCATCTAGAGTATTAAGTTCATGAAGAACAGAGTAACACATTAAGAAAGATGACATGATGTAGAGGGATAAACTCATGCAATATGATATAAACCCCATCTTTTTATCCTCAATGGCAACAATACAATTCATGCCTTGCTACCCCTATTGTCACTAGGAAAGGACACTACAAGATTGAACCCAAAGCTAAGCACTTCTCCCATTGCAAGAAAGATAAATCTAGTAGGCCAAACCAAACTGATAATTCGAAGAGACTTGCAAAGATAACCAATCCGACATAAAACAACTCATAGAAGATTCAATTATTTCTCATAGATAAACTTGATCATAAACCCACAATTCATCGAATCTCGAAAAACACACCGCAAAAAGAGTTACATCAAATAGGTCTCCAAGAAGATCGAGGAGAACTTGGTATTGAGATTGAAAGAGAGAGAAGAAGCCATCTAGCTAATAACTATGGACCCAAAGGGTTGTGGTAAACTACTCACAACTCATCGGAGAAGCCTTGGAGATGATGTAGAGGCCCTCCATGGTCGATTCCCCCTCCGGCGGAGCTCCGGCGAAGGCTCCAAGATGGGATCTCGCGGATACAAGAGGTTGCGGCGGTGGAAATAGTTTTTCGTGGTGCTCCTGGATGTTTTCGGGGTACGTAGATATATATAGGCGAAGGAGGTAGGTCAGGGGAGCCACGAGTGTCCCACGAGGGTGGGGGCGCGCCTGCCCCCCTAGGGCGTGTCAGGCACCCTCATGGCCGCCTCGGTTTCTTATTGACGTCCACTCCAAGTTTCCTGGATTGTGTTTGTTCCAAAAAGATCGCTCGCGAAGGTTTCATTCCGTTTGGACTCCGTTTGATATTCCTTTCCTTCAAAACACTGAAGTAGGCCAAAAAACAGAAATTCGGGTTGGGCCTCCGGTTAGTAGGTTAGTCCCAATAATGATACAAAAGTGTAGATTAAAGCCCATAAACATCCAAACCAGGTAATATAATAGCATGGAACAATCAAAAATTATAGATACGTTGGAGACGTATCAAGATCAAACGCATAGCTACTGGTACATACCCTCAGCCCCGAGGGTGAACTACTCCCTCCTCGTCATGGAGAGCGCCAGGATGATGAAGATGCCACCGGTGAGGGATCCCCCCTGTCATGCCCCGATACTGACGCTCCAGATGCCTTCCATGGATTCCGAGTTTCGTTGTGTGATTTGTTTTGTTCGTTGCATTCATCTTTGCATCATGTGCATTGCATCATGTCATAATGCACCCCCGTTTCTAAAACTCAAATAAATAAATTGTATGGATCTTTGATCCATTTAAATTGAGGGAAATGCACAGTGATTTCTCTTTATAAGATATATCCTCCCAATATTATTAGGGAGCTATAAAAATTATATTCCATTAATTTGGAATTTACCACAATACACGTGCATGTTAAATCCCTTAGCCTTTCCTTCTTCGAGTTTTGACTCTGTAACCTTGCCTATAATTCTTTTCCCTTTTACTGAGGCTCCTCCTTAAATCTCAACATTTTTGACCACACCAAACCTAGTCCCAATTCATACCCATTTGAATGATATTCAAATGAGTTTGAATTTCAATCTTGCATTCGTGCCACTTTTCTATTTTTCTTGGATCAAGCTCATTTTTATGAGTCGAACAAAAATACCCTCCTGCTCAAGCTCCACCCCTAACCTCTCTTTCTTTTATTTCTTATCTCTGTTTTGTTTTAAATTTTTTAGAGTGAGAGAGAGCCCAGCAGCCAGGCCGACCTGCTTCCTCGTGTTCCATTTGTCCCAAGGCCCAGCCGCACCTATAAACCATAGCGAGGCTTCTGCCTCCCCCTCCTCGATCCCCATCTCCCTTGCGCCACCACCCACAGGAACGCACGTGTTGCGCCCTCGCCCCGATCCCCTCTTGGCCGAGCTTCTCGCCCGACCCCGCCATCCAGCCACGTAGCACCCTCAAGCGCCTCACCTCGCCACTACCTCCCTGCCGCCCGGCAGCTTCTCGTCAGAGTGCGCACTGTTGCAGCAGCTCTTCCCGTGCGCCGCCGGACCTCCCCGCGGCCAGCACCATCGTCTCCCCGCCATGGCGCCGCCACGAAGCTGCCAGCCGCTCTGCCAGCCGCTCCTCTGCTCCCGTTTCCCTCTGCTGCTTCACCGGTTCCTCTGCTCCATCATCTCCGCCCCATGCCTCAACTCTGTGTCGTCCCCGTCGCCCTCCTTTCCTTGCTCCGGCCTACTCTTCTTCACGACCCGAAGGCGCCCCTGCTCGTCGTGCTTGCGTGCCCGACGGCGACCTCCACCACGGCCCTGTTCGCATGGAGCCCAACTCCACCACCACTAGTGCCCGGCAGCACCTCCGTTGTCGGCGACTCGTGCTGCTGCTCGCCTTGCTCCTCGTGCCTTGCTTTTGCCTCCACTATGACGTGAGCCTCGACGCTCCTTTGTATTGCTGCTCGCCCATGGTGTCCTTAATGCTCGAGCCTTGCCATGCTTGCTGCTGGCGTTACCACCCCCACGTCCTGCTGACTCTCTGCATCCGCAGGAAGCCAGTGCCCGAGCTCCGAGTCCACTGCAGTCTGCTCGAGGTCCAGCTAGATCACGGCCAGATCCGGTCCCTTCCCATCTCCTGCCTTGGACCCAGCCTTTTGTGCACAACGTATGTTCACTTGGGTTCCGAACGCCACCGACCCGAGCCTCGTTCTCGAGCTGTTGTCATGATACCTCCCCGAACGGGAGCAATTTTGGGTCACTAAGTACCCCTTTGGATTCGCCAAGACCCTCATATACGATTACACCCGGTGATGCGTCAAGTACCACTACCGTTGACCCGAACATCTACAGAACGTGTACCACTACCGTCGCCCTGAAGACGTTGGATTCGTCAAGTACCTCTTCGAAACGAACGTGTACAACTACTTCCACTACGACTCGTGAACGAATACTTCCCTCGACGATTTAGAACCGCCCCGAAATGCACGCTTCAAAGGTATAACCCCGAAACGACGCCCATGAACGAATGCATGTGTGTTGTATGAGATGCTCGTGTTTGCACCGTGTCCGAGTTGTCATTGCATGTTCCTCCTTGTTTGCCATGCCGTCAACTCGTGGGAACCCAGTAACCGGGATCACCCCACCATCTTTTGCATGTTCCGTGCATCCACACTTTCTCTTGCATCGACATCTCGACGAGTTGTCGGATCATCGAAATGTTGCTGTGGCACCATTTCCGTTGTCATTGCCGTGGCACCCCTTTCTTTCCGCCATGGTGACAAATGCTCCCTATCATATTAAATGGCGACATTTTCATAAAAAATGCATATAACTTGTATATGTCATCCGCATCATGATAACAACATTTAAAATGTTTAAAATTGTTGTTTGCATCAAATTGCTAAATGACATATGTGGATTTTCCAGAATTGTTGTTTGTTGTTTCCGGCCTCATTTAAACTTGCGTAGATAGGTAGTTTTCTTATGTTTCACCTCTTTCCATGTTTAATAACATTTAATATTGTTGTGTACCTAAACGAGAGCGAACTAAATAACTCGAATGTGGTGTTTCGTCAATATGCAACTCATTGCATATTGAACTCCACTTAACTTGTAGTTTTGTTTGTTGCACTTTGCCATGCCATGCCTTATTACACCGGACATGCATCATACTTGTTTGTGCATAATGCCATGCTTATGCTTGTTGGTTTACCATGTTGTTTGCTTCTTTCCGGTTTGCTTCTCTCGGTAGCTTTGTTCTATCGCTATGCTGTGCTACCATTTCGTTCCGGAGTTGTAAGGATTCATTCGACTACGTCCGTTTGTCTTCTTCTTGGACTCGTTCTTCTTCCTTGCGGGATCTCAGGCAAGATGATCGTTACCCTGGATCTCACTACTATCATTGTTATGCTAGTTGCTTTGTTCTATCGCTATGCTGTGCTACCTATCACTTGTTTATCAAACCTCCCAAATTGCCATGTCAGCCTCTAACCTTTTCACGCTTGCTAGCAAACCGTTGTTTGGCTATGTTACCGCTTTGCTCAGCCCCTCTTATAGTGTTGTTAGTTGCAGGTGAAGTTGAAGATTGCTCCATGTTGGAACATGTTTATGTTGGGATATCGCTATATCTCTTATTTTAATTAATGCATCTATATACTTGGTAAAGGGTGGAAGGCTGGGCCTTATGACTGGTGTTTTGTTCCACTCTTGCCGCCCTAGTTTCCGTCATACCGGTGCTATGTTCCTTGATTTTGTGTTCCTTACGCGATCGGGTTTATGGGAACCCCTTGACAGTTTGTTTTGAGTAAAACTCTTCCAGCAAGGCCCAACATTGGTTTTACCATTTGCCTAATAACAACTAAAACTTCAATAGGGGATTTTCGCCACCCCCCTAGTATTTTTAATCAACCCCCCGGGCCAGTGCTCCTGTGAGTGTTGGTCCGAACTAGAGCACTGTCCGGGGCCGCCCCGGGGCAACCTGGGTTATTTTGGCACCTGTACGCATCGCTTATTCGTGGTGCCTTGAAAACGAGATACATGCGGCTCCTATTTGTATTTGTCGGCACACCGGGAGGTCTTGCTAGTTTGGTTTTACCATTGTCGAAATCTTATATCTTATATTTACTAATTGGAAGCACCAATCGAGCTCTATGTTAATTCTAGAAAAATATAATAATTGTCCGTTGGATCTGCAAATGATAAATTTGCAGCCGTGGGATGAAGTTCCTCAAAGAGTCCTAACAATGTATCCCATGTTCACAACTAAAAAGAAAAAAAGGCGCCTCAAAGAGTTCTCATAATCCATCCCACGTTCACTGCTAGAAAAACAAATTATAAAATTGCAGCCATGAGATGTAGTGCATGAAAGAGTCCTCACAATCTATCCCAATTTTCACAACTAAAAGAAAATTCTATCCCACGTTCATAAAAGAAATCTATCTAGCAACCTCTAAAAAAACTCTACAAAAATTCTCACGCAATCCTTGCTGTCAGCCCTCATGCAAGGTTCCTTCCCTCGGGTCGTTCTTCGTTGTCGCATCTCTGCCCCAGCTTCTTCCTGTTTGTGCATGTCTGCTCTCCTAGATCAGTTGCCGATGTCAATACCTAAGCAGACAGCCTTCTGTAGAACATGTACGGTCCTTTATACCCTTTCTCTCCACATGCAAAATCACTCCTACGTGATGAAATAATACAGTAAGAAAGAGAATAAGAGGGATGTTCTGAGTTGGAAAATAAAGAAGAGTCTCGAGGGCGAGGCGAATTACAACGGTGTGATTATCAGGAACTCGACGATGCACCCACAAAGTACCGTCCTTGCGAGCGTGGTAGAGCTACATCTCGCCGTCGACTACTTTGACGAGGACACAATCAGCCCTAAGCTGTACTCCGTCCTATTTAGAGCATGGTACATATCATTTACCTACTCTATCCCCAGTTCCATTGTTTTACTTCATGGCGTTGTACAGTGCATGCACTCAGGATGTTCGTCCCTCAAAATCTCTTCTATTCTATCCTTCAATCTGGATTTCGCCAAATTCCTCATATTCATGAAGCCTCCAGATTATAACTTATTGTATTTGTAGCCGTTCATGAAGCCTAACATGCCCTTCCGCTATCCCACGCAAGTGAGTTCTCTTATCCATGGTCTCTATCTCCCCGTGATTCCTCGAATAAACAAATTATTTTTTGTTGCCCTATCGAGATACATGCCACGACAAGAAGCATTGGCGCAAGCCTGACCTGGTGATTTCCCGATGCAGATCACCGACGTCTTTCCGGCCGGCGTTATGGCACTGTTCGAAGATGGCCTCTGATATGGGTTGATTGCCATCGCTTTTGGCCTTGAGGAACACACATAGATGAAGATAGACGGCGGCTGGATGCCTATATGATGCATGGTGCACACACGTACAGCTGTATGCTCCTACATCTTGGAGCCGACTCATGACACCGATGGTGTCCAGACCTTTGAGCAGATAAAATTGCTGCATAAGAATATGCAAACAACCTCTTTTCTTCCTTTCCAGGTTTTGGCTGTGTTTGCTGATGGCCGGCAGCTCACGTTCTGGCTGCTTGCTCCTGGTCTAGATGATCAAGAGATGGCACAATCTCTGCCTCGAAATCTACTCTCATCTCCGGTAAGCAATCGTGATAACATCAATCAAAATAACGCAGTATTTATATATCTTCAATAACACCGTAGCCTGTAGGATTTTCTACAGAGCAACAATATAAAATTGAAGTTGACCTGGTAAGTTTGTGTCTTGATATTCATTTTTCAGTAACTACATTCGCTGATGAGGCGCTCAATCTCCCTGTAGTAAAACAGTTGGTTACTTTCAAGTGTATGATTTGTTCGGATATGCATGGGCAATGTGAATACATGTGCAAATTTGAGTTAACACTTAACAAGCTCCCCGTGGAGTTACATGCACGCATACACCTGAACTCCAACAATTACCAAAAAAGTAGCATAAATCAGCCTCACTAACTGGACATCATGATGAAGCAACTTTAAACTGAACGATGGAGTTATATTTTTAAAAGCAAACAATAAATTATGTGTCACTTGGAGTTTTTTATCTGAGTGTGTCACATGGAGTTTTGGATTGGGAATCTGATAAAACTATTAAAGAGATATGGTGCCAAATCTGCTAAAACTAATTTTTGAATAATTTCCGAAGGTAGAGTTCAAAATGTAAGCATAATAATTAAAATGGGTGATTTAAAAAATAGCATAGTAATATACGATTCAAAAATTACATAATAAAAATCCCATTCAAAATAAGGGTGTACTTATTTCATAGACATGTATGTGGGAAAAGGCAACATTTTGTGTCATATTTGCTAAAATATTTCCAAAGTACAAAGTTACGACATAGTTTTTTCAAAATTGAAAGTATTCACGAACACTGGCATCTAAAACAGTGTCCGAACTCAATAGGAATAAATACGGAATTTACTTTCATAATGCTAAGATACCTGTCAACTTTGTTTAGGGCAATTACCGATATGTTTAATATTTGTTGCACTACATGTGATGTGTTTCTCCGTCATATTAGTTAAGGTCTAAAGCTACTATTCCTTAAATTAAGTGTACGGATGCACATATTAAACAATTTTTACATTGAATTGTTGAAAGATCGCACAAATACAATTATGTATGTCTTCACCATGAGAAAAGAAGCAGACATCACTATGAGAGACTTTAACACATCATCCGTGAGAAAATGTAATGATGAGTCAAATATGGTGGAAACACTGCTTGATAGAGGGAGAGCAACCCAAAATCAAAGGCTTCAAACAACTAATGTTCACTACAAGTATAGAAGTATTGTACCATTTGAAAAACTAGCCCGTGCTGGTGAGCGGGTTGATGACTAGTGTCTTCTAACCGGGATTCCAAGTCTGGTAGGGTCTTCCCGGGAGAAGGAATATCCTTCGCTGATCGTGAGAGCTTGTGATGGGCTAAGTTGGGACACCCCTGCAAGATTTAAACTTTCGAAAGCCTTTCCCGCGGTTATGTGGCAGATGGAAATTTGTTAATATCCGGTTTTAGAGAACTTGACACCATATTCGAATTAAAACACCCAACCGCGTGTGTAATCTTGATGGTCTCTTTTCGAGTGCGTCGAGAAGAGAACACGGTGGTGTTATGTTTGAACATAAGTAGTTCAGGATCACTACTAGATCATTACTAGTTTGCGACCGTTTGCGTAGCTTCTCATCTTATTCTTGTACTCGTAAGTTAGCCACCATATCATGCTTAGTCGCTGCTACAACCTCACCACTTATCCATTCCATACCCATTAAGCTTTGCTAGTCTTGATACCCATGGTAATGGGATTGCTGAGTCCTCGTGGCTCACAAGATACTACCAAACAGTTGCAGGTACCGATGATACCAGTGCAGGTGATGCAACCGAGCTCAGTTGGGAGTTCGAGGAGGATCTTGGTCGTTACTATATTTTGTGTCCTGATGATCAGTAGTGGAGCCCAGTTGGAACGATCGGGGATCTAGCATTTGGGGTTATCTTCTTTTTAGTTGGATTTGTCTGTAGTCGGACTATGTGTGTAGTATGAATGATGTATGAATTATATGATCTTAGTGTGAGTGGCGATTGTAAGCCAACTCTATTTATCCCTTTCTTGTTCATTACATGGGATTGTGTGATGATGTCCCTTCTTGCGACAAAACCACAATGCGGTTATGCCTCTATGTCGTGCCTCGACACGTGGGAGATATAGCCGCATCGTGGGTGTTACAAGTTGGTAATCAGAGCCATCCCCAGCTTAGGAGCCCCCTGCTTGATCGAATCGCTGACGTTGTTGAGTCTAGAACAAATGTTTTGAGTCTTAGGATTATATATATCAGAGAGTAGGATTGTTTTTACTCCTCGGTCCCTTCATCGCGCTGGTGAGTCCTCCTGATGTAGATGTTTTGTCTTTCCTATCCTCAAATTTCACTAATTTTTTTAGGATCATGCGGGTATCTTTGGATCATTCCGATATTCTTGTGACGAGAACATTGTTCTCGGTGCCTCATGACATTTAGGGGTTGTTGCAGTGTCCCGGGGAGTAGAGCTCCGAGGTGTTGTCGTCACAATTTTATCATTGCAGTTATGGAATACCTGAGTTTCGCCGACATCGAAAATCTCTTTTATACAGTTGTTGGTGAGCTAACCTCGAAGCCACCTAGTACTGGGGCGGGAGTTCGGGAGTATTGCCATAGCTCGTATAATGGATGCTTTTTGAAGGTTGAGGTACACGATTTCGAAGGTTTCTTGATTATGTGTTGACGGATGGATACAGCTTGGATGTAGGTATGTTAGTTTGGGAGAGATATTTATTGCTTCCCCTATATCCCCAACACCAGATTGCATAACCAGAATGTTTCGGGAGTTTTATAGCTCGGAATTCAAGTAGCACTAGTTTTTTTTCTTTTTGACAGATGCATGATATGAGATTGGGGTTCGACGTCTAGTGGTCCACCTATCCACAGTCTCTTTTACAGTGGTCTCGTTGTGTCTTAAGGATTCCTTGGCTATGCTGACTCGGGGACACTTCGTATGTCATGTGCACTGCCTTGTACATGATGGTGCTGTACGATCGAGCCCGTGTGGGCCCCACCACAAAAACTTCGGACGAAATATCTATCATATGTTTGTTTCCAGCTTATCCTAAAAGCTAAATCATTTGTTTTCTTTTGAGTTGTGGTATTCGAGTTGCTTCGATGTCAAGTGTTGATCCATACCTCCCCTAATTGGCGTTCTCATATTTCTATGGGAGTGCTAATCCTTCTTGATCATTGAGGTTGTCATGTTAATTCTTCCCAACCGGTGTGCTTCTTTTCAAGTGGATCCGATCATCTCAACATCCGCAAGATCAATTCTAATTTTTTTTCTCAACGGTATCCATTCCATCTGCCCCAAGTTGCCTTTGTTTTTCCCGCCCTCCCACCCTTTTCTTCAAGGACTCAGATTTCTTAATCAAGTATCCTTTTATTGATGGGAAGTCTCTCCATTCTTTTCCGTCAATATTCTTATCTGGTGATTCTCAGGAAGATACTAACGGAGCTTCAATTTTATTATTCTTCTCTTTTCTTGTCCGGTGGATTAATTTCAAGTTTCGGTGTTGATCATATCTCTTCCTTTTGTTTCACATATCTTCCCATGTGAATTTCTTATATCCAAGGATCTCTTATTTATTCACCTCTCCTAGTTCATATCCGGAGTGTTGAAGATATCTCGGAAGATTTGTGTTTCCATTCTCAATCTGTTCAAGTTATTTTGAGGTTGTTATCTCATTCAAGCCATTTAATTCAACCGGTGCAATCCCCCCTTTCAATCAATCGTTCAACGGTGTATCTTTTTAGTGGGCCTAACCCACAGGTCTATTTCCAGGATCTTACCTGACTCTTATAATTTTCCAAGAGCTATTCCCAAATTCTTATCGAAGTTTGACATAAGAATGAATCTCAGCAGTTAGATGTTTTCCAAGATCAATTTCAAATTATTTTTCAGTGTTGGCTCAACCTCTTTGTTTTTCATTCTCCCGGAGTATCTCAATAATTCATGTTGGTGTTTCTCATCGTCATTCTCAACACAGAAGACCGAGGAAGAGATTTCTCCTAAAATCTTGGTCCATTCTCTTGAAGATTCATGGTTCTAGCTTCATGCCATCCTCATAATTGTTTTTGATAGTGACAATTCTTTTCTTACCATCCAGAGCATTTCATGAGTTGTTTCCATTTATTTCCTCCGAAGGCCATCATGTAATAATTCTTCATTCTCAGCGTGTAGCTATCATTTTCCAAATCTTACCGGTGAATCGTTCAAATATCCTCTAATCAGTTCATGATCTCTTCGTTCTCAGGTATCTAAATCCCCTCAAGTATCTTCATTCGTTTTCCAATTCTTCCCGGTGAATTGTGCCTTTGCTACTTTCATTTTCAATTTTTATGGTGGTTCGTTCAAGATTTCACTTCCTTCGTTATCATATTAATTCATTCGTTGTTTCCAAATCCCACTGGTGGGTCCATCAATACCTTGTCAAGTTTATGCTATATCCCTCTTAATCCTTTCTACGAGAATAAGTAGTATGCCAAATCCGTTGCTTGTCATCAATTTAAATTGGTGAAGGATACGCATAACATAATTCTTATTATTGTTTCATCCAACTGATCTAGTTTGTTCTTTCCAAAGTTGTTCATCATGTCACATTTCTCGGTTCGAGATGCTTCTTCTTTTCTTTTCCGGAGTTCCAAGTTTTCTCGGTTATATCGTCACCAAGCTCCATCTAGATCATCGCAAGGCTTCACCTTGTGTTTTCAACTTTCCTTTGATTTGATCATTCTTTTATTATCGGAGTTCTTCATGGAGGCTCTATGTGGTGGTTCGCTAAAGATTTAACTCATTCTCGAAGTGTTCTTCAAGATTGTTCTTGGAAAAGCTCAAGTATTCTTCATCTTGCATTCCAAAGTGAAATTCCTTCTACCTTATCGTTTGAGATGGCGTTATATCATTCTTGAAAATTTTCATTCATGTTTCGCGATTCACTTGTTGTCAAGAATGAGGTATTTTAAATCCATTAATCTCTTCGTTGGAGTTATCTTGTGTCATGTTTCACCTAAAGTCGTCCCTAAGGAATGTTGCTATTGTGGTGATTATCAATGGTCCAGTTTATATCTCTATCATCTTGGTGGAAGAAGTTTTTCATCTCGTTGGTGTTATTAATTATATTACTTGTTTCCATAGTGGCAGAATTTTGCCTCAATTTTGAGAAGTTTTCCATAAGCCTGCTACAAGCCTATTCGTTTTATTGTTGGTTTTCCAACAACTCCGTTATAACCTTCTTGGAAGGGTGCTTTCCAAGCTCAGTTGTGGCAGAAGTTGGCATTTTCTTCTCCATTCTGTTGTTCCAATGATCTATCTTGTATTCTTTATTTCGGAGGCATTGTGATGTTGCTCTCTTCACTCATCTTCTCGTATTGAGGATTGTGTCCTCTTTTTAAGTTCTTTTCATCTTATCAAGTCTTGCATCTCTTTACAACCGGAGTGTTGTCCGATTTTGATCTTCCTTGTTCCTTGTTTATCTCGTTTCAACCAGAGTGGTTCCAATTCCTCCTTGTCCATTATACTCGTCATTCATAGCTTTGCAACCTCCAAGGTTCTCGTAATGTTCCTTGTTCCTCTCTTCTAACGGAGTGTTTTCAACTTCATTCATCTCCGGTATTCTTTCCTTGAAATTTTTTAACCTCTCAAGGTTCTTTGGTTTCACTCGTTTGTTAAAAAAAGCAACTTTATTTTACCTCTTCCTTTTCCGCTTCTCTCCGGTTCCATCCCTAGGATCTCGGGTCGAGATCCTCTGTTAGTGTGGGACAATTGTGACGCCCCGAGATCGACGCTCCAACCGACGCTCCCGATGCCTTCCATGGATTCCGAGTTTCGTCGTTGAAAGAACATGCGGTGCCCCCATGTTTTGTTTTGGTAATTGATGACAATCTCTATGGACTAATGGTTGTCTTGAGTTATATTTGAAGGATATGTCCATAGGCTTTTCTTGAAGTCCATGTGTTGGTTTCAAGGAGTTTATGAGTTGACCAAGGTGCTATTAAGGAATTATCCAAAGATTGGTCATGCGAGTGTTGAGCTTATTGCAAGCATGTCTTGAAGAAGAAGGTTGTGTGATCATTCATGTTTACCTTCAATACATCATCCAAATGAAGAGAGTTTCAAAGATTCAAGGTTGATCAAGACTAAGTCTATAGTGAATCAAGTTGATTAACTCACAAAGCGTAGAAGATGTACCGAGAGGGATCAAGTGATCCCATGGTATGGTAAGCATTGTCCATTGCACTTTGTGTACTAACTCATGGTCTATATGAGAGTTCTATGTGGGGTTAGGAACGTATCCATGGGCTTTCATCAAGAGGAAGATATCATACAACCCATGGAAAGGATGACATCAAGTGGTGATCGTCATCAAGATTGCCGTGTGCAAGTTCAAGTGGAGCATCACGAAGAGATCAAGTGGTTGAATCTTTCCATCCAATGTGGTGTCAATGGACATGTGAAGATGAGCAGAAGAGTGGCTCACCCATAGTGGACTATGGGGGAGCAATCATCTAGTCTTCATCGAGCCAACACAATCAAGAAAGGTGGTCCAACTTGAGGGAGTGAAGATCGTCATCATCTAGCTCAAGTGGGCCATGTGCAAGGCAAAGGTTTGCCCATGATAGGTTTTCTATTTTACCGGTCTCATGGTAGTTGTGGGAGACCGGGTTATAGGATCGATTGATGTACTATCAAGGGGGGCTCTTGATGAGTTGCTTGATCGTATCATTCGTAGAGAGATCAAACCATTGCATCCTTGCATCATGTTTCTTGGTTCTTGTTTGATTCTCTTTGTGAGTCTTAGAGCGTATGGTCATCTTGATGACAAGCTTGAGTTCATCGAAAACGGAGTTTGCATGCGTCTTCTATGATGTTTTCGGTGTTGGAGGTTTTACCGGTCTTCTCCGAGGAAGAGTTCTCACCTTTTCCTTCTGGGCCTTTTCTCATTTGCTTATTATTGGTATTTCTATCAAGATTGTGTTAGCCCTTGTCGTTAGCTTTCCAACAAACTTGGTTTCATTGAATTCAGAGTCCGTTTGCAAAAGTTGAGGCTGTTTTGGTGAAGGCTGCAGCGGTACTACCGCGACTAGAGGGGATGTAATTTTTTACTACCGCTCTAGAGCGGTACTACCGCGGCTCCTGAGCGGTAGTACAGCTCCAGAGCAGTACTACCATGGCTCCTAAGCAGTAGTACCGCCCCGGACCAAAAACTCGTGTTTTCTCCCTCGATTGGGCTGTTTTGAGCGTGCTAAGCGGTAGTACCGCTCCTCCAAGCGGTAGTACCGCTTGTGCACCACTCCTAAGCACATAACGTTGGATTCGGAGGTCCTATAAAAGGGGTCTTCTTCCCCATTGAACTTTATCCTTTGAGCTCGTGTTCTTCCCCCATTGTTGACCTTCTTCGAGCTTGCTAACTCTCAATCCCTCCATGGATTCTTGCTAGTTTTTGAGGGAAAAGAGAGAGGAGATCTAGATCCACATTCCCACCAATCACTTTCTCCTTTTTGTGAGGGGAACCCTTTGGATCTAGATCTTGGAGTTCTTTGTGTTCTCTTCTTCGTTCTTCCTCTCATTTTCCTCCCTAGCATTAGTTGCTTTGGTGGGATTTGGGAGAGAAGGACTTGGGCACTCCGTGTGCCCTTGCCATTGCATTTGGTGCATCGGTTTGAGTTCTCCACGGTGATACGTGGAAGTGAAGTTTGACAAGCTTATTACTCTTGGGTGCTTGGTACCCTTGAGCTTGTTCCTCTTGGGTGCTTGGGCACCCTAGACGGTTGGTGGTGTTCGGAGCTCAATCATTGTGGTGTAAAGCTCCCGGAAAGCGTCGGGGTCTCCAATTAGGTTGTGGAGATCGCCCCGAGCAATTTGACGGGTACCGGTGACCGCCCCCAAGGGTTGACAAAGTGTACGGGTTCGGTGACCGCCCCCAAGGGTCGCCATTTGTACGGGTTCGGTGACCGCCCTCAAGGGCCCCTTAGTGGAATTACGGCATCTTGCATTGTGCGAGGGCGTAAGGAGATTACGGTGGCCCTAGTGGCTTCTTGGGGAGCATTGTGCCTCCACACTACTCAAAACAGAGATTAGCATCCGCAAGGGTGTGAACTTCGGGATACATCATCGTCTCCGTGTGCCTCGGTTATCTCTTACCCGAGCCCTTTACTTATGCACTTTACTTTGTGATAGCCATATTGTTCTTTGTCATATATCTTGCTATCTCATAGTTGCTTATCTTGCTTAGCATAAGTTGTTGGTGCACATAGGTGAGCCTAGTTGTTGTAGGTTTTGTGCTTCACAAATTAACCACTAGGTTTATTCCGCATTTGTTCAAGCCTCTACCGTAATTATTTTAGAACGCCTATTCACCCCCCCCCTCTAGGCGACATCCACGATCTTTCAATTGGTATCAGAGCCTCGTCTCTCTTTGTTGGGCTTAACCGCCTAGAGAGTAAAGATGTCGACTAGAGGATTAGGATTCTCTGACACTCTTAGTTTCGATGGCACAAATTTTGATGTTTGGGTAATTCGCATGCTTAATCTCTTTAGGGTCATGGACCCAAATTTAGAGCGAATTGTAGATATGGGGTTTTCTCCTCCAAAGGATCCCCAAAGATTATCTTTAGAGGATGAGAAAAACTCTTATCTCAATGCTCAAGCCTCTAATGTGCTTTTCGATGCTTTGAGCAATGTAGTTATATTTCAACTCATGTCGTTTCGGGATGCTCATGAGTTATGGACAAAGCTTCAAGATAAATATGGTGTGTCCAAGATTTGTGGGGATGGTTGTTCTCCCTCCACCTCCGGTCATATAGTCTTCTCAACTTCTTCTACTTCACCTACATGTGGTTTGCCACAAGGTAATGATATGGTGAGTAGTGTTGGTCATTGCAATGATGATAGTATGCTTATTGTGGATGATCCTTCATCACTATATTATTGCAATGCTCCCTCTTTGGGCTTTAACACTTCGAGCACTCCAAATGTTTTACATGCTTGTGTTGATAGTCCTTGCATATCATGTAGAAATTGCTTGACTAAATATCATGATGATATGCTTGCTATGTCTTGTTGCCATGATAAAAATGCATCTATTTCCTCGAATTGTTGTGCTAACAATGTAGAGGAAACTGAACACTCCATGGAACAAGATGTGGTGCTTAATGGTGCCTCAAGGGATCCTACATCATCATCTATTGCGTTTTGCCTTATGGCTAAGGCGTCAAAGGTATCTCCTACTTTGTACCCCAATATGTCTCTTGATGATGATGTTGATGCTAATCATGATGAGGATAATGATGAAGAGAATGATAATGTTTCCTCTTTAAAAATTAAGGGGGAAATGGTTTTTAAAGCTCTTCATAAAAATAAAATTGCTCGTTCCAACTTCATGGAAATTATGTCCATTGCTATTGAGAGCAAGAAATATATTGATGATTTGGAATCTCGTCTTGAGGAGCATGAGGTCACCATTGATAAAATGGAAGGTCATGGGTGTGATTACGCTAATGAGATTGCGGACCTCTCTCAAGCTCTTGAACTTGAACAAACCACCAAGGAATCTCTTGAGGAGACTTTTGCTCTAGAATTGCCTAGAGTGAAGGAATCTACTGATAGAGCCCTTGAGGTGGCCAATGTTTTTGAAACTAAAAATGCCAAGCTTGAAGTTGCTCATGCTAGACTCCTTGAGGATTTTGAGCACCTCAAAAATGGCTCAAGGGTCATCAAGGGTGAGCTCATCAAACTCACCGAGTCTCATGCCCAACTTGAAGCTTCTTATTTAAAAGAGCTTGCCAAGTTGCCTTCTCCTCTTGTTGTTAATGATGAAGCTTGGGCTACTAATTCTATTACTTGTGAAGCATCCATTTTAAAGGATAATGTTGAGCTACGGGCTGAACTTGAGGTGCTATCTAGCAATTATGGGAAATTGGAAGAAAGTCATGAAAAGCTCTCAAGCTCTCATGATGATCTTCTAGTATCCCATAGTGTGCTAAGGATAGCTCATGAAGCCATGATTGCTAAGGTAACATCTAGTGAGCCTCATGTGGATACTAGCACTACTTCTAGTCAAAATGCTATATTGATATGTGCTAGTCCTTGTAATTCATCTACTCACAATGTTGGTACATCTTGTGATGAATTGCTTTCCTTGCCTTGTTGCTCTAACGATGGAGCTTATACTTCCTCTAGTACTTGTGTTGAGACTAACCATGTAGAGGAAATCAAAGAGCTCAAGGCCCAAGTCACTTCTTTGAAGAAAGACTTGGAAAAGTGTCATGAAGGGAAATTTACACTAAACAACATCTTGAGCGTGCAAAAAAACCCCAATGACAAAGGTGGACTTGGATTCAACTCCAATAAGAAGAAGAAGTCCAAGACCAACAAGAAGAAGGGCCAAAAACAAGTCAAGAATTCGGCCAAGATTATTTGCTTCAAGTGCAAAATTGAAGGGCATCATGTTAGATCTTGCCCATTGAAGAAGAAGGCCATTAGTGACAAGCAACAAGGGAAGCGGCTACAAGTGCATTCTCTTGCTCAACCTCAAGTTGAAGAAAGGCCTCTTCCCAAGGAGACTCAAGCTAATGCTTCTCAAGTTGAGAAATCAAGTGAGAAGAAAGTGAAGAGTAGATGTTGCTACCTATGTCGTGAGAAAGGTCACTGTCGGTGTCAAAACCGGCGGATCTCGGGTAGGGGGTCCCGAACTATGCGTCTAGGCGGATGGTAACAGGAGACAAGGGACACGATGTTTTACCCAGGATTGGGCCTTCTCGATGGAGGTAAAACCCTACGTCTTGCTTGATTAATATTGATGATATGGGTAGTACAAGAGTAGATCTACCACGAGATCAAGGAGGCTAAACCCTAGAAGCTAGCCTATGGTATGATTGTTGCAATGTATGTTGTCCTACGGACTAAAGCCCTCCGGTTTATATAGACACCGGAGATGGCTAGGGTTACACAGAGTCGGTTACAATGGTAGGAGATCTACATATCCGTATTGCCAAGCTTGCCTTCCACGCCAAGGAAAGTCCCATCCGGACACGGGATGGAGTCTTCAATCTTGTATCTTCGTAGTCTTGGAGTCCGGCGGATATTGATAGTCCGGCTGTCCGGACACCCCCTAAGCCAGGACTCCATCAGTAGCCCCCGAACCAGGCTTCAATGACGATAAGTCCAGCGTGTTTATAGTCTTCGGCGTTGCAAGGCGGGTTCTCCCTTCAAATTCCATGTACCTGCCGAACAGTGCCCGGCTTCATCTTGAATACTGTGTTCCTCGGCTTTTACGCCAAATAATGGCCCTCTTCCACGCGTCGCACGAATGCGAAAAGCCAGGGTGTTTTTTGCATTTCACCCCCTAATTGTGCGAGTCGCCCGCCTATAAAAGAGGCAAGAATCCAGATCCAAACCACACCGTCTTCCTCCCGCGAATACTCCATCGAAGCGCCTTTGACCTAGAAATCCATTCCACCATGGATCGTCAACGCGGCTCTTCTTCACGCGCTCCCAGCCCACCGCCGGGGAATCGGAGGAGGTGCTCTATTTCGCACAACGAGCTAGTGAAGCTCCAAACGGAGGGATTCCTCCCTCCGGCCTTCATGGTCCCAGTCCGGGTCGGACTGGTTACTTATCAAGTTGGGAGACAGGCGGAGGACACTCCAAGCCCCAATAAGGGGGAGCGAGTATGTTTTGTCCCTTATCTGATAAGGGGACTCGGATTTCCAATACATCCGTTCCTCCGCGGGCTCCTAAAGTTCTACGGACTCCAGCTACACCACCTCACGCCCGCCTCTGTCCTGCATATCGCGGGCTATGTAGCTCTTTGCGAGCTATTCCTGGGCATCGAGCCCCATTTTGCATTGTGGAAGAGGCTGTTTTGCCTCGTACCCCGTTCTCACCAGGAGTCCATATATCAAGTGGGCGGCGCCGAAATATGGCGCATCGCCGGGACCGGATACCTATCCGGTACTCCCAAGAAGGCGTCCGAAGACTGGCCCTTGGAGTGGTTTTATATAGGAGACACTCCGCTGCCAGACCCAGTTCGGATCGGCCTCCGGAGTTTAGTGCTGCTCCCTTGAAGAAACGCCTCAGCTGGCGCCCGCGGAGCCCCTGATTGGAGGAAGATAAGAGCGTCCATTACTTAATGGGCCGGATAAGATTAATGGCTCATTCTGGCTTGACCATGATCGGAGTCATGGCGACATGCATCAAGCGAGGGGTACAGCCACTCCAATACAGAGGTCACCCCATGTGGGATTTCAACGGGCAAGACGATGCCACCCGGCACGGCCACAAAGGGCCGGATTCGACCGAGGACCTGGTAAAGATCCTGTCCGGCCTGTACAAGGGGGAGAAGGAGGACTTCCTTCGAACGAACCCTTTGAATGGGTTTTCCATGATCAACCCTAGAGGATGGGTAAGCGAACACCTTGAAGGGCTCTACCCATGCTTTCAAAGTTTAAGCTCTTACATTATGTCTTCGGCACAGGATCTACGCTGGACTGTGGAGGACATGGTGAGTCCTGCTCCGCAACCCGAGGATCCAGAAGGATCCCTGGATCCGGCCTCCGAAGAGGACCCAGACATTGAGGTGGAGCTGATCGACAGGGTGTATCACCAGCTCAGCATAGACAATGCTTTGGTCGCCATTACGGTGGACTACCCCGGGTTAAGTCCGGCTTCCCAGGTGACCGCGACCGAAGTCCGGACACCATTATCTCATCCCTGCCCATTTCTGACCTTCGCGAACGATGGTATTTTGCAGGAAGCGCCTTTACGGCAGGAAGCCGAGCCCGCGGCGGCTGACCAACAGAGGCCTGTCCGAACCAGCAGGCGGAAAAGGAGCGCGGTCGCGAAGGAAGCGTCGCCGCAAAGGTATAGCTCAGATTCGAATTTTCGAACAACGTTCGAGAAGCGCTGAGTGCTCATGATCTTTGTAGGAGAAAAAGCGCTCGCCGAACTGCAAGCGCGAGAATTGCCGATCCAACCAACACCGGCCAGGCTCCAGCGCTCGGCCTGGAGGGGGAGGCAAGCGCAAGACGCGAGCCGGATCCTTCTCCAACGGAGGATACCGATAGATTGTCCGCCACCAAGTCTGAGGTGGAGAGCGCCATGAACCATAGGCGCCGCCGGACAGTATTTCCTGAAGCGTGCTTTTCCCCTGGGGCATTGGATGCCTTTAACGCAGGGGACGCGCATCTCCGTGCCGCTCAAAATGGTTTGACCAGAGCCACGGAGCAGTATGTGAAGGACATACAAGTAAGGTAATTTTAACGGTTGTATATACCAGTAGCCCCCGAGACTTAAAGTAGTTATGCTAACTGATTTAAGGATCATTGGAAATTCCAGGCACTTAACGAGAAGAACGCCCAGCTGTCTCGGGAGCTGCAAGATTGCAAGGCCCAACTTGAGGCCGCACTTGCTGCCGCAGGAGGAGACGGAAAGACCCCTCCTGGTAACACATTTTTATTAATGAATATAAGTGCTGTGCGGCGTGCGCGCGAGTCTAATAATGACATTGCAGGTACAGCCGGACAAGATCGGGACAGGCAAGCATTGCTACGCCAGCTAAAGGCCGGCGAGAGTGTGCTGAATAGGGTTCAGCAGGAACGGAACAAGCTCCAGGATGCCAACGCTAAGCTCGGAGAAGAGCTGAAAGGCGCTCATGCCGAGCTGTCCGGCTCCGTTAAGGAGAATCAGCGGCTTCGTCGCGGCATCTATAGTAAGTGCTTGAGCGAACTCTTTTGAAAAGAAGAGTTCGGCGAGGAAGTATTTTGACATGATATGTCTTGTAGGTATACTCACGGGTCATCCTGCAGAGGAGATGCCCATATCAATGGGTGATCAACTTCCCGAACTGTTGCAGCTACTCGAACGAGTTCGGCAGGCAATGAGCGGCGTCGTTCAGGCTTTATGGCCAGCCCTCACTCTCCCCGAGGGCCTCGGGGAGCTTGCGGAGAAGCTGCAGGGAGTGCGGCAGCGCTTCCGTTTGTGGAAGATATCGGCTTGCCGTCAGGGTGCCAGGGAGGCTTGGGCCATGGTGAAGACGCGGTACAAGAAGGCGGATCCCAACCACATGGCCGAAGTTGGACCGGTGGGGCCCGATGGGAAGGAGATCCCTGTGAGTTTAGTGTACAGCCAAGTAGAGTTGGCTGCTAAATTTTCCCAACGGGACTGTAAACTAGACAGCCTGTTACACGGGATTGAGGAGGAATACAGTCAGTAAATTTGACAATGTATGTTATCCTCTAAAGTGACATGTGAAATGCCTTCTAGCCGGATTGTAGATCGTTTGTCTTTGCCGACCTTTCCGCTTCGACCTCGGGACCCTAGAGGCCGGAGTGTGACCGAATACCTTGTTGGTGTAAGAAACAACCGTGGTATGCATGGAGACCAGGCGTCGGGGTCATTAGTGCTTTATCAGACAAGTGCCCAACTAGTTATGTTATATTACATGGTTAGTAAGAAACATCTTCCAGGGAGAATAGTTCCGTTAAGGGTTCCTTTCCCTGGGAGGCATGCCCTAAAGTGCATGTCCGGACTGCAAAGAAAGCAGTAAAACATCTGGGGGCAAATAGATAAATAGGTAAAAAGTCATCTTTTAAGTCACCGACCGAATATTCCCTTAAGAACGCTAGCTTTCGGCTTCACCCACCGAGGTACACATCCGCTGACCTGCAGTAACAATCGCAGAGGTGCTCCCTTTACCTCCTAGCCGAACAATCGGGAACGTAGGGGTAAGCACAGGAGCCAGGCAACCCAGCTTGGCCAGAACTTAAGTCATATCGATGCATATAATGGCGAGTAAAAGGTACATGTGGAAGCTTGACACATGTGCTGGGTGTGAAACCCATATAATTGAGCTTCTGTAAAAGAAGCCCCCAGGAATAGTGAGTGCGGATGGCACATCATGCGTATGCAAAGAATGCGAAAATAGGCCCGGAAGGGCTTTGAAGTAAAAAGGATAAAAAAGAAATAAAAGACAGCCGAAGTGTAAAAGTTTGGACGGGGGAAGGGGACGAACTCTTAGTCCGGCGCTAGGCATAGAATCATCGGAGGCGGGCTGCATTCCATGGGTTCGGCTCGAGTCGGTTATCCGACGCATTTCGTAGACGGTATGCTCCGCCGGTCAGTACTTGATCGATAATGAAGGGGCCCTCCCATTTGGGCTTGAGCTTGTCCTTTTTCTTGTCCGGCAGGCATAGAACTAGTTCACCAACGTTGTAAGTCTAGGCCCGTACTTCTCTGCTTTGATATCTTCAGGCCTGCTGCTGATAGAATGCGGAACAAGCCTTCGCGACATCACGTTCTTCCTCCAATGTGTCCAAGCTGTCCTGCCGATCAAGCTCGGCCTCTCTTTCCTCATACATGCGCACTCGAGGTGAGTCATGAATAATGTCACAGGGCAAGACTGCCTCTGCGCCGTATACCATAAAAAATGGTGTGAATCCGGTAGTACGGTTGGGCGTTGTCCGCAGCCCCCAGAGTACGGAGTCGAGCTCCTCGACCCATTGTGTGTCGGATATAGTAAGTGACCTCACTAATCTGGGTTTAATGCCGCTCATGATTAGACCATTTGCTCTTTCCACTTGACCGTTGGTTTGAGGGTGATAAACTGAAGCATAGTCGAGCTTGATGCCCATATTTTTGCACCATGACTTAACCTCGTCGGCTGTGAAGTTCGTGCCGTTGTCGGTGATGATGCTGTGGGGGACTCCGTAACGGTGTACCACCCCTGATATAAAGTCTATCACTGGTCCGAACTCTGCCGTTTTGACCGGTTTGGCCTCTATCCATTTGGTGAATTTATCCACCATGACCAATAGGTACCGTTTCTTGTGGGTTCCCCCTTTAAGGGGTCCAACCATGTCAAGCCCCCAGACCGCGAACGGCCAGGTAATGGTATGGTTTTGAGGGCGGTGGGTGGCATATGGCTCTGATTAGCAAAGAGCTGACAACCAACGCATCGCTGGACCAAGTCCTGTGCGTCTGCCCGGGCCGTCGGCCAATAAAATCCTGTACGGAATGCCTTTCCTACAAGGGCCCGGGCTGCTGCGTGGTGTCCGCCTAGTCCGGCGTGAATTTCAGCCAGGAGGTTTCGCCCTTCTTCTTCGGAGATACACCTTTGGAGGACTCCGGTGGTACTTTTCTTATAAAGTTCTCCCTCATGGACCTTGTAGGCCTTCGATCGCCGGACTTTGCAGCGGGCCTCATTTTGGTCTTCGGGAAGTTCCTGCCTAAGTAAGTAGGCTAGGAAAGGTTTTGTCCACGCGGCAATTACTACCATTATGACGTGGGCGGAGGGTGTTATGTCATCTGCCGAACCACCAGTTGGTGCGGTTTTCTCCGGTTTGTCACTACCGGGCTCCTCTTCCCATAGTACGGATGGCTTGAAGAGCCGTTCCAGGAAGATATTAGGAGGGACGGCATCACGCTTCGCACCAATGCGTGCCAGTACGTCGGCCGCCTGGGTATTATCTCGAGCTATTTGATGGAATTTCAGTCCTTCAAACCGAGCTGACATTTTTAGGACAGCGTTGCGATATGCTGCCATTTTCGGATCCTTGGCGTCAAAGTCTCCATTTATTTGGGATATTGCAAGGTTTGAATCCCCGCGCACTTCTAGGCGTTGAATGCCCATGGAGACCGCCATCCGGAGACCATGTAACAGGGCCTCGTATTCGGCTGCATTGTTGGAGTCCGTGTACATTATTTGAAGTACATACTGGACTGTATCTCCGGTTGGGGACGTCAGTACGACGCTAGCCCCCAATCCGGCCAACATTTTGGAGCCATCGAAATGCATAATCCAATTGGAGTATGCGCCGTACTCTTTAGGGAGTTCGGCTTCAGTCCATTCGGCAACGAAGTCAGCCAAAACTTGTGACTTTATAGCTCGTCGAGGTTTATAAGTTATGTCGAATGGTAAGAGCTCAATGGCCCATTTTGCAATCCTGCCCGTTGCGTCGCGGTTATTTATAATGTCATTGAGTGGTACTTCAGAGGCCATTGTTATCGAACACTCTTGAAAGTAGTGCCGGAGTTTCCGGGACGCCATGAACACCGCATATGCTATCTTCTGATAGTGCGGGTAACGGGATTTGCAGGGGGTTAACACAGTGAATACATAGTACACTGGTTTTTGAAGAGGGAATTTATGCCCTTCTGTCACTCGTTCGACGATGAGGACTGCGCTTACAACTTGATGCGTTGCTGCGATGTATAACAACATCGGTTCGCCCAAAGTGGTCGCAGCCAGGACCGGATTTGTTGCCAGTATGGCCTTTATTTCTTCCAGTCCGGCAGTGGCGGCATCCGTCCACTCGAAGTGTTCGGTGCGCCTGAGGAGGCGATAGAGGGGCAGCGCCTTTTCTCCTAAAAGGGAGATAAAGCGGCTTAGGGCTGCCACGCATCCTGTTAATTTTTGTATTTGTTTGAGGTCTTTTGGAATATCCAACTGTGACGGAGCTCGGATTTTAGCCGGATTTGCTTCAATTCCTCTACCGGATACGATGAAGCCCAGCAGCTTTCCGGCTGATGCAAAACGCATTTTTCCGGATTCAGCTTGATGTCATATGCTCTGAGGTTGTCGAATGTGAGCCTCAAATCGTCTACTAAAGTTTCGACATGTTTTGTTTTGACGACTACGTCGTCTACGTATGCCTTGACTGTTTTGCCAATCTGGGTGGCCAGACATGTTTGAATCATGCGCTGATATGTTGCGCCGGCGTTTTTGAGTCCGAAGGGCATCATGTTGAAGCAGAATGGTCCATATGGAGTGATAAATGCCGTTGCGGCTTGGTCTGCTTCCGCCATCTTGATTTGATGATAGCCAGAGTATGCGTCCAGGAAGCACAACGAATCGTGCCCTGCTGTGGCATCGATAATTTGATCGATGCGGGGGAGAGGGAAGGGATCCTTTGGGCAAGCTTTATTGAGGTCTTTAAAATCGACACAGAGGCGCCAGGATTTATCCTTTTTTGGTACCACCACCAAATTTGCAAGCCAGTCCGGATGTTTGATATCTCTAATGAATCCGGCTTCCAATAGTTTGGCTAGCTCTTCTCCCATTGCCTGTCTTTTGGGCTCGGAAAATCGTCGAAGAGCCTGTTTGACTGGCTTAAATCCTTTTAGGATGTTTAGGCTGTGCTTTGCCAACCTGCGAGGGATTATGGGCATGTTCGAAGGATGCCAGGCGAAGATATCCAAATTTTCCTGAAGGAATTCGCGCAGTGCGGCGTCTACTTCGGGGTTCAACTGTGCCCCAATGGAGGCCGTCTTTGTTGGGTCCGTTGGATGGACCTGGAATTTTATTATCTCATCTGCTGGTTTGAAGGAGGTGGACTTGGATCTTTTATCGAGTATCACATCGTCCCTGTTCCTTTGTAGAGCGCTTGTGCATGAGTTCCTCTGCCGCTAAGGCTTCGGATAGTGCATCGAGGGCTAGTGCGGCTGTCTTGTTTTTGGCGCGGAGTGCTATGTCCGGATCACTAGCGAGAGTGATTATTCCGTTGGGCCCAGGCATTTTGAGCTTCATGTACCCGTAATGAGGTATTGCTTGAAAATTGTGAATGCCTCTCGTCCTAATATGGCGTGATACCCATTGCTGAACGAGGCCACAGGAACGTGACTTCTTCGGATCTGTAATTGTCCGGAGGCGAACACCACATCGAGTGTGATTTTTCCGGTGCAGCGCTTCGGCTAGGGATTATTCCTCTAAAGGTTGTGCTGCTTCGCTCAATACGGCTCCAATCGATTTCCATTTTTCGCAGAGTTTCTTCATAAATGAGGTTTAGCCCGCTGCCGCCATTCATGAGGACTTTTGCCAGTCGAAAGCCGTCCACTATGGGACTAAGTACCAGTGCGGCTGGGGCTCTGGTTGTTCGAAATGTGGGCTCGTCGCTGGCATTGAAGGTAATAGCTGTGTCGCTCCATGGATTTGTTGTTGCTACTTGGTAGACTTCGGCGAGTTCGCGGATTGTTCGTTTTCGCATATTATTTGATGCGAAAGTCTCGAAGACTGTTGATACCGTGCTGGTATTGATGGAGTGGTTTCCCGGAGCTAGAAGCTCTTCGCCACTTTTGGCCACCTACCGTAATATCCAACATGCTCGAAAGCTATGTGTTGGGACGGCTCCCTCTGTACTATGAAGTTTACAGGGTCCATTGAGCCATCCCTCCAGTACGGTTCCGTTTCCCTTATTGGGTTTTTGTTTTTTCATTTTTGCATCTGGGGCCTGAGGGTAAGGCGCCCTTTTACTGTGGGCTGGGTTTGGGGCCGGATTATCCCAAAATTGATTTTCGGTTTTCCGGAAACTCTCCATCACACAGTACTTTCGTACAATGGATGCCAGATCGGTGAAGCGCGTAATTTTGCGACGATCAATGGCGTTTAGTATTCCCTTGTCCGTGCAGTTATTGCAGAAGATTGATATTGCGTTTTCCTCTCGGCAGTCCTTTATCCTGTCCATAACCAGGAGGAATCTGGCCCAGTAGTGATGTACTATTTTAGTAGGCTCTTGCCGTATTAGAGATAGATCGCATATGTCTGGGCGGGTGGGTGGAGTAAGATCCGGATCCCTGCCCATCTTGAGGCTCAAAGGCCAAGGGGTTTCCAAATTCGGAAGTTTGGTTTGCTGGGCACAATCCAGCGAGTCCGGGGCGATGCATGATTTTAAGTTCAATGCTCGATCGAAGTCCGTCCCTCCGCGGGAATCCGGCATGGAGGGTTCGGGAATCCGGACATGAATTGTTTTCAATACTGGCAAAGAGTTGCCATATTGCTCCTCTACCACTACGACGTGGTTGGTGGCCTGGGGAGAGTTAATCTCTCTCAGATCGGTTTTAAGCCCAATCTGGTACATGAGGAATACCATCTAGTATTGACATTACAAGATTATCTAGTCGCTTGGTGGTATATCTCTCATGAGAAATTCAAATTCTAAATAGTCCATTAATTAGCTCTTGTTTGTTCCTCTTATTGCCTCTTGTTAAGTTCTTATTGGTATCACATTATGGGGGAGTAATATGCTAAGTGCATATTACAAGCCTAGAAAATGTGTACATTTGAGATATTGTCACCTAGAATTGATATTGTAGATTATCTTGTTCCTAGGTGGCATGTTAGCTCTACAAGTTGCTATTTGCTTGTGTTTGGTGTGAAGATGCTGTCGGATATCCTTGTTATCTACCACCGGGAATTATTTCTAAATACTTCTTGTCTTTGACAATTGGTAGTCTTATGTGTGGTAGAATTTGTTGATCATCTTTACATTGGCTTTTGTGTTACTTGCCTTTTCTCTTGCCAAGGTTTGTGTCAACTACCGTGCCTTCCATACCACTTGTGGATCTTGTTTATTTCTTGTTCTTGTCTAGTGTTTTCTAGATAGAGTGAAAGCGGTGATCCCACCTTGTGCATTTTGTATTCAAATACAAATCCTATATAATGCACAACTCGTGGGGGAGCTATTCTATTTTCTTTAGAACACTCTTCTTGTGATCCTTATCAAGTGTGTTTTGGTGGAAGGCAAGCCATTTCTTTTTGGTACTTTGTGCCATCATGAAACTTTGTCGAGAGCTTGGTTTGTTTGGAACCACCCTCTCTTTGGGAGTTTGACATCTTTAGTTTAGTGTGTATCAATGGATATCTCATTCCTTGATGTATCTTTAATGATATCTTCCAAGTGACGATTTCTCCATTTGGTATCCTTTACACTTGGCATTTCTTTGTCTTTTGGTTTCGGGTTTTGAAAGTCTTGAACATGCATGTTTACTTCATGTATTTCATTTGGCATGCTTTCTTTCTTTGACTCAATATATAGCGGAAACTCCACCTAGTCCCAATTTGGATGAGATGTGCATGAAATTCATTTTCATATGTATATGCACATATTTATGTGGAGTTTGTCCTATGTATTGGTGTTTCTAACTATTTGGTCTCGATGAGTTTGGGTACCGTTTAGTTTGTGTTGTTCTTCTAGGAACTTTTGGAGATGCATTGGATGCTCGGCTCACTCTCAAGGAAGGTGTTGTCACCATGTGCATATTGGAGTCAAGCTAGGATGATCAATGAACTACTATCTACCTTCAATTGGTATCTACTACTTCCTTCCAATGATATCTCGGTAACAAGTATCTATTCATGCTTTCCCTTCTTGCATTCAACCTTGTGTAGGATGCATCTTGGCATGATATTCATTTCATATCTTGTGATACTTGTTTCCTTTCTCAAAGCATCCCAACGATGATCTCTTGTTGCTAGTTGTGATGTCTTTGATGGTTGTGTGATTGGACTTCATTTATATACAATAAGACCATATCTAGCCAAGTGCTATGCTTCCAAGCAAATATCTTATTGGTATATTTATGACTTCCTTGTGGATATCTTGTTCCTTCGTGTTGTAACTATTTCGGGTGTACATCCTTCTTTGTAGATATATATATCATCAAGATTTCGTCTACATAGAACCTTATACACTTGAGAGAAATTACATCTCTAGTTGATATCCTTTCTTTCACGTCCACCCTGTCTTTCTTATGTTATTTCTTTGGTGGCTCCGTGAAAGCTTTTGCCTTGAGTGCGTGTCCTCTATCGTTGCATCTTGTTGCACTCTTGTGTGGTGAAGATTATTTTCCTCTTGCTTATCTTTATGAGGCTTTTGCCATCTTATTTGGTATCCCTCGTCTTGATGAGCCTCTCTTCGTCTATCTTCACCACGGGTTGTCACAAGCATAGGTTCTCTTATGCTTATTGTGAGCTTGTGAACCCGGTTGCTAGTTGTGTGTGGGAATGACATGCCTTGCACCGTGTATCTCATTCTTTCAAGACTATATTGATGCGTAATGCTCATCCATACATTAGTCTTCTTTAATGCATTGCCTTGACTCTCACACATCTTTTTGGTTGAGCCCATTCTTAAGTCGCCTCTGTTACATGTTTCTCAACCATGTGCTTGTTGCAAGTCCTAGGCTTTGTTTCCCATATGCTCACTTGCACTATATGTGAGTTTCTATTGATTTTGGGGGAGCTATGATCCTATTTTGTGCACTTTGTATTCAAATACAAAAATTCTTATGTGTGCACAAATCATGGGGAGCTTCTCTAGTTTCTTTAGAACACTCCTTTGCGCTTATCATAATTTCTTTATTCTTGTGGCATGTAGGATCATTGGTCTAGTTGGTTCAATTGATATCCGTTGATTGCTTGCTTCAATTGTTATCTTCTGATTGCTTGTGTCTCTCTTTGTTATGTCTTTGTGTCATATCTTTTTGTTGCAATCTTTGGGCCTCGATATAGTTTGTCTTCCTCCAAGTATTGGCAGTTGGATATGTGTATTGCATTCCACTCTCTTGTTGAGAAATACACAATTTATGGAGGAACACCTTTTATTTTGGCCTTCTTAGCTTTTCACCCATTTTGGCAATCGATGCCAATGGGGGAGGAGTTTTAGAGAGTTTTGTGGAGAAGTCTTCTGAGTTTTCTCCTTGCTTTGGTTTTGGTTCCTAAGCATTTGCATCTCATTCTCATGCATCATTGGTTGTTGCATTGCATGGTGATGCATAATTCCTTGTATAAACTCTCTTGAAAGTGATTGTCATCAATTACCAAAATGGGGGAGATTGAAAGAACATGCGGTGCCCCCATGTTTGGTTTTGGTAATTGATGACAATCTGTATGGACTAATGGTTGTCTTGAGTTATATTTGAAGGATTTGTCCATAGGCTTTTCTTGAAGTCCATGTGTTGGTTTCAAGGAGTTTATGAGTTGACCAAGGTGCTATTAAGGAACTATCCAAAGATTGGTCATGCGAGTGTTGAGCTTATTGCAAGCATGTCTTGAAGAAGAAGGTTGTGTGATCATTCATGTTTACCTTCAATACATCATCCAAATGAAGAGAGTTTCAAAGATTCAAGGTTGATCAAGACTAAGTCAATAGTGAATCAAGTTGATTAACTCACAAAGCGTAGAAGATGTACCGAGAGGGATCAAGTGATCCCATGGTATGGTAAGCATTGTCCATTGCACTTTGTGTACTAACCCATGGTCTATGTGAGAGTTCTATGTGGGGTTAGGAACGTATCCATGGGCTCGCATCAAGAGGAAGATATCATACAACCCATGGAAAGGATGACATCAAGTGGTGATCGTCATCAAGATTGCCGTGTGCAAGTTCAAGTGGAGCATCACGAAGAGATCAAGTGCTTGAATCTTTCCATCCATTGTGGTGTCAATGGACTTGTGAAGATGAGCCGAAGAGTGGCTCACCCATAGTGGACTATGGGGGAGCAATCATCTAGTCTTCATCGAGCCAACACAATCAAGAAAGGTGGTCCAACTTGAGGGAGTGAAGATCGTCATCATCTAGCTCAAGTGGACCATGTGAAAGGCAAAGGTTTGCCCTTGGTAGGTTTTCTATTTTACCGGTCTCATGGTAGTTGTGGGAGACCGGGTTATAGGATCGATTGGCGTACTATCAAGGGGGGCTCTCGATGAGTTGCTTGATCGTATCATTCGTAGAGAGCTCAAAACATTGCATCCTTGCATCATGTTTCTTGGTTCTTGTTTGATTCTCTTTGTGAGTTTTAGAGCTTATGGTCATCTTGATGACAAGCTTGAGTTCATCGAAAACGGAGTTTGCATGCGTCTTCTATGATGTTTTCGGTGTTGGAGGTTTTACCGGTCTTCTCCGAGGAAGGGTTCTCACCTTTTTCTTCTGGGCCTTTTCTCATTTGCTTATTATTGGTATTTCTATCAAGATTGTGTTAGCCCTTGTCGTTATCTTTCCAACAAACTTGGTTTCGTTGAATTCGGAGTCCGTATGCAAAAGTTGTGGCTGTTTTGGTGAAGGCTGCAGCGGTACTACCGCGACTAGAGCGGATGTAATTTTTTACTACCGCTCTAGAGCGGTACTACCGTGGCTCCTGAGCGGTAGTACCGCTCCAGAGCAGTACTACCGTGGCTCCTAAGAGGTAGTACCGCCCCGGACCAAAAACTCGTGTTTTCTCCCTCGATTGGGCTGTTTTGAGCGTGCTAAGCGGTAGTACCGCTCCTCCAAGCGGTAGTACCGCTTGTGCACGACCTGAGCACATAACGGTTGGATTCGGGAGGTCCTATAAAAGGAGGTCTTCTTCCCCATTGAACCTTATCCTTTGAGCTCGTGTTCTTCCCACATTGTTAACCTTCTTCGAGCTTGTTAACTCTCAATCCCTCCATGGATTCTTGCTAGTTTTTGAGGGAAAAGAGAGAGGAGATCTACATCCACATTCCCACCAATCACTTTCTCCTTTTTGTGAGGGGAACCCTTTGGATCTAGATCTTGGAGTTCTTTGTGTTCTCTTCTTCGTTCTTCCCCTCATTTTCCTCCCTAGCATTAGTTGCTTTGGTGGGATTTGGGAGAGAAGGACTTGGGCACTCCGTGTGCCCTTGCCATTGCATTTGGTGCATCGGTTTGAGTTCTCCACGGTTATCGTGGAAGTGAAGTTGAAGCTTATTACTCTTGGGTGCTTGGTACCCTTGAGCTTGTTCCTCTTGGGTGCTTGGGCACCCTAGGCAGTTAGTGGTGTTGGAGCTCAATCATTGTGGTGTAAAGCTCCGGGCAAGCATCGGGTCTCAATTAAGTTGTGGAGATCGCCTCGAGCAATTTGACGGTACGGTGACCACCCCAAGGGTTGCCAAAGTGTCTGGGTTCGGTGACCGCCCCAAGGGTCGCCATTTATGCGGGTTCGGTGACCGCCCTCAAGGGTCCCTTAGTGGAATCACGGCATCTTGCATTGTCGAGGGCGTGAGGAGATTCTGTGGCCCTAGTGGCTTCTTGGGAGCATTGTGCCTCCACACCGCTCCAAACGGAGATTAGCATCCGCAAGGGTGTGAACTTCGGGATACATCATCGTCTCCGCATGCCTCGGTTATCTCTTACCCGAGCCCTTTACTTATGCACTTTACTTTGCGATAGCCATATTGTTCTTTGTCATATATCTTGCTATCACATAGTTGCTTATCTTGCTTAGCATAAGTTGTTGGTGCACATAGGTGAGCCTAGTTGTTGTAGGTTTTGTGCTTCACAAATTAACCACTAGGTTTATTCCGCATTCGTTCAAGCCTCTACCGTAATTATTTTAGAACGCCTATTCACCCTTCCCCCCTCTAGGCGACATCCACGATCTTTCAGTCGTGTGATTTGTTTTGTTCGTTGCATTAATCTTTGCATAATGTCATCATTCACGCCCCTTTTTAAAACTAAAATAAATAAATTGTATGGATCTTTGATCCATTTTAATTGAGGGAAATGCACATGGTGATTTCTCTTTATAGCACATATCCTCGCAATATTATTAGGGAGCTATAAAAATTATATTCCATTAATTTTTAATTTACCACAATACACGTGCATGTTAAATCCCTTGGCCTTTCCTTCTTCGAGTTTTGACTCTGTAACCTTGCATATAATTCTTTTCCCTTTTATTAAGGCTCCTCCTTAAATCTCAACATTTTTGACCACACCAAACCTAGTCCCAATTCAAACCCATTTGAATGATATTCAAATGAGTTTGAATTTAAATCTTGCATTCATGCCTCTTTTCTATTTTTCTTTGATCAAGCTCATTTTTATGAGTCCGAGAAAAATACCCTCCTGCTCAAGCTCCACCCCTAACCTCTCTTTCTTTTCTTTCTCATCTCTGTTTTATTTCTATTTTCTAGAGTGAGAGAGAGCCCAGCAGCCAGGCCGGCCTGCTTCCTCGCAGTCAATTTGGCCCAAGGCCCAGCCGCACGTATAAACCCTAGGGAGGCTTCTGCCGGAATATCCTATTTGACGCATTTTGCGTCAAACTGTCGACGCGCTGCACACCCCTTCGCTGATTTGGGCCGGCCTTTTTAGTACCTGTTCTCTGTTTCCTCGTTCCTCTTCCTCGAGTCAGTTTCCCCGTTCCTCTTCCTCGTCCCGCATCTGCCGTCTTCTTCCTCACTCGTCCCGCATCCGCCGTACTCCGTGCTCTTCCTCCCTCGTCCCGCATCCCACTTCCTCCCTCTTCGTCTGCTTTTTCCTGCGGGGATCCCGCTCCGGTAAGAGGCCGCCGCCCTGGTAAGCAGCCGACGGACCTCTTTCCTGTCGGCTCGTCCGAGGCATGGCCGATTAGATCTGGCGGACGTCGTCATGATGGATGCTTTTTTGCAGGTGGTCACTGCTTCCTCGTCGGCGTCGGCGTCACCTAGGGTTCTGTCAAGATCGGGTCGTCTAGGGTTCCATCCATCTTCGTCAAGTTCGTCATCTTCAAGGTAATGTCCCCAGTTCCCTCTTCTGTGTTCTTGCCAAGCTGGTTCGTGTCCTCTGCAACTTGCTGGCAATTCTAGATCCTATCAGACTGGAACTTGCTGCATTAAAGTTCTTGCTGGTTTCTTGTGGCCACTTTTGGTTTCCCTGATGTGATTCAGAATTTGGAATCAGGTTATGAATGCAGCATAATGATGGTAGGAGGTTGTCTGTTTCATGCAGTTGCCCTTGGAATTTTTGTGTGTGTGTTTATGTTGATGATGATAGGACACTTGTTAGTTTATGTAATGTGTAAAATTGTTTGAACATTGTGTGTTCACTCAAATAATTGTTCTTGTACTACATCACATCTAAATTTTATAACATCAATTTTTTTTTGAACTTTTTGACATGGATGAACATTTTCTAAAATTGAGGATCAAAAAATGTTCGCCAATTCGAAAAAGTGTTCTAGAAAAATTCAGAAAATAAAATAATGTGAATTGTTTAGAAAATTTAGAAAAACAAGGAAACAGAAGAGGAAGAAAATAAAATTTAGAAAATAAATTTTAGAAAAATTGGGTGTTAGGGCCACATATCCTTCTTGCATTGGAATTAGTCCTTCATCACTTCTGCTTTCTTGGCAATCAGTTGGCATCTTCTGCTTTTTTGTGTATAATGTAATTATGAGTGATACTATGTACTTCTATTCTGTTTTGCAGAATTAATTTTTGTTTCAGCAGCTTACATTTACATGAACCAATTTTTTATACCTGAAATTTCAGCACCTTACTTTTTATTATTTTTATACAGCTCTCACTCAACTGTAAAAATGCCTAAACTTGACAAATACCCTCCGGGTAGTATCAAACACAGATTCTCTACCATTAGGTGGCGTAAGGCAGTTGCTGATTTAACTGACATCCAGAAGTCATATGTTACCAAATATAAGCTTGATCATCTGATGAACATTCACCCTCATTTAATGATTCCAATTCCAGTACTGCAATGGGTTGCGAACCACTTAAATTGTAATGGAACAGGAGTTTTCAGGAAGGGTCAAAAGATAATTCATCTGAGAAGGGAAATGGTAATTCAAGTTTTTGGTATTCGTTCTGGTTCCGTGCCTTTTCCTATGGACAACACAGATCAAGTTATCGTGGCTAGAGTATTGGAACTTAGGTCTGAGTATCTTGGTGCTGGGGAGAAGAACATTTCATTTGATAACATAATCACCAAGATGACAAATTATGAGACTGAGGAAGGCTTCATACGGAGCTTCATGTTTCTGTTCATAGCATCTGTTTTATGTCCAACCACTCGGAACTATGCAAACTTGAAACTTCTTTATGGGCTGGATGACATTACCAAGCTGAAGACATTTGATTTGGCTCAGTTGTGCATTGATCACCTGAACAATGAAATTGATAACTTCAGCACTAAACTCTTCAATAGAACTGAAGTTCCATTGAATGATTCAATCTATGTTGGTGGATGTTTACCCTTGGCTACTGTAAGTTTTCTTTTCTCTGTCATTTTCAATTTTTTACATAGACTTTAGTTCTCAATCTTTTTTATAGTCATTGATTAGCTCTTATATCTTTTCTTATGATTCACAACCTTCCTAGATTGTGTATCTGGACTTTGTAGACTTCACAAAAGCTTCTAGACAACGAAACATCAATTATGGAGTCCCTAGAATTGCACATGTTCAGAATGAAGAATTTGACTATCTAGCTACAGTGGATCTGAACAGAGCTTCCAAGAAGAGTTTTGCATTGGGTTTCTTACCAGTAAGCATCTTGTATAAATTTGTTGTTGTTCATTTTTCAAGTTAGTAATTTTTGTTTTCTTCTACAAGCAATCTAGAAGGAGCAAAGCTTGTCATTTATAATCCTTTTCAATTGCAATTTTTTTGTGCAGTTGAAAGACATCTCTACAACACCTTACAGTGCTCGTGCAATTGTATTGGCTGAGGAGAAGTGGTCCAAAGCGCCAGAGTCTTTTCATAATGATTAAAATGACATTCCAAACCAAAATGACAGAGAAAATGTTGCATCTACTTCGAAGAACAATCCAGAAGTATGTTGGCCTACTTTTTTTTCTCTTCTTAATAGATATTACAGTTCTCACTTTACATTCATACCAGAAACTAATACACATATATTGGTTCTGTTTGCTCAAACTAATAGGTTATGAAGATAGTCTCTGAAATAGTTGCAAAACATGATGCCATTTGGAAGAAGTCCCATGAAGAGCATGTACAGAGAATGCTAGCAGAACTCAAAGCAACTGTCCTGTATTTACATCAAAATTCTAGCAGCCAAGTCAATGATGCTGGCACTTCAACCACGAATCCAATTGTTCTTCTGTCTGGAGCCAACAACAGAAATGTTCTCAGAGAACCATTAAATCCTGGCAATCGCACACTCCAAGTTAACAGTGAGGCAATTATAGGTTCTTTATTTGACGACCATATCAGAGTCATTCCTACTCCAGTTGTTACCAAGGATAACCAAGTTCAAATTTCCGATGAAGTTCAAAAGCAAGTGTCATTATGTCGGTGTACTAAAGTAGGGGGTGCCTTAGTACCCCGAACTTGTGCATGGGCAGTTGCAGCACCCCGCGGCAAGGCTCGCCTAGCGCCCGCCAAGCCCCCCCCCCGTCATTTCCTATTACTGCCATTCAAGAACAAAGTATCAACCGAGAAGACCAAGGCCCCGGCAAGAGAAGCTTGCCAGGAAGGCCAACCAAGGCTCTCCAGAAGAACTTGCCGCGACGCCCCGCGCGTCCCGGCAAGGCTCGGCGGCCGGCAAGCTTGCCGGCACAGCAAGAGAAGCGCCGCGGCAAGGCGCTTGCCGCGGCAAGGCTGCCACCCTGCGCTCCAGCGCATCCAACGACGTGTCGCCCCAGGGCGGTCCCAGGAGCACGTGGCGAGGTGCTGCACAGCCATGTGGGGCGAGGTGGCAAGCGGAGCTGACAGAGACGCCATCGTGGCAACCGGTGGCTCATCTAACGGTTGTTTCTTTACACTGTAGGGGCGACCGGACGGGCATTAAATGCCCTTGTCCCCTGCCGTCAGAGTTAGGTAGGGGACACTGTTTGTCACTGTTGTACCAACCCGCGATTTTACTCTTTTACCCCCTCTTCCTACGCTGCCACTTGTTGGCGCCCCCTTCAGACTATAAAAGGGAGGCCCATGCGCACATAGAAGGGGTTCGGTCCATTCTACACAGGCAACACCACCATACGCTCGCATTCGCGAGCAAGATCAAATACAAACACAAAGCAGCAGTAGGAGTTTTATCTCCCCGGAGAGCTCCGAAGCTGGGTAAAAAATCGCTCGTCTCCCCCGCGCGCCCGACCTCGATCTGCTCTGCGCACGCCCTCCGCTCCCTTGCCGGACTAGAAGGGCCCCCCTGCCCCATAGGTGCTCATGGCCACACAGAGACGCCCCGACATCTTTGGCGCGCCAGGCAGGGGCTGCGTCGAGATCGTGAGCATCTGATCCGGTCTCCGCGCGCGCTACATCAACGCCTTCATCAACATGCCACCGAAGAAGAAGCTTTCGGAAGTGGCCGCTCCGTCTACATTGATTCTACCACCACCGCCGGAGCAAGCACGCGGTGGAGTGGACGCCGGCGGAGGAGCGGGCGCCGACGGTGGGACGCACGTCGTCACCAGATCCAAGAACAAGGCCCCGCAAGCGTCGGCGACCGTGCAAACGCCGCACCCTTCCCAGGAGGTGCAAGGTCAACAACGCCCCGGTGCTCCAAGCACCGTGCTTGCGTTGGAGCAAGGCCAAGCTGGTGGGTCGCGGGACGTTCGAGGTCAGCATGCACGCCCGCATGCTGGCGCGAGTGAGGTACGATCGCCAGGACGGGGTGATGCTCCTCCCAATCCAGCAGGAGTCCAAGCACATCCCGCTCCTCGCGCCGCTCGTCGCCACCGCCACCCAAAACAGCAGAGGAAGCGCTGGCCCGAGCCCAGCTACTCCTGGACTACCCTCCGGCGCCGCACAAGATTGACGGCTGGAGGATGACCATTTACAGCCTCATCGGCTTCGCCAATGGCGACAAGCCCCAGCGACCGAGCGCGTCGAAGCCCCGGCAAGGCGTCCAGGCGCAGGCCGGCGCCGACAAGACCGCTGGGGGTGCCACCTCCGTGCACTCTCAGCCCGAGGGCCAAGATCGCCAGCTCGCCGGGCCAACCCCGACGCCGACTCTACTGCGTCGTCGGACCCGCGAACTCGTCGTGATCAATGCCATGTTCTCCAAGAACGGCGGCACAAAGACGCTCGCACTCGCATCGAGCGCAGGAGGGAAGCGCAACGTCAATCTGACCAGCGCGCTGGGCCCACTGTCGATGTGCATGCACCGGGCGAACCAGGCGACTTGCCGTACGCGGTAGGTTGCCCTGCGTTCACCCGCGAGCTGCGGCAAGTCCAGTGGCCCAAGACCAAGAACTTCAAGCCCGACATGCCCGAGAAGTATGATGGCAGGATACATCCGTCAGAGTTCCATAGCATCTACACCATCGCGGTGCAGGCTGCCGGAGGGCGCAACGAGAAGATCCTCGCCAACTACTTCCCGCTGGTGCTCAAGCCCAACGTCAGCTCTTGGCTCATGCACTTGCCGGACAGCTCCATCTCTTCATGGGCGGACCTATGTCATCAGTTTGTCGGCGCGTTCACGGTGGCCACAAACCCCATGGCGAAGCGATCTGCATTTGCTCGTCCGAAGGAGGAGAGCCCTGCGCAAGTACATCTGAGATTCAGCCGGTGCAGCGCAACATCCTAGGCGTCCACCCTGCCGCGGTTATCAGCGCGTTCCACCAGAACGTGCGTAACCGCAGGATGAGGGAGGAGATGGCGATGTGCAAGATCAGAGATGTCAGCGAGCTTTATGCTCTGGCCGACAAGTGTGCACGGGCTGAGGAGGGGAGGAAAATCCCCGGAGAGATTGCAGGAGCAGAAGGATCTGATAGTGAGGATGCCGCCCCGGCAAGGAAGAACCGGAGGCGGAACAACAGGAAAAGGAAAGCTAAGGATGTGCTAGCTGTTGAGCATTCCGGCAATGGAGGCGACTCCGACAAGGCCAAAGCTGATGACTCCGGCGAGGCTGTGGTAGCCGCCGACAAGCAGGATGGCTCCGGCAAGCGGTATTGCAAGATTCACCGCACCAAGGGCCATGACCTCCAAACCTGCAAGAAAGTGGAGCAGATGGCGGAGCTACAGAAGGCTGAGTACGAGCGCCGCGACAAGGAGAGAGCCCAGGGGGGTGGCGGAGGATCCGGCAAGAAGCTTCCCGCCCGGGGAGGACACCGTGGCAAGGCCAAGCCGCCGCAAGGAGACAGGCCTCCCCGTGGCCGCGACAAGGACGATGAAGAAGATGAGGATGATGAGATGGAGGAAGATGAGACTGATGACCAAGAGTTTCAGAAGGCAACGGAGGTGTTGTGCATCGACGGCGGTGCCTCTCTGCACACCTCACACCGCCAACTCAAGCAGTGGGTGCGGGAAGTGAACGCAGCAGAGCCATCCGTCGAGTCGCGTAAGCCTCTGAAGTGGTCCAGCACGCCCATCGTCTTCGATGTCGAGGATCACCCTGATCGCATTACCGCGGTCGGGTGCTTGCCGATGTTGGTCTCACCAACAATCCGCAACCTCAAGGTCACGAAGATGTTGGTCGACGGCGGGGCCGGCCTGAACCTGATTTCCTCCGCAGTGCTCAAGAAGCTCCAGATCCCCGACAGCGAGCTCGAAGAAACTGGTACCTTTCAAGGGATAAATCCGGGAAGGAGCAAGCCGAAGGGGAAGATCACGCTGCCGGTGACGTTTGGCAGCGAGCTGAATTTCAGGACAGAGAAAGTCACATTTGATGTTGCTGATATCCCATTGCCCTACAATGGGATACTATGCCGTCCTACGCTCGCCAAGTTCATGGCAGCTTCTCACTACGCCTACAACGTGCTCAAGATGCCTGGTCCAATAAGTGTCATTTCTGTCCAAGGTGACAAGAAGGATGCACTTATCTGCACCGACAAGATCTACCGGGAAGCAGCAACCGCAGCAGAGCGTAAGCCACTTGCCGCTGAAGCTCCCCGGGGGAAGAAGAAGGCCAAGCCCGGCAAGGATAGCTCTGGTGCCCACTCCGGCAAGCGCACCTCTCCGGAGTGCTGCGCTGCCGTCGAGGACGCGCCATCGAGCTCCGCCGGCAAGTGCAAGAAGGCAAAGATAACTCCAACAAAGACCAAGCCCGGCAAGGACGGCTCTGGTGCCTGCTCTGGTAAGCGCACCTCCCCGGAGTGCTGCGCTGCCGTAGAGGATGTGCCGTCGAGCTCTACCGGCCAGTAGGGCAAAGAGGGCAGTCAGTTTCGAACTTTTTGAGTCGTATTCCTTGAAAGTCCGTACCTTGTACGGAAAACCTGTGCGCAAAGGTGACGAATCATGGCTAAGTTGCGCCATTGGTCCGTTTCGAGTCCGCTCAACGATGAAAGCACGTTGCAACAAGCCCGAGAAGTTCTTCCTGCCGGAGGCAACACCGCCAGCGGGCTTCTGATGTTCCGCACTCAGCAAGTGTGTTTGCGCCGGCGGGGTCCCTGAAAGCGTGAGGGAGAAAGCATACAAGGGAGGAGATCCAGGGAGGAGTGCGGCCCCGCCAAAGCACAGAAGATGAAAAAGCTAAGTTGCCCAAGTTTGAGTGCAGAGCATTTTCAGTTTCAAATTTCTATGTTATATTCTTTGGACGTTCGTGCCTTGTATGAAAAACCCGTGCGCGGAGGGACCGACTCGTGGTTAAGTTGCGCCCTTGCTTTGTTTCGAGTCCGCTCAACAATAAAAGTGCGCCGCAACTAGCCTGACAAGGTTTCTTGCCGGAGACGACACCGCCAGCGGGCTGCTGATGTTCCGCACTCAGCAAGTGTGTTAGCACCGGCAAGTTTCCTAAAAGCGTAGGGTAGGAGCATACAAGGGATGCAACAGAGTAGAGGATGTAACGTAGCAAGCCTTGCCGTGGGACGTCCTTTGTATGAGAAACTTGTGCGCGGTGGAGCCGACTCATGGCTAAGTTGCGCCCTTGATTTGTTTTCAAGTCCGCTCGAACGATGAAGGCACGCTGCAACTAAGCCCGACGAGGTTTCTTGCCGGAGGCTACACCGCCAGCGGGCTGCTGATGTTCCGCACTCAGCAAGCGTGTATGCGCCGGCAAGTTCCCTAAGAGCATAGAGTATAAACATACAAAGGACGATGCGTAGCATCGCGTTGCCCGACACGAAGTTACGTTACTAAAGTAACTTATTACAGCACTGTCTAAATTGTTCTCATGACTTGGATGGCAGCGGCAAGGAAAGAGCAGAAGAGCGCACCGGCGCCTGGGCCCCGGCAAACCGGCGTTGCTGGGGGCTGCGAGTACCAAGGTTCCTTCGCGGCCAGCCGGGGTCGCCGAGGGCTGCGATGCCAGCGGCAAGAACAAAGGAAGAGGGCGCAGGCTCCTGTGTCCCGACAAGCCAGAGTTGCCGGGGGTTGTGATATAAGATAAGTTTTCCATCCCTCTTCATGCATCCTCTTATGGACCGGAGGATGCGAGGCCGCATCCTTGAACGAGCATGCCTTGTATGGGAAAACTTGTGCGCGGAGGAGCCGAATCGTGGTTAAGTTGCGCCCTTGATTTGTTTTCGAGTCCGCTCAACAATACAAGTGCGCTGCAACTGGCCCGACAAGGTTTTCTTGCCAGAAGCAGCACCGCCCGCGGGCTGCTGATGTTCCGCACTCAGCAAGTGTGCTTGCGCCGGCAAGTTCCCTCGAAGCGTAGGGTGGAAATGTACAAGGCACGGGATCAAGTAAAGGACGTAACCCGACAAGCACTCCCCTCTTTTCATTAAAAAACACCCCATTCCAATACAAGTCCATAGAGGATGAAAAACATGAAAGAGAGGATTACAAGTTTTAAATGCAGCTAAGGCCCGAAGGCTTACAAATTAAAAAAAAGAGATAAGATGCCCGTAATCCCTCTCCTGTTTCTCTTTTCAGGAGGTAGGTCAAGGAGGCCCCGGCAAGAGAAGTTTGCCGGGAAGGGCAAAAGGGGCGCCTAGGTGAGCTACGGGTGCCAGAAGACACCAAGTGAACACCCCGGGAGCCGGCTAGGAGCTTGGCGGAGACGGAGGCGCCCAGCGAGCTCAAGACGAGGCGGGACGTCGGCATCTTTGTCGAGGCGCCTCGCCCTCGTACTCGCTTGCAGCGGCCTTGCCGCCACCCTCTTCCTCTTCCGCAGCCTCCCTACGCCAGCCGCCCAAGGAGACGGCCCCGAGGAGTTCAGAGGGCCGGCGACCCGGATGATGGGGTCGCCGGTGGCGCGCGAGGCGACGGCCGACGCCTAGCCGGACTCACCGCCACCGTCGTCGTTGCTGTCGCTCTCCTCCTCGTCACTCTCGCTCGAGGGGGAGTCTTCACTATCGGAGGAGCTGTCCACGCAGCATCTTGCCCGGGTGCCGGAGTCCCCGAAGACCTTGACGGCGAGAAGGTCACCCTCCATTAACTTAAAATGGAGGGTAAATCCCGCCGTCAAGCTATGGATCTTGGTGACGTCTTCCAACCTCGATCGAAGTACATCACGCCGGGGCTGGGGATCGACACTAACTCGAGTGCCGCTGATCCGCAGCTCCTCATGCGCAACTCCAACATCTCGGGCGGGTCCGGTTCCATCGCGCTTCATAAATGGAGCCAGCCGAGGCGACGACGAGGTGCCGGCGCAGCAGCGAAGAACTCCCGAGGTGCGTCCCGGTGTGGACCGCCTCGAGGAGTGGAGCTGCCGGCGGAAGCGAGGGTGGCGCACCGCCTCGGCCGCCTCTGCCCCGAGCACCCCGACCACGTCCTCGACCCCGTCCGCGACCTCTCCCCCTTCCTCTCCCCCTCGTGGCTGGCTCCGCCACCACCGGCGTGGGATAGGGAGAGGCACGCTGCCTGGTAGCGACCCTCGCCGCCACCGATGGAGGACCAGGGTTCCCTCCCTCCATGGCGGATGAGAGGAGGGATAGCAGAAGATGAAGCAAGGGAGGATGAGGAAGTGCGGGATTTTTGCGCTCCCCTTCCGCCCCCTTTTAAGGAGCGAAGTGGGGGCTCGACCGCCCCGCTCAGCCAATCGGAGCGCGGGGAGAGCAGAGGAGCGGACCGGCCCACCACCTCCGCCCGTGACGGCTCGGTTTCCCACCCTCTCCGCCCACGACCCCACGCGCATGGGAGCCGCGTGGCGGGGAGGCGGAGCCGGGGCGACAGATGAAGTGACCTCGCCCTGACCCGTGGTCAAAGCGGTGAACGCCTTGAAAATCGCGCGCACTACCCATGCCTCCCACGACGCCGCAATCGACGCGCGCCGTTGTAGGGAGACGCGGTGGGCACGGAGTCCAATTACGCGTGGACCCACGCCACGCGTGCCCGTGCACCGTTTTGGGCCTGGCCCAACAGCGCTCGGCACCGTGTATGGCCCAGGCCCGGGGGCTCCTGTCGGTGTACTAAAGTAGGGGGTGCCTTAGTACCCCGAACTTGTGCACGGGCAGTTGCAGCACTCCGCGGCAAGGCTCGCCTAGCGCACGCCAAGCCCCCCCCCCCCCGTCATTTCCTATTACTGCCATTCAAGAACAAAGTATCAACCGAGAAGACCAAGGCCCCGGCAAGAGAAGCTTGCCGGGAAGGCCAACCAAGGCTCTCCAGAAGAACTTGCCGCGACGCCCCGCGCGTCCCGGCAAGGCTCGGCGGCCGGCAAGCTTGCCGGCATAGCAAGAGAAGGGCCGCGGCAAGGCGCTTGCCGCGGCAAGGCTGCCACCCTGCGCTCCAGCGCATCCAACGACGTGTCTCCCCAGGGCGGTCCCAGGAGCACGTGGCGAGGCACTGCACAGCCATGCGGGGCGAGGTGGCAAGCGGAGCTGACAGAGACGCCATCGTGGCAACCGGTGGCTCATCTAACGGTCGTTTCTTTACACTGTTGGGGCGACCGGACGGGCATTAAATGCCCTTGTCCCCTGCCGTCAGAGTTAGGTAGGGGACACTGTTGGTCAATGTTGTACCAACCCGCGATTTTACTCTTTTACCCCCTCTTCCTACGCTGCCACTTGTTGGCGCCCCTTCAGACTATAAAAGGGAGGCCCATGCGCACATAGAAGGGGTTCGGTCCATTCGACACAGGCAACACCACCATACGCTCGCATTTGCGAGCAAGATCAAATACAAACACAAAGCAGCAGTAGGAGTTTTATCTCCCCGGAGAGCTCCGAAGCTGGGTAAAAAATCGCCCGTCTCCCCCGCGCGCCCGACCTCGATCTGCTCTGCGCACGCCCTCCGCTCCCTTGCCGGACTAGAAGGGCCCCCCTGCCCCATAGGTGCTCGTGGCCACACAGAGACGCCCCGACACATTACCTCAGCAATTCCAGGAAAATGAGCAAGCACAAACAGGTGTGGACAATGATATTCATTCTGATAACACATTTGGTAAACATTTTTTCTTTTAATCAAACTAGTCATAGCACTCAATTTGTTGTTCATGAGGCAGTTTGATTAGTACGCAGTTTCCTGTTCCTGACTTCACTATTATGGTAAATACATCCATTCTGTAAGCACATTCTCACATCACTTTTTATTTGCCATTTTCAGGTACCGTTTCTGAGGCAGTTCATACTAAATCAATGGGATTCCTGGAACCACTAGATTTTGTTCATCCTACAAGTGTTACTGAACCAAATCAGATAGATTCTCAAAATGTCAACTCTACGACAGTAAATCTGCAGGAAACTCCTCTTACTGGAAACTCATTTTCTGTTAGAGAGCATGTTCAGTTACTGAATGAGCAAAACCCAGGTGATGTTAGACCTGCCAGTCACACACCAAACAATGAATCATCTTCCTGTCCCATCTCTCCTTTTCTAGTTCAGAACAATCCTAGTCTCGAGATCATATTGTCTCCTTCGAGCAACATTATAATTGAAGATGCCTCCACGCAAACAAATCTGAATTCACAATCAATTGACAATGTTGCAACTGGCATTGAAATTGCTATGAAGTATGGAGATGATTTATTAGTCGAAGAAGTTGTCAAGTCTGTTCCCAAAGGTAACTCAAAACATTTTTTTATCATCTCCCCATCCTGTTGTTCCATTGTTTTGCTTTTTGGTTCACTGATTTTGTTCTTGCAATGCCCTGTCTTTTTTTATATGTTTCATTGTGTTGTCAGCACAATACTTATTATATGCAACTGCTTAATTGGACAGATCCTCTAGTACCTGAGAAGCAGTCATCTGATGTTACACTAAATATGTCTGGTCCAAGCACGATAGAGAAGAGAAATAGAAAGAAAAGGAAAGCAAAAGTAATATCTCCAAAATCTTCAATTCTCGGTCTTGCCTAAGAGAATTCAAGAAAATTACCTCTGGAAAGAACTTGCATAAGCGTGATCTGGTAAAAAACTTTTATCATCACAAGTATTTCTCTTTTTTTGCATTCCATCTCATCTTATCTGTTTTTTCTTCTTTTTTCCCATCCAGCTATACTTCCCCAGAGTTGACTCATTCCACTGGTCTTTGTTCTGCATCAGCAATTTGTTTGAAACTATCAACTTCTTTGATTCAAGATCTTCTGTTCCTCAAAATTTTGTCAACAATAATGTTCCTCAATAATTGTTCTTTTAAGAATGTTCCACAAATAATTTTCCCCAAACAATGTTGAAAGTTTTTTTTCACAATAATGTTCTCTTAATGTCCACTAATAATGTTCCCAAGATAATGTTCAAACTTTTTGTGCCCCAAAAATGTTCCCTAATTATTGTTATGTTCGGCAAGTAATGTTCAAACTTTTTTTGTTCCTCCAATAATGTTCTCTGAACAATGTTCTCAAGATAATGTTGACCAAATAATGTTATCTAAAGTCCCTAAATAATTTTGTCTTTAATAATTATGTTCAATAATTGTTCTTTTAATAATGTTCCACAAATAATGTTCCCCAAATAATGTTCAATTTTTTTCCCAATCTTATTCTATAATGTTCAAACTTTTTTGTTCCTCCAATAATGTTCTCCGAACAATGTTCTCTAATAATGTTCCTCAAATAATGTTTGTCTTTAATGTTCCTCAAATAATTGTTGATTCTGAGGACATTTTTTTACTTGAAGAACATTTTAAAACTTCAGAAAACTTTATTTATACGGAATAATTTACTGATTCTCTTGGAAGTAATGTTCAAACTTTTTTGTTCCTCCAATAATGTTCCCCTAACGATGTTATCTAATAATGTTCCCAAGATAATTTTGACCAAATAATGTTATCTGAAGTCCCTAAATAATTTTGTCTTTAATAATTGTGTTCAATAATTGTTCTTTTAATACTGTTCCACAAATAATGTTCCCCAAATAACGTTCAATTTTTTTTCCCAATCTTGTTCTATAATAATGTTCAAATTTTTTTGTTCCTCCAGTAACGTTCTCCTGACAATGTTCTCTAATAATGTTCCCACGATAAACAAATTTATCTTTACTAATTATGTTAAAAAATGTTCTTTTAATATTGTTCCATAAATAATGTTCCCTTCTATTTTTTTTCAAATAATGTTCTCTTGTTCTCTAATAATGTTCCCACGATAAATAATTTTGTCTTTAATAATTATGTTCACTAATTGTTCTTTTAGTAATGTTCCACAAATAATGTTCCCCAAGTAATTTTTTTCCCAGTAATGTTCTCTTGTTCTCTAATAATGTTCAAACTTATTTGTTCCTCCAATAATGTTCCTCAAATAATGTTTGTCCTAAATGTTCCTCAAATAATTGTTGATTCTGAGGAATTTTTTTTACTTGAAAAACATTTTTAAACTTCAGAGAATTTTATTTATACGGAACAATTTACTGATTTCTTGGAAGCAATGTTCAAACTTTTTTGTTCCTCCAATAATGTTCTCCTAACAATGTTCTCTAATAATGTTCCCCAGATAATGTTGACCAACTAATGTTATCTGAAGTCCCTAAATAATTTTGTCTTTAATAATTGTGTTCAATATTTGTTCTTTTAATACTGTTCCAGAAATAATGTTCCCCAAATAATGTTCAATTTTTTTCCCAATCTTGTTCTATAATAATGTTCAATTTTTTTTTGTTCCTCCAATAATGTTCTCCAAACAATGTTCTCTAATAATGTTCCCACGATAAACAAATTTATCTTTACTAATTATGTTAAAAACTGTTCTTTTAATATTGTTCCACAAATAATGTTCCCTTCTATTTTTTTCAAATAATGTTCTCTTGTTCTCTAATAATGTTCCCACGAAAAATAATTTTGTCTTTAATAATTATGTTTACTAATTGTTCTTTTAATAATGTTCCACAAATAATGTTCCCCAAATAATTTTTTTCCCAATAATGTTCTCTTGTTCTCTAATAATGTTCAAACTTCTTTGTTCCTCCAATAATGTTCCTCAAATAATGTTTGTCTTTAATGTTCCTCAAATAATTGTTGATTCTGAGGAATTTTTTTTACTTGAAAACCATTTTAAACTTCAGAGAACTTTATTTATCTGGAACAATTTACTGATTTTCTTGGAAGCAATGTTCAAACTTTTTTGTTCCTCCAATAATGTTCTCCTAACAATGTTCTCTAATAATGTTCCCAAGATAATGTTGACCAAATAATGTTATCTAAAGTCCCTAAATAATTTTATCTTTAATAATTGTGTTCAATAATTGTTCTTTTAATATTGTTCCACAAATAATGTTCCCCAAATAATGTTCAATTTTTTCCCAATCTTGTTCTATAATAATGTTCAATTTTTTGTTCTTCCAATAATGTTCTCCGAACAATGATATCTAATAATGTTCCCACGATAAATAAATTTATCTTTAATAATTATGTTAGAAAATTGTTCTTTTAATGTTCTTTTTTTTCAAATAATGTTCTCTTGTTCTCTAATAATGTTCAAACTTTTTTGTTCCCCCAATAATATTCCCAAATTAATGTTTGTCTTTTAATGTTCCTCAAATAATTATTAATTCTGACGAATTTTTTTTACTTGAAGAACATTTTTAAACTTCAAAGAATTAATAAGGAACAAATTACTGATTTTCTTGGAACATTATTCAGGAAATATTATACAAGGAACATTTTTGTATTGAAGAGTTTGAACATTGTTGACCTGATTATCATTATAGTAAAAACATCCCTCCAAGGAAATTTTGTTGACCCGAATGAAAAATTATTCAAGGAAATTTTGTTCACTTATCATTATTTTATATAATAATTTTGTTCCCCCAATAATGTTCTTCGAATAATGTTCCCCAATTATCTGTTCAATTTTCTTTTTGTTCCTCTATAATGTTCCCTGGTCAATGTCCTTTCAATAATGTCCTCCAAATCCCCTGAATAATGTTGCAAAGAACATTATAACATTTTGCAAAGAACATTATCCTAGGAACATTATACAATTATCATTTTTTTATCCAACAAACATTATCCAATCATCATTTTGTAAAGAACATTATCCAGGGGACATCATGAAATTTCTTTGTCCACACAATAATTAAAAGACATCAACTAACAATGCAAACAATTCTTCAACGAAGGAAATTATCTTCTTCCTTGCTGCAAACAAAAATTATCTTCTTCCTTGTTCTGAACAGTGAAAACCATCAACTAGTCTTGTTTTTTGGAGCTGCTTTCTTCCTAGATTTCTTTTCAGATTGTGGCTTCAATCTTTCTCCTTTGTTCACAGACTTGGAAGGCCGTATAGGAGGACCTTTCAACGAATTTTCAGACTGCAATTCTTCTTGCTGTTTCTTCCCTTGCAAGTACTTCGTATGAATTTGAGCAATAGCATCCAAAAGTTCTTTGCTAAGTTTAGAATCTTTGCTGATGTCTGAGCAAGCTTCACCAACTTTACTCATCAGAATAGCATATCTGACTGCATTGTGTGACTGATCCTCACCTGTAAACAGCACCATTTCTTTCTTGCACTTATCCAATTCTTTTTCTCTGAAGGAAATAGTCCATCTGTCAACAATCAGCTTATCTGGAATATGGGTAATGTCAAGCTGTGTAAAAAGTCTGAGGATATGGCAACAAACAATACCATCACGCTCAAACTTCCCACAAAAACATTTGAATGAACCAGTACTAAGGTTCACATGGACTCTGAATATTTCTCTTGTGAATTCTGGTTTTTCATACCTGATGTGTTTTTCCAAATCATACACTTTATCCTTCTCAATTGCTATAACTTTAAAAGCTATTGAATTCACTAATTCTATCAAAAACTTCAAGTAGATTCCTCTGGTATATATTGCTGCTGCATGCTGTTCAACAAGCTGATGACTCCAAAAGACAGGAGTCTTCTCATTAGACAAGAATCTGTCCTGGTTTTCTATGTGAATGACATTCTCTTGGAACAGCACATACTGTTTCATGAAAGCCTCTATAGTATCTTTCCTCTTGATGTAGTCCTTGAAATTTGAGTTGAAGCTTTCACTCCGGCTAGTCGACCTTATGAAAGGGCAAAAAACGCCTCAAAAATAAGACTGAACAAAGAAGGTCCGGTTCTCCCACATCCTTTTGATGTGAGCATGTTCAACATAGTTATACTTCAGCACAAATTTCTCCCAACTTTCTTCAAATTCCTCAACAGTAATGGACTGCAATAAACACTTCATCATATGTTTTTCCTTATTTTCCCTTGTAGCCATGTAAGCACTCATGTTTTCCCGCACATTTTTAAATATATGCCAAAGACAGAACCTATGTAACGCATCTGGAAATACTTGAGGAATAGCAGCTTTCATCCCTGCATCTTGGTCAGTCAATATTATTCCTTGTTTTTTCCACTGCATGACCTCCATGAAAGTTTCAAACAGCCACACAAAAGTATCTGAAGTTTCATCTTGCAATAGCGCCCAACCAAACACAATTGTTCTTCCATGGCCATTAATTCCCACTATAGGCGCAAGAGGCATGTTATACTTATTTGTGCTATAAGTGGTGTCAAATGAAATGATCTCACCAAACAACCTGTAGTTCAATCGGGAACGAGCATCTGTCCAGAACAAGCTGAGAACCGTGTTGTCTGTATCTCTTTGCATCCTGTAGCAGAAACCAGGAGTATCAATTTGTAGCTTCTCAATATACTACAATGTCCATTCAATATCTGTGTTCTCCTTTTTATGCATCCGTTCTCCCTTTTTCAAATTATCCAGTTTCTTCAGATCAAAGGTAATGTTTCCCAGCTTGCCACCACAAAGCTTTCTGAATATGCTCATGATTCTTCTCGGTTTGACTCTGTGTTCTTGAAGCAATTTTGACAACATGATTTCTGCCTTGTTCATGTTTCTGTGGCTTAAGAAAAATTTTGTAAGCGATGGAGACCTTACTAGATCATGGTTGTGCTCAAGACACATTGAAGCGACATGCCACTTGTCATCCACCAACTTCACTGTTATATTCATTGGACAATTTGTCCCTTCAATAATGTTTCTTTTCCTTTTCCTCAAACCAGTGTTGATACTTGGTCTTTTCCTACTTTTATTGCATGTGAAATACAACTTCCTATTCTTATAATTCCTTCCTTCTATCATTGCAAAACCATTCAGCTGAGCATAAACATTTACAAACCGGGCAGCATCATCCAGTGTTGAGAAGACTTTACCAATTTCTGGCACACTACCATTGTCTGCTTCATCTGGTGTAGGGAACACATATATACTCTTCATTCCCCGCACAAGCTATTGTCTCTTCATTAGAATCTGCACTCTCAGAATTTCCTTCGTAATCACATTCAGAATTCTGAGCCAAAGAAAGTACCTGCAAAGGGAAGGAACACAAGTATTCAACATCACAATAAGAATCTTTACAAAACAAAGTTAAAATATGAAAAGTCTATTTTTATTCTTTTTCCCAAGCATGCAAAAATCGTACCTCACGGCAAATATTTTCCACTTCTTCTGTTGTCGTGAAAGGTTCAAAGTTCATGTTCTCACCAACACTGTCCTGTAAAGATTTATTTACATTTTAATACTCATATCACTTCTCAATTTAGTTTATTTGCAAACAAAAGCACTTGCAGGTTTTCATTTTTTTCTCACACTGACCTGCTTGCTCAAACTTAGCACTACTTCTGAAGATGATTCAGAAGCATTGTAGTTGTTATCATCATTTCTCCCCGTTGACTACAATAAACAATGAAGATATACTTTCTGTCAAACACTAATAGAAAATTAGATGTAGAGTTTTTACATTACATGTTTTGAACACTCTTCCTGTCAAACAAGATCTTGTCACACTTTTTGGTTGAGAAAAACATGTGCTACAATTATAATCACACTACGCACTTTGAAAGTACTTACAGTCTGTTCATTGTTATTTGACATTCGCAAAAGTTTGATGATGATGTTTGGTGCAGCTACTTCTACTTCTTTGTCAATGCCACCAAATAAATTGAATCCCATTTCAGCTTCTTGACTCTCAATCAGTTCCTGGAAACCATTTGTGAGTGTGTTAAAGTTTAGTACTGCATATCATTTGCAATGAAGAAATGCATTTTAAATCACAGATCTCAAAGAACCAACCTCAGTTTCTTTCCTCAAACTTTGATATTGAACAAACTGGTCAAATTATTCCATCAAAGGATACCCCTAAGAGAAAAGTGATAGTAATTTAAAAGATCTTGTCATCTTAACTGAAACCCAGCAAAGCAGTGATTGAATCAAGGATAGTCACTCACCACACTTGCAGGTTCTACAGCATATTTGCCTGCTGAATGTTCCAGCAGTTTGTTTTCATTGTTGGTCCTTCTCTTCTTCACTTCTTTTACATTGGATGCAGTTCTTTTCTCAATTTGTTTCTGCATCCAGAAGAAAACATGACACAATCTCTCTTTTTTTGAATTTTTCCTGGTGTTGTAGTCACTAACTTTTTCAATGAACACACTCAACTTCTATTTTTATAAACAAGAAATGTAGAGACTAACCTTCTTAGTAATCTTTTTCTCCTTACTGATTACTTGCTGGTTAGCAAATTGCACAAGACTGCTTTCACCTTCCATCTGGATGATACCATAGGGTGCAACAAACAAGACAACATGTACTGCTTATTATGTAATTTCAGAGAACTTTGCAATTTTGCTTATTATGTATTTTCAGTGAACATTTGTTCAGGAGACATAGCAGCGGCCAGAGCAGCTTTAGAGTATTTTCTCTAAAACATGTTAGCAATTTTTGGGAGAACTAGCATTACATTGCCGCTACAACATCTGCAAGACAGTGCTTGGAATAACTTTTCACTAGTTTAAGGGCTGATTCAATGAATTTTTCAAAATATAGTTGAAACTGTGTACTCAGAGAATCATAAACAACAATTGCAACTCAGGCCACAGGGAATTCTTCAGAGCATTAAACTAGGTAATCATCAAGGTTCAATGACTGGCCAATTCTAGGTAGTCGTTAAAGTAGGTACTTGTTCATCAGATCAACAACAACTAACTGGCCAATTCTACCTCTTACTATCCAAAAACTTCAAGTAATTTTTCTTCCAACTAGCAGAGTGGCCCGCCCGATGTGCTGGCTTGACTTTTTTGAAGTTTTATCAAGAGTAATTGAGTATGCGTTATTTGTTTTGTCTGAAGAAAGTGGGAACCAAATGTGATCACATTCACAAGTATGAGCATTTCGTAAGCAAATATAATTTTTCTGGTGTGTGTTTGGTTTTCTCATTGATCTTTAAATATATGTGTGATGAAGTAATCATGTATCTACTTGTGATGTAGATTACACCAAGTTTTCATAATCATTCCTATAATGAAATTTGTATTTGCATGATTTTCTTGTTATTTTACCGTGTTGGCTTATTTAATGGTTTTTATATTTAAACAAAGTTTGAACTATGTATATGTGATAATATTGTGTAAAATTGGCATCTTAACCTATTTGTTGTGTATGTGTATACCTGTAATATTCACCAACTATGTTTGATGTTGTCTTTTAATTTGATAAATCCAAAAAATATAAACCTATTTTTATCGAAGGAGGGAGTAAGAATAGGTGGAAAAGAAGAATATGTAGAAGTTGAACTTGCAAGACGATGACTAAAGTAAGAATAGTCATTGTCTTGCAAGTGAGAATTCCCAAATTGAAACAATAAAATACTAATACTAAGTAATTGAATATTTTATTCATGTGTAATAGAATAAAAGATAGTAATGTGTATAGCAAGAAAAGTATAGATAAAGAATTTCATAACTGTCATGTGGAAATTAATTTCGTAATTCAATGAAATGGGAAGAAAAGATCATAAACATGAGCTAAGCTCAACCATAAAGAAAAGAGTATTATAGTTCCTGAACTGTTCGTTAAATTATAAAATAATTGATGATGAAAAAAACACTTATTTTGCCTCATTAAGCAATTATCAGAATATGTATTTCGTCCATAGAAGTGAAGTACACATCAAGCATAAGAAAATAATTTGGTGCATGCATTGTATTGCTAACCTCTACCAAAGCATAGACAAAAGGATATATGTGCAAAAAAATAAGAATGTGGAATTAATTATCAAACGATAATGCATGGTAATGTACGTATTTTCCTTCAAGAGCAATGAATTTTACTGTGATTCCCTGATTGCTTAGGGATGAGATCATCCAGACCTCATACTGAATATTGTGTTAACATGATACTATGAACTACCAAAACATATCACGAATAACATGAGAAAGCAAGTAATAGTTACGCAGATCACTTTTATAACAGGGCATGTGTATGAGACGAAAAAACTGTGCCTTAAAAAATAACAGGTATCACAAATTTGTAACGATTGTTGCTCTTCCTCACATATCACGAAGTTTCACCAAAATAACCCTTCCATCCTTGCAAGCACTCTTTGGTACTCTCCTAACACGGCAGCATGCCTGTAGATGATCAGAAATAATAAATATATATGTTTAGAACTTTGGATTCATGGGTGCTAATCCAATTAAATTGACTAATCAAAAAACTGTGTTTCTTATTTAGGGCATATTCAAAACGAAATCTTAATTTGAACATTTTAAAAAAAATCTAGATTTCTAGCATTATACAGTACTTTTGGCCAGTCCATGTGCTGATTCTAGAAAACTGTGAGGTTATATTTTTCGATCTTCAAATTCAAATGCAGAATTGAAATGATATGCATAGTACATGTGTGTTCCATCCACCCATCCATATACAATAATATTAGCATTGAGTTTTGAAAAAGAACAATGACATAAACCATAAGGAGAACATCTTGTTGATCTTTTTGTGCCATATCCAAATAAGAAATATTCTGCAAACAATATTAGCTTATTGTTACTGCCAGCCATATGCTTGTATGTCTAATGCGTCTGACTCTAATTCTAAGCCTTTTATCATTTACATGGAGGTTACATTGTTCAATTTTGTATCAGGTTATCTCTTTTCAGTAGTAAGTCTCCACAAACTGACCCAGAGAATTACCACACATAGGTGTTTTGTTTAAACATTGCATCAAGCACATGGTGAGCATCTCCAATAAGCCAGCTGTAGTCCAATCAATGACCAAATCAGGGGATAAATTTAGTCAACTACTTTTCACCAGTCGACAGAGCTTGCTTGTCATTTTCCAAACCAATGAAAAAAGAAATATGCCAAACTGCACCGGAGGAGCAATACACTACTAACTAAACATAAATAAGATGCAAACCAAGGGGACTTCAATCCGTAAGAAGCTCTGCATTGAATAACAACATATACCTTTTCCTCAAAAGACAACACACCAGATTCGCCTCTAATTCAGTTGTGTGCACGTTGAGGTGGATGGGAGGAGCACCAGCAATGCCTGACAAAGTAGGGAGGAAGCTTCCTGCTTCATATACGATGGACATGGCTTCAAGTAGCATTGTTGGAGGATAAAATGAGAGGAACGAAGAGCAAAGTGGCAACACCTTTGATCTGCACAAAGAGGCCTATATGTGAAATATAAATTATGTTAACGTACTTGCTCCTTAATGATGGAAAACAGAAAGTGACTGAAACTCTGAAAGTCTTCAACTACATATGCTATATAGACGGAAAAAATGCTCCATTACTGAATGTTATAACAAACCAAGGCGTGCACAAAAAGGAAAACCACTACCCGTCTCTCTCCTAACAAAAAGAAGCTAAACCATGTTTGCATCTCTGATAATTTGATGATCGAACCTGTAAAAGGAGGCCCAGTCACATACCCGCCCTCCACCAGAAGTAGCATGGTCTTGCTGAAATCAGCCAACTTGCATATTGATTTTGGTACTATTAATTAATCCCCAATTGTACGTACACTGATTACATTAAGCAGGACATTGCTCTTGCAATGGAAGGACTCTTCTAATCCCGTTCTGAGTACTACCACGGCTAGGTAGAACATTAATTTGATCCTAACTTACTCAATCTCACATGGAAATCTGGGTTAGTTAGCCACTACTCTTCCAATCCCATTCTGAGTACTGGATTAGTGAGCGACTCCTTCGGCAATGCGTCACCTGTGCCTTCTCAAGGGCCAAGAGCAATTATGGTCAAGAGTCGCCATGCAAACTTGCCAAAATACCTCAAAAGGGGATCTACCACCGGTGCACCAGCTTGTTGCCAGCTCCAATCACCCCCTGATTAGCTCATCCCCTTGTTTATACCTACGAACTGCCTGCAGCTGCATATGTATCAAAGAGCTGTAGGTTGGCACGCTTGATTAATCCCCAATTGTACGTACACTGATTTCATTAAGCAGGACATTGCTCTTGCAATGGAAGGACTCTTCTAATCCCGTTCTGACTACTACCACGGCTAGGTAGAACATTAATTTGATCCTAACTTACTCAATCTCACATGGAAATCTGGGTTAGTTAGCCACTACTCTTCCAATCCCATTCTGAGTACTGGATTAGTGAGCGACTCCTTCGGCAATGCGTCACCTGTGCCTTCTCAAGGGCCAAGAGCAATTATGGTCCAGAGTCGCCATGCAAACTTGCCAAAATACCTCAAAAGGGGATCTACCACCGGTGCACCAGCTTGTTGCCAGCTCCAATCACCCCCTGATTAGCTCATCCCCTTGTTTATACCTACGAACTGCCTGCAGCTGCATATGAATCAAAGAGCTGTAGGTTGGCACGCTTGAGCCATCTAGAGCTGAATCAGAGGCGACGCTTGTGATCTAGTATACCTTGTATACTTGCAGTACGACATAGGGCAGAAGGTACTTGTATGTGCTGATCGATGGAGTGATGGCCTCGTGTATGGCTCAACGAACCGAGGTTGTAGTCGTCTTGTTCTTCGATCCACCTGCCACGAACGGAGGCTCTCGTTATCCTGTTCTTAGATCCACCTACTCTAGATTGATGAAGGAAGGATATTGGCCATGGATTGAAGACGTAGGCTGCTAAGGCTGGGCCTAGCCGCCTAGGGCAGGATGGAGAGGGCCGGTGAAGATAAAGGTCACATTTTTTATTGTCCTTGTATGTATCGTTAGCCATTGGCTAGAAAAGCGGAGGCGTTCGTCAGAGAAGCGGTAGAAAATGCTTAGGATAGAGAGATTAACGTGAAAGGTAACATATTTTTTTATTAATACAAGTTTTATTTTCTATATACATAATAATTAGGCTGAAAGGAGCGAGGCGTTTTCTTCCACTACAATTTGTAATGGCATTGATGGGTAATTTTCTAAACGTCAATCTTATCTAATGGTTATCAAAATTTATTCTATTAAATTAACGGTCAGATGTTTCTAATTTTTGTGGTAATTTCTAGCCTATTTATCTTTTTCTGGTTAACCCATCAAGTACTTTTTATATATAAATAGATTCTTTCTCCTTTTCCCCCGACCAAAATTTCTTCAATGTACAACAGAATTAAGGAAAGGAAAGGAAGAAGATCAAGAAGAGAGGGCGAGGTATTCTACTACCTGTGCGCTCGAGCACGGCCGTCGGTGGAAACGGGATTTCAGGTGCCCTGGCGGCGCCGCCGCTACACTGCCGCCGCCGCATATCTCGTGGTTTGGTGGAACAGATCAGGCCACGTACCCCCCAGGTCTTATCTGGTCGGAGTTTTTTTTCCTCCTTTATTTTCTTTTCAGCAACAGACAAGTGGGACCGTCCACTTAGAACACTTTCCCCATTTCACTTCTCTGTTGTCTCCTCCCCTCCGCTCGCCGTCGCCCCTCCTGAGATCTGAAGTGTTGTTCACTGGTATTTCTCCGTTGGCTGAATCGGCTCCAACCAAAAGGTTCCATCCCCTCTCCCTTCCGCCCTGCCTATGTTCTACTCGCCTCTAACCTCTTCATCTGTCTATATTTTGTCCAATCTTGCGGAAGTATCATCGTGATTAAGATCTTCTTCCAAGGATTGCAAATTAGATAGGTTGTTGCTGCTGTCTTATTTACGTGCCTCTGACAACAACGCGTGTTCTGATGGGCTAGGGTTTGTTCTCATGGAATATTTTAGCAGCCATGTAGTTCGATTTGAACATGTCAGGAATAGTAGCCTTGTGGAAATACTTTTAGTTCATGCCAATTAAGATGTTTTTCCTGCTTACATTCACTAATTCCTAGAAGTACTATAACAAGTGCTTACTAGAAGATAATTTCAGTAATACTAGTCCTACAACACAGTGGTTATTAGAAGATAATTTCAGCATCTTTTTCTGATGGGAAACCAACTGTTAACTATTCCTGTCGCGGAATTGAACGTTGTTGGTGCGGTCGTCGTCAGGCGATCAATGAGCTGCAATTTGTTAGTAGTTCAACACAGTGCTTAGAATGAATGCATATTAGAAATTTGTGTTTCAATACTGATAGATAGTATCACTTCCACACCGAAGCAACTGCCATGTTTTCCTACTTTGAATTTCTCCCCACTTAATTTTATTAGAACAATTAACAATACTCTATTCACTGTAGATGGAACAAGGATGTTCTAAGAAAAGAGAAGCAGAAGAGATTGTACATGGAGGCAAAATATCCAAGGTAATGAAGATATGATCTATAACATTCTCTGATATGTTTTGCTCAGTTCTCTAGCAGTACAATTATTGTTTATGCTTTGGTTTTTATGTACCCATTTCATTTCCCAAATAAATGAGTAACTATCTTCCATGTCCACACCCATTGTGCAATTATATAAAACTTAAGCAACTAGCAGTAGTTCTTTGCATTGTTGTTTCAACCTGAATATTTACTCTCTTTTTTGTCACCAGTGCAATCAATTTGAGCATGTCAAATCATTTCTGAAGCTTGCATCTGAAATGAGTGATAGACACAAACAGTGTGTGGGTAGAATGGGGTTTCAAACATTCCTACAAATAACAAGCATGTCCAATATTGACTCCATTTACCTGTGGCTTTCAAACCATTTCAACACTACTTCTTGCTCCATTGAAATGGGAAATGGATTCAAAGTCCCTATTACAACTTCAACTGTTCACAAGATTATTGGTATGCCAATTGGTGGAGTTCCTGTCATCACGAAACCATCAGAAGCAATGTATGAATTCATCAAGCACGAGTTAGGAACAACTTCACCCACTATTGAGTACCTTTTCTCAATTATCTATGATGAACTTCCTGAAGATAAATACTGCCGAATCTTCATTCTGATACTATTGTCACTGTTTGTTGCACCTAATTCAAGTGGAGTTGTTACCAAGTTTGTCTACAATGCAGTAGTTGACATAGACAATATTTCACAATATGATTGGTGTCTGCTATGTCTGAGCTACATGGTTTATTCAATCAAAAAAGAAAAACTAAACAAGGCAAGCACCAAAAAGTTCATTCCTGGAGGATGCAAATTACTTATGGTGGTAAGCTCATTTCCCACGACAAAATTTCTTTAATTTTTCTTTTTCTATGCACCAATCAATTTTTTGTCTCTGGTTCACACTTGTCATTTTTTACGAAATCTATCTGAAATTTGTTTTAAATGTCAGATATCCTATTTCGAGTTCCTCATAATAAGTGAATTGAAATTGCCAAGCATTGAACCAAGACTACCACCATGGTCGGCAAACATGCTTAATTCATACATGGCACTCGACGCGCTCCATGGCGAGAGAAACGAATATGGCAGACTACCGGTATGGCCTTGTTCTTCATAGATATTACTCTTGCACATTACGTAGTTCTATTCCCTGTCTTTAATTTTCATTTTATAGTTATGGTACTACTTCAAAGTGCAATGGAACATTACATAAATATTTAACATGTTCTTCTTACCCAACAGATAAAACACATCTCCTCTACTCCATTCAATGATTCTGTTTTCATTGAACTTCCTGAAGAGATATCGCAGAATATTGAATCCAAATTCACAGATATTAGTATGACACAAGTAAGTTCTCTTGCTGCTTTTCATCTTTTTCGGAGAACAACAAACTGACTTTCTCATTTTTTTAATGTTTGTTTAACAAGACGTACTCTCTCATTTCAAGAGGACAAGATAATTCTTCAAATCCAAGCTCAGAAATTCTACGCGAATATCATTCGGAACTCAGCACCTACTCTAAAGACCTATGTAGACGACATGCATACTTCATTGCTCAAGACGTGGACATCTTCCAGCAGCCCAAACTTGCAATTTAAATCATCAGTTTCGGATAACACATTCAAAGTTCCTATGACTAAACAATTGTTGGCTATAGAATCACCTCCAAACTTCCCAATGCTAACTGTCCCAACAATCGTTGATGAAGATAAACAAGTCAACATCAATGAAATTCTTCAGCAATTGGGCAATCATTTCTATCAGTCTCTGAACATAACCAGCTTTAATTTCTCTCTATCTTTTAATGGTAATCTACCATCTTTCGAAGAGGTTGCTTGTCCGGAATTATTTGTGAAGACATCAAGTCGAAAAACAACACCTCCCACTGATGTTTCCGAAATGTTGCATCGTAAGTTTTGCTTTCATAGCTCTTCTAAGCATGTTTTTTCTCTGCAGCCAAATAGAACATGAATTAAGTAATGACAAATTTTTTCTACAGGATTCTTGTCTGAATCAAAACCCGCAAAACAAAGAGTACAAGAAACAAAATTTTGCTTTCCACTATTCATATTCTTATTACCAGGAGAGCATTTGGAAGGTCATTTCTCTTACAAACTTCATTTTATCCAAAGTAATTTTTTCAGACATGTAGATGAACTGAGTTGTTAAGATTTCTTATTCTTAATGTTCTTTTAACTTTTTTTGTTCAACTAGATTTCATTGATGCTGAACTGGATAAAGACTTGTTGCCTGATGAAAATGTAGTTGCATCTCAGGGTACTCTCAACAATACAATGCATGCCAATTCAAATGGAGAGGCTGGTACAGTCACTCAATATCAAGGCACAGATTGTCCTTCATTTGATGCAATTCCCAATTCAATTGAGTTAGTTCACAATGTTCCATTTGCATCTCGTTCCTCTAGTCAGTTCACCCTCTCAGCAAATCAGTATAGCGTGCATTGCAATAGTCATGCCAATCCCAATGTTCCTGGAACCGAGATCCCAATAAGGATAATGGATTTCCTATCACCAAAACTCTTCCCAAACAATATCGCCACACCCATTGAAGATTCTTTGCTAGTTAAAGCACTCGAACAACATGAAGCACATTCCAGCAAGTTTTCAAAACCAGAAACTTCAACCTGGCAACAACGTGTGAACTATTCTTTCAAATCTGCAACACTAGTAATTCAAGAACCCAAAAATTCTGGGCAACAGGTCATCTTTTCAGACGGAATAGAGAATGGTTTCTACCAAACATTGGTTGGACTACTTCCCAAATTAACTTTCGGGTATGTACAAAAAGCATATGAATTTTTATGTGATATGTTGTACATGATTCGAACATAAACAATTTTTTATATGTAATGAATGCTTTTTTCTCATGTTTTATTTTCACTTTTCTTGATGATATTCTTCTGCCATTAATAGCCAAAGAATATTTGAGATTGAAGGAGTTTGGGTGGATCAGAAAACCATAACTCTATCATTCAAGCCTGGTGGTTGGATAAACCATCGGGTTGTGCCTGTTTTTCAAAACTAAAGAACAAAGACTAGCTGAACCGAGGAAGAAAAGGCCTCCTACCAAACAGTGAAATAGTGGAGCACATAGTTAGCATTGACGACATGGTGAGCCTCTTTTTTAAATTCTTTTCCTCTGTTTTCATTTTCACACCATTGACATTTCCTTTTCTTAACTATCAATAATTTTCTGGGAAACAAACATGCAGGAGAAGCTAATGAACCCAATGCTAAATCATTCAGATCCTGCAAATAAACTAGTCTTATAGGAAAGTAATGTTGGCTTCAGTTTATTGAATGCCTCCTTGGTAAGATAAGTTCTTTTTGTACAAACTGTTTCTTACTCATTTTTCTTATTGAAAGAGGTTAGACTAATAGATTTTTCCTTTCCACAATTCCCTAGGTAAAAATGCCCGTATTCAAGGAAAAACAATGGATTTTAATCACTGCTAACTTCAGAGCCAAATTTTTTGATATCATGAACCCATACTACAGTGGTGATACATTTCTACCAACAATCAGTACGGTTATCTACAACTTCAAGGTCTTGTTTGCTGCTACATATGGAAATTCTACTTCTTTCAACATAGGTAATTTCGAATCAAGATTTGTACCAGCTCCCAAGGTCAATTTCAGGTGGGTTTTCCATGGAAATCTCCAGTTTTACAATATTTGTACCAGCCACGAGCAAATTTTTGGCTCTTTCTCCTAAAAAACAGATTAGAAGTATTTTAAATTCACAATAATTTCCCTCTTGAGTATGGAACTGATTGTGCTATTTTTTTCCATAGGTATGACTCAGGAATTTTCATTCTACATTATGTTAGCAAGTACAAAGGTCTTGAATTGCAGGGTTTCTCTAATGTAAGCTATAAACATTTTTTCCGTTTTTTGCTCATTACTTGGAACATATCAGGAATTAAACTGCACCTTTTCTAAAATTCTGTAGGCTGATTTACAAGCTCTACGTCAAAAATTCCTGTTTGAGATTGTAACATGCAAGCACAATGAAATTCGGCTGCTGTTAGTAACTTCTTTCCTGCAGCGACATGTAAGTTCTCTATTTTTTTCTCTCCTATGGAAAGAAAAGAGATGTTATTTTCTTAGAGCATGTTCTTTCATTCCAAACAGTGAAATTAATTTCTTCTAATCGTGTTTACATTTCTTCAAATTCTTCTTTCTATCCTCAAGGGTCTCATTAATACTGCCACCTTCAATGGAAGTGCACTGCAAGATTCAACTCCAAGGAATACTTCCATGGCAAAAAAGTTTCCTTACCGATAGAGAAATCTTTTTTCCCTTGCTGGTCTAGTGACAGTTTCTTCCAAGACCATCAGCTGTAAACAATGTCCGAAAACAACTAAAAAAGTATTGAATACAAGTAGTAAGACATGTACATTTTTTCAGTCTTTCATGACACCTTGGTGATACTATTATCAGTCAATTTGAGCTGGGAACCGCAGAAACAACGAAACATTTGAAATAGTTCGCGCGCGCCAAGCGGCCCACAAAGCGCGCCAGTCAGCTGCCCCTATGCGAAGCTGCAACTATTTGACGCAGAATGCGTCACATGGGAGTTCCCGCTTCTGCCTCCCCCTCCTCGATCCCCATGTCCCTCGCGCCGCCACGCACAGGAACACACGCACTACGACCTCATCCTGATCCCCTCCTGGCCGAGCTCCTCGTCCGACTCCGCCGTCCAGCTGCGTCGCACCCTCAAGCGCCTCGCCGCGTCACTACCTCCCCGTCGTCCGGCAGCATATCGTTAGACCGCGCCCTGCTGCAACCGCTCTTCCCGCGCGCCGCCTGACCTCCCCGCAGCCAGCACCATCGCCTACCTGCCATGGCGCCGCCACGAAGCTCCCAACCGCTTCTCTATTCCCGTTTCCCTCTGCTGCTTCGCTGGTTCCTCTGCTCCATCATCTCTGCCCCGTGCCTCAACTCTGCACCGTCCCCATCGCCCTCCTTGCCTTGATCCGGCCTCCTCTTCTGCATGACCCGAGGGCGCCCCTGCTCGTAATGCTTGCGCGCCCGACAGCGACCTCCACCATGGCCCTGTTCGTGTGGAGCCCTGCTCCACCCCCACTAGTGCCCGGCAACACCTCTGTTGTCGGCGACTCGTTCTGCTGCTCGCCTTGCTCCTCGTTCCTTGCTTTTGCCTCCACTATGACATGAGCCTCAATGCTCCATTGTTTTTCTGCACGCCCGTGGCATCCTTGACGCTCGAGCCTTGCCATGCTTGCTGCTGCCGTTACCACCCCCACGTCCCGCTGACTCTCTGCATCCATGGGAAGCCAGTGCCCGAGCTCCGAGTCCGCTGTGTTCTGCTCGAGGTCCGGCTAGATCACGGCCGGATCTGGTCCCTTCTCATCTCCTGCCTTGGACCCAGCCTGCCGTGCGCAACCTCTGTTTGCTTAGGTTCCGCACGCCACCGACCCGAGTATCGTCCTCGAGCTGTTGTCATGACACCTCCACGAATGGGAGCAATTTTTGGTCGCCAAGTACCCCTTTGGATTCGTCAAGACCCTCAAGTACGACTACATCCGGTGATGCATCAAGTACCTCTACCGATGACCCGAACATCTACAAAACGTGCACCACTACCGTCACACCGAAGACGTTGGATTTGTCAAGTACCTCTTCGAAACGAATGTGTACAACTACTTCCACTACGACCCGTGAACGACTACTTCCCTCGATGATTTTCAGCCGCCCCGAAACGTACACTTCGAAGGTACCCGAAACGACTCCCGTGAACGAATGCATGTGTGTTGTATGAGATGCTCGTGTTTGCATCGTGTCCGAGTTGTCATTGCATGTTCCTCCTCATTTTCCATGCCGTCCACTCGTGGGAACCCGGTAACCGAGCTCACCCACCATCTTTTTCATGTTCCGTGCATCCACACTTTCTCTTGCACCGACATCTCGACGAGTTGCCGGATCATCGAAATGTTGCTGTGGCACCATTTCCATTGTTGTTGCCGTGGAACCCCTTTCTTTCCGCCATGGTGACAAATGCTCCCTATCATATTAAATGGCAAGATTTTCATAAAAATTGCATATAACTTGTATATGTCATCCGCATAATGATAACAACATTTAAAATGTTTAAAATTGTTGTTTGCATCAAATTGCTAAATGACATATGTGGATTTTCCGGAATTGTTGTTTGTTGTTCCCGGCCTCATTTAAACTTGCCTAGATAGGTAGTTTTCTTATGTTTCACCTCTTTCCATGTTTAATAACATTTACTATTGTTGTGTACCTAAACGAGAGCAAACTAAATAACTCAAATGTGGTGTTTCGTCAATAAGCAACTCATTGCATATTGAACTCCACTTAACATGTAGTTTTGTTTGTTTCACTTTGCCATGCCATGCCTTATTACACCGGACATGCATCATACTTGTTTGTGCATCATGCCATGCTTATGCCTGTTGGTTTACGATGTTGTTTGCTTCTTTCTGGTTTGCTTCTCTCGGTAGCTTCGGTTTCGTTCCAGAGTTGTGAGGATTTGTTTGACTACGTCCGTTTGTCTTCTTCTTGGACTCGTTCTTCTTCCTTGCGGGATCTCAGGCAAGATGATCGTTACCCTGGATCTCACTACTATCAATTCTATGCTAGTTGCTTCGTTCTATCGCTATGCTGTGCTACCTATCACTTGTTTATCAAACCTCCCAAATTGCCTTGCCAGCCTCTAACCTTTTCACCCTTGGTAGCGAACCGTTGTTTGGCTATGTTACCGCTTTGCTCAGCCTCTCTTATAGCATTGTTAGTTGCAGGTGAAGTTGAAGATTGCTCAATGTTGGAACATGCTTATGTTGGGATATCATAATATCTCTTATTGTAATTAATGCATCTATATACTTGGTAAAGGGTAGAAGGCTCGGCCTTATGCTTGGTGTTTTGTTCCACTCTTGCCACCCTAGTTTCTGTCATACCGGTGTTATGTTTCTTGATTTTGCGTTCCTTACGCGATTGGGTTTATGGGAACCCCTTGACAGTTTGCTTTGAATAAAACTCTTCCAGCAAGGACAAACATTGGTTTTACCATTTGCCTAATAACAACTAAAACCTAAATTTTTGATTTTCGCCTGCCCCCTAGTAATTTTAATCAACCCCCCGAGCCAGTGCTCCTCTGAGTGTTGGTCCGAACTAGAGCACTGTGCGGGGCCGCCCCAGGGCAACCTGGGTTATTTTGGCACTTGTACGCATCACTCATCCGTGGTGCCCTGAACACGAGATACGTGCGGCTCCTATCGGGATTTGTCGGCACTCCGGGAGGTATTGCTGATTTTGTTTTACCATTGTCGAAATGTCTTGTAACCGGGATTCTGAGTCTGATCGGGTCTTCCCGGTAGAAAGAATATCCTTCGCTGATCGTGAGAGCTTGTGATGGGATAAGTTGGGACACCGCTGTAGGGTTTAAACTTTCGAAGGCCGTGCCCGCGGTTATGTGGTAGATGGGAATTTGTTAATATCCAGTTGTAGAGAACTTCATGTCGGTGTCAAAACTGGCGGATCTCGGGTAGGGGGTCCCGATCTGTGCGTCTAGGCCGATGGTAACAGGAAACAAGGGACACAATGTTCACCCAGGTTCGGGCCCTCTCGATGGAGGTAAAACCCTACTTCTTGCTTGATTAATATTGACGATATGAGTAGTACAAGAGTAGATCTACCACGAGATCGTAGAGGCTAAACCCTAGGAGCTAGCCTATGATTATTATGATTGTAATTGTGATCGGCCTTCTAAGGACCAACCTCTCTGGTTTATATAGACACCGGAGAGGGCTAGGGTTTAGATGGAGTCGGTTACAAGGATGGAATTACAATATTCGGATCGCCAAGGTCGACGCAAAGGAGAGTCCCATCCGGACACGGGATGGAGTCTTGCGTCTTGTATCTTCATGCTTCAATAGTCCGGACGATGTATATAGTCCGGCTGTCCGGATACCCCCTAATCTAGGACTCCCTCAGTAGCCCCTGAACCAGACTTCAATGAAGATGAGTCCGGCGCGCAGTCTTGTCTTCGGCATTGGAAGGCAGGTTCCTTCTCCGAATACTCCAAAGTAACTATAGAACACTTAAACCGTGTCTGGATCTGCAAGATGATTCTCACATACAATAGTAGGGAACATAGCATAAATCTGATCTGCTGGCAATCTTTGTTCGTCATGCTTGTGCATCGTGGCCCGGTCCAACGCGATCCGGCGTTTATTGCCCCCCCTCGACTCGCATGCGATGCGGTTTTATTGGCACGTCCTGCCAAACCAGAGATCGTGTTCCTCTTATTATGGGATCTTCCATCAATACGAGCGTGTGTATCCCCACGACGACCGTTGGTCATGCTGAGGACTCTTGATATTCACTCCCTTTATAAAGGGGCTGAGGCCTATGCCTCTTTTCCACCTCCCTCGCGCCTTCTCGCACCTCGATTTCTAACACCCAAGACCTAAGCTCCCCTGCCCCAGATCCTCCAATATGTCCGGATCCAACCCTCAAGGCCAGTGGGTGGCCTCCTCGATCCAAGAGGAGGACATTGCAAAGCTTAGGGAGGTCGGATATCTGACCGCCGACATCCAGCACAGGCTTCCTGCTCCAGGGCAGGTCATCCCTACACCAGAGCCCAATGAGAGCGTCGTGTTTGTTCCTCACTTCCTCCGTGGCTAGGGCCTCACCCTCGATCCCTTTGTGAGGGGGCTCATGTTCTAGTATGGGTTGGATTTTCATGATCTAGCTCCAGACGCTATCCTCCATATCTCGTCGTTCATCATTGTGTGCGAGGCTTTCCTCCACGTCACTCCACACTTCGGCTTATGGCTCAAGACCTTTAATGTGAAGCCGAATACGATCAAGGGGCGACATGTGGAGTGCGGAGGTGCCATAATAAGCAGGAACACCGATGCCCCATGGCTAGAGGGTTCTTTCCTAGAACTATTCGATGAACGGAGGTGGTTTTATGTTGCGGCTCCCAGAGGCACAAAGTGGGTTGCCGTCCCCGAGTTCTGCTCGGGCCCTCCGCCACAACTAGCGTCTTGGACGGACGTAGGGCGGAATTGGGGGCCCGCTGGCGATGTACCAGTACTGCAGAGCCTCATCCGGGAGCTTCTTGAGAGGGACATTAATCTTGTGAGCATAATGCAAGTGATGTTAATCCGATGGATGTCGCCGTGCCAACGCCGGCCTCTCCGGATGTGGGAGTTCAATCCAGAGGGTCCACGGACTGTTAAGCACTTCTTCGGCCCGAAGCTCGAAGGGATGTGCAAATTATTCTTCGGACCAAAAGCAGAGTGTCCGGACACACCGAGGATGCAGGCTTAAGCTGCAGTCGCCTAGATACCCAAGTAAGTAACCTTGATACTGGACACCTTATTTTATATTTGTCATAGTTGTTATTCTGAAAATCGTCCGTTGCCTAGAATGGCTCAGCAAGGCGGAGAGAATCAGGTGTCCGGTGCCACTTCCTGAAGGCTCGCCTGGTCCCACCATGGCCAAGATGCTTGACCGGGTACTTAGCAAAATGTCCTCAGGGAAAGACAAGGGGAACAATGAAGAAACCGAACTTCACACGCTGTGCATCCGAACCGGTGGAATTGTTACCCCCCTGAGGAGGATAGTCGGGAAGGGGAGGCTAAAGCCTCCTGCCCGCACGGGAAGAAAAGGGCCGCCTCCAAAGACTTGGAGACAGAGATACCCAAACCAGGGAAAAAGATATCACCAGGGGGCTCTACCCTGACGGGCACCCTCACTATGTCATGCCCGCCAATGGGCCAGCCCTCCATCGAGCTGTAAGTTAATCGTTAATTTGAAGGTACTGTGTTTATCCTAGATCAATAACCAGGATTCGTCTTTTGTAGTCCGGCTAGTAGCTCTTCTCGATAGAGTTCGTCTTCGGGGGATCTTCCTCCGGAGATGATGGAGAGCGAGACCCCACCCACCTCTCCACCTCATGAAGCGGGCGACACCGAGGTGTTGTCATGGAGGAGTCCGGATCTGCTGAAGCCAGAAGCCAATGCGTAGCCGCCCTGAGCCCGGAGCGTTTGACTCCCATGGGGGGGGCGATGAGAAGGGTCTGGCACAGTTCGATGTCCGGCCGGACATACTGGCAGGCCTTCTGGAGCGAGCTGCGCTCTCGGAGGAGCACCGCTCATTAATGAGCATGGTGCTCAAGAAGATTTCATCCGCCACAAGTGGTTTGAATGAAGCTTTTACGAGACTGCTCAGAGGCTTTGAGGTATGTAGTGAAAAATACACAATTTTTGGCAGTGAGGCACGCGCTAGGTGTTCTCCATATGGATAATAGCCCCTGAGACTTTGGTTGCCCGCCATAGGCGGCAAACGGAGGATCATTTTGTTTAAGTACTGATTGCGCTGTACATATGCGCAGGTATCTAAGGATCCTGCTGCCGAGCAGTCCGTTGAAGTTGCCGAACTAAGGAGGCAAATTGGATCTATTGATGCCGATATCACGCTGGTGAATGAGCGGCTGAACGAGTCACAATGTATGTGCTCTGCTTTCCTTATTATGTTGTATAGGAAAATATGAGAGTGGCATAATATTAATGCAATATGTTTGGACTATAGACGGTGCTGCTGCAGTTGAAGCCCTGAGGGCAGAACTTGCCCAGGCCAAGGAACGAGCTCGGGTTAGCAGTGCGGCTGCCCTAAAGGCGACCGAAGAATTGAGAGCCGAACTGGCTGCTCATTGCCGAAGTGAGGAAAATATAGCCGAAATGGCCGTGGAGTTGAAAAATGCCGCCGACCTGTATGAACTCCTTAAAAAGGAACATGAAGCTAGTTCGGCTGACCTAAACAAGGCACTTAATGCCACCATGGAGATGCGGACCGAGGTCAGGGGTGTGCGGGAGGAGCTTCAACAGGCCGGTGAAATCGCGGCCGGGGGCTCCTACTTACTGCAGACGAAGTTTTTGGATCTGAAGTATGCTCCCCTGGATGGGCGCTGGAGTCCGGCAGATGCGTATGCGGATTTGGCGAAGAGTATAGCTGACGCCACCAAGTTCTTCGAGGATCAAGGTGATAAAGAAGTGGAGAAGCTTTTCTGGTCGCAATTCCATGCTCCCACTCGCCCGCTGCCGTTAAGTGAGAAGATGGCTGCTGTAGCCGAGCATCATAGGCTGTCCGGGCTTGCAATGCGGTCTGTAATAGACCATGTTTGGCCGAAGGGGCCTAATACAGATAGTTACTTTGGTTTGGTGCAACAATTCATTGGGGCCATGCCTCGGATCGATGCCATGAGAAGGTCGGCGTGAATATAGGGTGCACGAATGGCTCTTGCCCACGTTAAAGCCTATTGGACAGATATGGAGGCCACCATTACAGCGACCCAAAATCCGACGGGAGGCCAGTATTCGGCCAAGCACTACTTGGAGCAAGTAACAGAAGGTGCCCGCTTAATAGAGGCGTAGTGCTCGAAGAGTATATTGTTCGAATGAAAAATCGAATCATTATAAAAACAATGGTAATTTGATTATGAGGCTATATTTATACTTTTTGCCTGAAAGTATTATTGTGTCCCCTGTGTGGCCGTTTATATATATATATATAATTAATCCGAAAGATAGCAATCGTTGGCTTCAGCCCCCACGCATACAATGCGGGGGTGTTCGCGAAAAATATGCGTAATCACACTTGATCCAACGTCTTGGTCCATTAAGGAGGTGATCGCACGTCGAACTAGGCAATCGGACTATATAGCTGTAACACTTTCGCTTAGCCATGGGATTCCAACGGTGGGACTACTATGTAGCCCCTAGTACTTTTGCGTGCATCCGAATAGGGGCGCATATGTACATGGCCGGGAAACGGCCCTTCGTTAATGCGGAGGAATCCTAAAGATTCCGGTGAGTCTTCGAGTGGTTGAACAGTCTCTCGCTATAGCATGACAGTCAGTTTTCGGCTTTCTCTACTGAGGTGATCATACGGAATTACCAGGGCACAATGGCAGTAGTTCTCCTTTGGCCGCCTTAGCCGATAAGAATGGAACATAAGGCGGCAAACCCAGGAGCCGGGCAAACTCAACATTTGACCAAAGACATGATTCGGAGCTGATGCATATAAGGCCAAACTCGTGACGCTGAACACTCCCTAAGGTATTCGGTCTTTGTAACAGAGAATAGGCTAAGCGAAATGCCAATAACGGCAGTATCCTCTGTGGGTATGGAACCCATGGGATGGTTAAACAAGAAGAGGCAATATAAAAGGTTTACACAGGGGCTTAATCGAAAGAGAAACCTTTGAGCGGGGCCCTGCTGCACGTCTGCGCCTTTGTCTCTGTTGTGCTGTATCCTGGAAGGGGATCGCGCGAACGTTGTTTGTAAAAAAGAAAACTCGTAGGAGAGTACAGCGTAAGTATGCGATGGATAATAAAAGTGTAAGATGTCGGCCTGCCAATAAGGTTGAGCCAAGTGTGGGGCTGTATTAAATATTTATAGCCCCTGGTGTCCTCTATGGGATTACATATACGGTGCCCTGGTTTATCCGGGCTGCCGGACTCGTCTAACCGCGTCTGTGGTCTTAATGACCAATCATAATTTCTGATATTAGAGGCCACTTATAGTCCGACCGCTAGGGCCGTGGCGTGTTCCTCTGCGCGTGAGGAGCGCTCTGTGTTTCCGTTAACGGTAATGACGCCATGTGGACCGGGCATCTTGAGTGTAAGGTAGGCATAGTGCGGTAATGCGTTGAAGCGGGCGAAGGCCGTTCTTCCAAGGAATGAATGATAGCCGCTTTGGAAGGGTGCGATGGTGAAGAGTAGTTCTTCGCTTCTGGAGTTTCCTAGGGAGCCGAATGTTACCTCCAGCACAATGGAGCCCCTGCCGTGGGCTTCAACGCCTGGTATCACCCCTTCAAAGGAGGTGTTGCTTTTGCTGATTCTGGATGGGTCTATCCCCATTCTGCGGACAGTGTCCTGGTATATTAAATTGTGACTACTGCCGCTGTCCATGAGGACGTGGGTGAGATGGTATCCGTCGATTATTGGGTTGAGCACCAAGGCCTCTGATCCTCCACGCCGAATACTAGTTAGGCAGTCCGTGTGATCGAAGGTGATCGGACAAGCCATCCAGTAGTTAGGTGTGAGTACGATGGGCTCTATATCGTACGCGTCGCTAAGCGCGCGTTCGTGCCTTCTCGTAGATGTGTGAGTTGCGTGGATCATGTTTACTGTTTTAACCTCTGGTGAGAATTTTTTCTGTCCCCCAGTGTTCGGCTAGCTAGGCTCATCCTCGTCTTCACTTGGTGTTTCCCTTCCCTTATGTTTGGCATTTAATTTGCCGGCCTGCTTGAAGACCCAGCACTCTCTGTGCGTGTGGTTCGCAGGTTTGTCAGGGGTGCCATGAATTTGGCACAACCTGTCCAGGACTCTGTTCAGACCGGACGGTCCCTCTTTACTACCTTTAAACGGCTTCTTTTGCTGATCGAGTCGAGAGCCCCTGAATCCGGCATTAACCGTAGTGTTGTCCGGGCTCTCTTCCTTGTTTTGGCGTTTGTTTTTATTACGTCGTGGCTTTTCGTTGCCATCCCTTTTTTCGGATGTGCTTGGGTCGTTGGTGCCTTTACGGGCCAACCAGCTATCCTCACCCGCGCAAAAGCAGGTCATAAGGCTTGTTAAGGCTGCCATTGCCCTTGGCTTTTCTTGGCCGAGGTGTCGGGCGAGCCACTCGTCGCGGATGCTATGTTTGAATGCTGCTAAGGCTTCGGCATCCGTACAATCGACAATTTGATTCTTCTTAGTGAGGAATCTATTCCAAAGCTTGCGGGCGGACTCTCCGGGCTGTTGGATTATGTGACTTAAAGCGCCCGCATCCGGAGGCCGGATATAAGTCCCGTGAAAATTGGCCCTAAAAGCGTCTACGAGTTCCTCCCAACTCCCAATTGAATTTTCGGGGAGGCTTTTCAGCTAGTGGCGAGCTGGTCCCTTCAACTTGAGGGGAAGGTATTTGATGGCGTGGAGGTCATCCCCGCGAGCCATGTGTAGATGCAGGATAAAATCCTCGATCCAGACCCCTGGGTCTGTCGTTCCGTCATATGCCTCTATATTCACAGGTTTAAAACCTTGTGGAAATTCATGGTCCAGTACTTCTTCGGTGAAGCACAGGGGGTGAGCAGCCCCTCTGTATCTGGACGTGATGTGGCATGCCGTCGGCTGTTGTTGTGTCCGATGTTTATTCCGAACTAGTATTTGGTTGGTATGATCGTTTTGGTGACCATAATCCCTTGCCGGGGTGTGTCTTTTAGATCCACAGATGGACCTGGCTGCACCGGCTTTCTTATCCAGGTGTTCATGTAAATCGTGCGCGGCGTCGGTAGCTATTCTGTTGCGGTTCTGGAGTGGTACGTCTTGCCTCTTGGTGGTGTTATTCTTTTGTGTAACAGCCTCGTCGTCGAATTCTGGTAGTAGCTTGCGTTTTGGATAGCGCTTTGTGTGAAGATCATCGCTGTATCTTTCTTCAGTGTCTAGAACTTTGTTCCATCTGCGGTTGAGCGTTTCCTGTGCGGCTTTGAGCCGTTGCTTCATGCTGTGGCCATAAGTTTTCTGTGGAGGTTATCTCATTCCACGCGTTCTTCCGGGATGATGAATGCATCATCGTCCGGACTGTGTTCTCGTTCTGGGGTGGTTTGATGAACTCGTCCCTCGGGATCGTTGTGATCGGGCGTCCGTTCCAAACTGTGTTCGGCATGACCTGGCTCCTCCTGCTCCATCGCTGGGTCCATGTGGTCGTTATTGCCTTCGGACTTGACTGGTATGTCGATCTTTCTGGCGCTCTTGTTGCTGTTTTTACTGTTGCTAGACTTTGAGCGGCGCCTGCGTCGTTGTTTTGGCTTTTGCCCGGAGGTTTTATCTTCTGGATTGTCGTCGTCGTCCTCCTTGGGCGTATCCACCATGTATATATCATGTGACGAGGTAGTAGTCCAGTGCTCCAGAGATTCTGAATCTTCTCCTGCATCGTCGTCAATACCGTCGATGCCTTCGGAGTCGAAGTCCATCACGTTGGTTAAATCATCAACCGTGGCGATGAAGTGGGTGGTGGGTGGGCAGATTCCTTCGTCGCCTGCTTCCCACTGGAGCCGGACATAGTTCGGCCAAGAGCCTCCTGACAAAGAGAGAGACTTTAATGAGTTCAGTATGCCGCCAAAGAGCGAGTGATGAAAGACATCCGCAACGGTAAACTCCATTACCGGAGCCCAACCAGGCTCGGCAGGCTCAGGAGCGCGCGGACTGGAACCTACAACCGGATATGAGTCCGGGGGTCCGGAGTCAGAGGCTTCCCCAAAAGTGAGGCCTGTGTCCGGCTCCACCACCGACGGGTGTACGGCCTGCGGGGCGGGGTCCATCCCTCCGCCCTTAGGCAATGTAGCCTGCTCCGGATTTGGGTCCGGGGCTACTGCAGGGATGATATCCCGAGCACTGTTCGACAGCAGGTCTAAGCCGTGCTCGTCATGACTGTCCGGCGCTCCTGGCACAGGCTTGAATCCATCGAAGATCAAATCTTCGCAGATATTAGCCATGTTGTTCAGGTTTCCGAACCTGATCTGGTGGCCAGGGGCGTAGCTGTCGATCTGCTCCAGATGGCTAAGTGAATTGGCCCGCAGTGCGAAGCCACCGAACACGAAGATCTGTTCGGGACAAAAGTCTCACCCCGGACCGTGTTGTTGACGATGATTGAAGGAACCATCGAGCCTTGTGGCGAAGACACAGAGGAACTCTCAATGAAAGCACCGATGTCGGTGTCAAAACCGGCGGATCTCGGGTAGGGGGTCCCGATCTGTGCGTCTAGGCCGATGGTAACAGGAAAGAAGGGACAAAATGTTTACCTAGGTTCAGGCCTTCTTGATGGAGGTAAACCCTACTTCCCACTTGATTAATATTGATGATATGACTAGTACAAGAGTAGATCTACCACGAGATTGTGGAGGCTGAACCCTAGGAGCTAGCCTATGATGATTATGATTGTAATTGTGATCGGCCTTCTAAGGACCAACCTCTCCGGTTTATATAGACACCGGAGAGGGCTAGGGTTTACATGGAGTCGGTTACAAGGAAGGAAATACAATATTCGGATCGCCAAGCTTGTCTTCCACGCAAAGGAGAGTCCCATCTGGACACGGGCGGAGTCTTCAGTCTTGTATGTTGAAGCTTCAATAGTCCGGACGATGTATATAGTGCGGCTGTCCGGATACCCCCTAATCCAGGACTCCCTCACTTCACACTAGATTTGAATTAAAACACCCAACCGCGTGTGTAACCGTGATGGTATCTTTTCGAGTGGGTCGAGAAGAGAACATGGTGGTGTTATGTTTGAACGTAAGTAGTTCAGGATCACTTCTTGGTCATTACTAGTTTGCGAACGTTTGCGTATCTTCTCATCTTATTCTTGTACTCGTAACTTAGCCACCATATCACCTTAGTCGCTGTCGCAAGCTCACCACTAATCCATTCCATACCCATTAAGCTTTGCTAGTCTTGATACCCATGGTAATGGGATTGCCGAGTCCTCGTGGCTCACAAGATACTCCCAAACAGTTGCATGTGCCAATGATACTAGTGCAGGTGATGCAACTGAGCTCTGTTGGGAGTTCGATGAGGATCTTGGTCGTTACTATGTTTCGTGTCCTGATGATCAGTAGTGGAGCCTGATACGTCTCCGTCGTATCTACTTTTCCAAACACTTTTGCCCTTGTTTTGGACTCTAACTTGCATGATTTGAATGGAACTAACCCGGACTGACGCTGTTTTCAGCAGAACTGCCATGGTGTTATTTTTTTGCAGAAATAAAATTTCTCGTAATGACCTGAAAATCTACGAAGCAACTTTTTAGAATAAATAAAAAATACTAGCGAAAGAATCTGCATCAGGGGGCCCACACCCTGTCCACGAGGGTGGGGGCGTGCCCCCTCCCCTAGGGAGCGCCCCCTGCCTCGTGGCCCCCCTGGACGTCCATCAACCTCAACTCCAACTCCATATATTTGCTTTCACGGAGAAAAATCAGAGAGAAAGTTTCATCCCGTTTTACGATACGGAGCCACTGCCAAACCCTAATCTCTCTCGGGAGGGCTGATCTGCCGTACGTTCAGGGCTCCGGAGTGGGAGATTCGTCGTCGTTGTCATCATCAACCATCCTCCATCACCAATTTCATGATGCTCACCGCCGTGCGTGAGTAATTCCATCGTAGGCTTGCTGGACGGTGATGGGTTGGATGAGATTTACCATGTAATCAAGTTAGTTTTGTTAGGGTTTGATCCCTAGTATCCACTATGTTCTGAGAATGATGTTGCTATCACTTTGCTATGCTTAATGCTTGTCACTAGGGCCCGAGTGCCATGATTACATATCTGAACCTATTATGTTTTCATGAATACATGTGAGTTCTTGATCCTATCTTGCAAGTCTATAGTCACCTATTATATGTTGTGATCCGACAACCCCGAAGTGACAATAATCGGGATACTTCTCGGGATGCTTTGGTACGGTACTCTATTAAAATGAGGCCTTAATATCCCTTAGTTTCCATTAGGACCCTACTGCCACGGGAGGGTAGGACAACCATAAGCACGTATGACTATATTCGGAATACATGCCTACATTACATTGATGAACTAGAGCTAGTTCTGTGTCACCCTATGTTATAACTATTACATGAGGAATCGCATTCGACATAATTATCCATCACTGATCCAATGCCTATGAGCTTTTCACATATTGTGCTTTGCTTCTTTAATTACTTTACCGTTGCTACTGTTACAATTACTACAAAACTTCTACTATTACTTTTGCTACTGTTACCGTTACTTCCATACTACTTTGCTACTAAATACTTTGCTGCAGATACTAATTTATCCAAGTGTGGTTGAACTTGTTGGGGAACGTAGTAATTTCAACAATTTTCCTACACACACGCAAGATCATGGTGATGGCATAGCAACGAGAGGGGAGAGTGTTCGTCCACGTACCCTCGTAGACCGTAAGCGGAAGAGTTAGTACAACGCGGTTGATGTAGTCGCACGTCTTCACGATCCGACCGATCCATGCACCGAACGTATGGAGCCTCCGAGTTCAGCACACGTTCAGCTCGATGACGATCTCCGGCCTCCGATCCAGCCTAGCTCCGGAGATGAGTTCCGTCAGCACGACGGCGTGTTGACAATGATGATGTTCTACCGGCGCAGGGCTTCGCCTAAACTCCGCGACGATATGACCGAGGTGGAATATGGTGGAGAGGGGCACCGCACACGGCTAAGGAACGATCCGTAGATCAACTTGTGTGTCATGGGGTGCCCCCCCGCCCCCGTATATAAAGGAGCAAGGGGGGAGGAGGCCGGCCCTAGGAGGGGGCACGCCAAGTGTGGAGTCCTACTAGGACTCCCTAGTCCTAGTAGGATTCCACCTCCCTTGTCGGAGTAGGAGAAGGGGAAAGAGGGGGAGAGGAAGAAGGAAAGGGGGGCTGCGCCCCTTGTCCAATTCGGACCAGAGGGGGGGCGCAGGCCTCCTTCCTTTTGGCCTCTCTCCTCTATTCCCGTATGGCCCAATAAGGCCCATATACTCCCCGGCGAATTACCGTAACTCTCCGGTACTCCGAAAAATATCCGAATCACTCGGAACCTTTTCGAACTCCGAATATAGTCGTCCAATATATCGATCTTTACGTCTCGACCATTTCGAGACTCCTCGTCATGTTCCCGATCTCATCCGGAACTCCGAACTCCTTCGGTACATCAAAACTCATAAACTCATAATATAACTGTCATCGAATCCTTAAGCGTGCGGACCCTACGGGTTCGAGAACTATGTAGACATGACCTAGAACTATTCTTGGTCAATAACCAATAGCAGAACCTGGATGCCCATATTGGCTCCTACATATTCTACGAACATCTTTATCGGTCAAACCGCATAACAACATACTTTGTCCCTTTGTCATCGTTATGTTACTTGCCCGAGATTCGATCGTCGGTATCCAATACCTAGTTCAATCTTGTTACCGGCAAGTCTCTTTACTCGTTACGTAATGCATCATCCCGTAACCAACTCATTGGTTACATTGCTTGCAAGGCTTATAGTGATGTGCATTACCGAGAGGGCCCAGAGATACCTCTCCGGCAATCGGAGTGACAAAACCTAATCTCGAAATAAGCCAACTCAACATGTACCTTTGGAGACACCTGTAGTACTCCTTTATAATCACCCAGTTATGTTGTGACGTTTGGTAGTACCCACAGTGTTCCTCCGGTAAACGGGAGTTGCATAATTCTCATAGTTACAGGAACATGTATAAGTCATGAAGAAAGCAATGGCAGTATACTAAACGATCAAGTGCTAGGCTAACGGAATGGGTCATTTCAATCACATCATTCTTCTAATGATGTGATCCCGTTAATCAAATGACAACTCTTTTGTCCATGGCTAGGAAGCATAACCATCTTTGATAAACGAGCTAGTCAAGTAGAGGCATACTAGTGACACTATGTTTGTCTATGTATTCACACATGTATTATGTTTCCGGTTAATACAATTCTAGCATGAATAATAAACATTTATCATGAAATAAGGAAATAAATAATAACTTTATTATTGCCTCAAGGGCATATTTCCTTCAGTCTCCCACTTGCACTAGAGTCAATAATCTAGTTCATATCGCCATGTGATTTAACACCAATAATCATATCTGTATATGATTAACACCCATAGTTCACATCGTCATGTGACCAACACCCAAAGGGTTTACTAGAGTCAATAATCTAGTTCACGTCGCTATGTGATTAACACCCAAAGAGTACTAAGGTGTGATCATGTTTTGCTCGCGAGAGAAGCTTAGTCAACGGGTCTGTCACATTCAGAGCCGTATGTATTTTGCAAATATTCTATGTCCATAATGCTCTGCCCGGAGGTACTCTAGCTAATTGCTCCCACTTTCAATATGTATCCAAATTGAGACTTAGAGTCATCTGGATCAGTGTAAAAGTTTGCACCGATGTAACTTTTACAACGAACTCTTTTATCACCTCCATAATCGAGAAACATCTCCTTAGTCCATACTAAGGATATTCTTGACCGCTGTCCAGTGATCTACTATTAGATCAAAATTGTATTCCTTTGCCAAACTCAGAGCATGGTATACAATATGTCTGGTTCACAGCATAGCATACTTTATAGAACCTATGACTGAGGCATAGGGAATGACTTTTCATTCTCTTTCTATTTTCTGCCATGGTCGGGTATTGAGTCTTACTCAATTTCACACCTTGCAACACAGGCAAGAACTCCTTCTTTGACTGTTCCATTTTGAACTATGTCAAAAATTTATCAAGGTATGTATTCATTGAAAAATCTTATCAAGCGTCTTGATGTATCTATATAGATCTTGATGCTCAATGTGTAAGCAGCTTCACCGAGGTCTTTCTTTGAAAAACTCTTATTCAAGTATCCTTTCATGCTTTGCAGAATAATTCTACATTATTTCCAATTAACAATATGTCATTCACATATACTTATCAGAAATGTTGTAGTGCTCCCACTCAGTTTCTTGTAAATACAGGCTTCACCGCAAGTCTGTATAAAATAATATTCTTTGATCAACTTATCAAAGCGTATATTCCAACTCCGAGATGCTTGCACCAGTCCATAGATGGATTGCTGGAGCTTGCACATTTTGTTAGCACCTTTAGGATTGACAAAACCTTCTGGTTGCATCATATACAACTCTTCTTTGAGAAAACCATTAAGGAATGCAGTTTTGACATCCATTTGCCAGATTTCATAAATTGTGGCAATTGCTTACATGATTCGGACAAACTTAAGCATCACTACAGTTGACAAAATCTCATTGTAGTCAACACCTTGAACTTGTCAAAAAACACTTTTGTGACAAGTCGAGCTTTGTAGATAGTAACACTACTATCAACGTCCGTCTTCCTCTTGAAGATCCATTTATTTTCTATGGCTTGTCGATCAACGGGCAAGTCCACCAAAGTCCATACTTTGTTCTTATACATGGATCCTATCTCAGATTTCATGGCCTCCAGCCATTTCGCGGAATCTGGGCTCATCATCGCTTCCTCATAGTTCATAGGTTTATCATGGTCTAGTAACATGACTTTCAGAACAGGATTACCGTACCACTTTGGTGCGGACCGTACTCTGGAAGACCTACGAGGTTTTGTAGTAACTTGATCTGAAGTTTCGTGATCATCATCATTAGCTTCCTCACTAATTGGTGTAGGAATCACTGGAACTGATTTCAGTGATGAACTATTTTCCAATTCGGGAGAAGGTACAGTTACCTCATCAAGTTCTACTTTCCTCCCACTCACTTCTTCCGAGAGAAACTCCTTCTCTAGAAAGGATCCATTTTTAGCAACGAATATCTTGCCTTCGGATCTGTGATAGAAGGTGTACCCAACAATTTCCTTTGGGTATTTCTATGAAGACGCACTTCTCCGATTTAGGTTCGAGCTTATCAGGATGAAACCTTTTTCACATAAGCATCGCAGCCCCAAACTTTAAGAAACGACAACTTGGGTTTCTTGCTAAACCACAGTTCATATGTTGTCGTCTCAACGGATTTAGATGATGCCCTTTTAATGTGAATGCAGCTGTCTCTAATGCATCACCCCAAAACAATATTGGTAAATCAGTAAGAGACATCATAGATCGCACCATATCAAATAAAGTGCGGTTACGACGTTCGAACACACCATAACATTGTGGTGTTCCAGGTGGCGTGAGCTGTGAAACTATTCCACATTGTTTTAATTGAAGACCAAACTCGTAACTCAAATATTCGTCTCCGCGATCAGATCGCAGAAACTTTATTTTCTTATTACGATGATTTTTCCACTTCACTCTGAAATTCTTTGAACCTTTCAACTATTTTAGACTTATGTTTCATCAAGTAGATATACCCATATCTGCTCAAATCATCTTGTGAAGGTCAGAAAATAATGATACTTGCCACGAGCCTTCATACTCATTGGTCTGCATACATCAGTATGTATTATTTCCAATAAGTCAGTAGCTCGTTCCATTGTTCCGAAGAACGGAGTTTTAGTCATCTTGCCCAAAAGGCACGGTTGCAAACATCAAATGATTCATAATCAAGTGATTCCGAAAATCCATCTTTATGGAGTTTCTTCATGCGCTTTACACCGATATGACCCAAACGGCAGTGCCACAAATAAGTTGCACTATCATTAATAACTTTGCATCTTTTGGCCTCAATATTATGAATATGTGTATCACTACGATCGAGATCCAACAAACTATTTTCATTGGGTGTATGACCATTGAAGGTTTTATTCATGTAAACAGAACAACAATTATTCTCTGATTTTAAATGAATAACCGTATTGCAATAAACATGATCAAATCATATTCATGCTCAATGCAAACGCCAAATAACATTTATTTAGGTTTAACACTAATCCCAAAAGTATAGGGAGTGTCCGATGATGATCATATCAATCTTGGAACTACTTCCAACACTCATCGTCACTTCCCCTTCAACTAGTCTCTATTTATTCTGTAACTCCTGTTTCGAGTTACTAATCTTAGCAACCGAACAAGTATCAAATACTCAGGGGCTACTATAAACACTAGTAAGGCACACATCAATAATTTGTATATCAAATATACCCTTGTTCACTTTGCCATCCTTCTTATCCACCAAATATTCAGGGCATTTCCGCTTCCAGTGACCATTTCCTTTGCAGTGTAAACACTCAGTTTCAGGCTATGGTCCAGCTTTGGGCGTCTTCGCAGGAGTGAAAACTTGCTTGTCTTTCCACTTGAAGTTCCCTTTCTTTCCCTTTGCCCTTCTCTTGAAACTAGTGGTCTTGTCAATCATCAACACTTGATGCTCTTTCTTGATTTCTATCTTCGTCGATTTCAACATCACGAAGAGCTCGGGAATCGTTTTCGTCATCCCTTGCATACTATAGTTCATCATGAAGTTCTAGTAACTTAGTGATGGTGACTAGAGAATTCTGTCAATCACTATCTTATCTGGAAGATTAACTCCCACTTGATTCAAGCGATTGAAGTACCCGACGATCGAGCACATGCTCACTAGTTGAGCGATTCTCCTCCATCTTTTAGCTATAGAACTTGTTGGAGACTTCATATCTCTCAACTCGGGTATTTGCTGGAAATATTAACTTCAACTCCTGGAACATCTCATATGGTCCATGACGTTCAAAACGTCTTTGAAGTCCCGATTCTAAGTCGTTAAGCATGGTGCACTAAACTATCAAGTAGTCATCATTTTGAGCTAGCCAGACGTTCATAACTTCTGCATCTTCTCCTGCAATAGGTCTGTCACCTAGCGGTGCATTAAGGACATAATTCTTCTGTGCAGCAATAAGGATAAACCTCAGATCACGGATCGAATCCGCATCATTGCTACTAACATTTTTCAACACAGTTTTCTCTAGGAACATATCAAAATAAACATATGAAAGCAACAACGCAAGCTATTGATCTACAACATAATTTGCAAAATACTTACAGGACTAAGTTCATGATAAATTTTAGTTCAATTAATCATATTACTTAAGAACTCCCACTTAGACAGACATCTCTCTAGTCATCTAAGTGATCACGTGATCCAAATCAACTAAACCATAACCGATCATCTCGTGAGATGGAGCAGTTTTCAATGGTGAACATCACTATGTTGATCATATCTACTATATGATTCATGCTCGACCTTTCGGCCTCCGTGTTCCGAGGCCATATCTGCATATGCTAGGCTTGTCAAGTTTAACCTGAGTATTCTGCGTGTGCAAAACTGGCTTGCACCCGTTGTAGATGGACGTAGAGCTTATCACACCCGATCATCACGTGGTGTCTGGGCACGACGAACTTTGGCAACGGTGCATACTCAGGGAGAACACTTCTTGATAATTTTAGTGAGAGATCATCTTAAAATGCTACCGTCAAACAAAACAGAATAAGATGTATAACAGATAAACATCATATGCTATCAAAATATGTGACATGATATGGCCATGATCATCTTGCGCCTTTGATCTCCATCTTCAAAGTACTGTCATGATCTCTATCTTCACTGGCACGACACCATGACCTTCATCATGTTGATCTATATCAATGTGTCGTCACATGGTCGTCTTGCCAACTATTGCTCTTGCAACTATTGCTATCGCATAGCAATAAAGTAAAGCAATTATTTGGCACTTGCATCTTATGCAACAAAGAGACAACCATAGGGCTTCTGCCGGTTGTCGATAATTTCAACAAAACATGATCATCTCATACAAAAACTTATATCTCATCACGTCTTGACCATATCAAATCACAACATGCCGTGCAAAAACAAGTTAGATGTCCTCTACTTTGTTGTTGCAAGTTTTACGTGGCTGCTACGGGCTGAGCAAGAACCGTTCTTACCTACGCATCAAAAACCACAACAATAGTTCGTCGAGTTGGTGCTGTTTTAACCTTCGCAAGGTTCGGGCGTAGCCACACTCGGTTCAACTAAAGTTGGAGAAACTGACACCCGCCAGCCACCTGTGTGCAAAGCACGTCGGTAGAACCAGTCTCACGTAAACGTACGCGTAATGTCGGTCCGGGCCACTTCATCCAACAATACCGCCGAACCAAAGTATGACATGCTGGTAAGCAGTATGACTTGTATCGCCCACAACTCACTTGTGTTCTACTCGTGCATATAACATCAACGCATAAAACCTAGGCTCGGATGCCACTGTTGGGGAACGTAGTAATTTCAACAATTTTCCTACGCACACGCAAGATCATGGTGATGGCATAGCAATGAGAGGGGAGAGTGTTCGTCCACATACCCTCGTAGACCATAAGCGGAAGCGTTAGCACAACGCGGTTGATGTAGTCGTACATCTTCACGATCCGACCGATCCAAGCACCGAACGTACGGAGCCTCCGAGTTCAGTACACGTTCAGCTCGATGACGCTCTCTGGCCTCCGATCCAGCCGAGCTCCGGAGATGAGTTCCGTCAGCACGACGGCGTGTTGGCGATGATGATGTTCTACCGGCGCAGGGCTTCGCCTAAACTCCGCGACGATATGACCGAGGTGGAATATGGTGGAGAGGGGCACCGCACACGGCTAAGGAACGATCCGTAGATCAACTTGTGTGTCATGGGGTGCCCCCGCCCCAGATATAAAGGAGCAGGGGAGGAGGCCGGCCCTAGGAGGCGCGCCAAGTGTGGAGTCCTACTAGGACTCCCTAGTCCTAGTAGGATTCCACCTCCTTGTTGGAGTAGGGAAGGGGAAAGAGGGGAGAGGAACAAGGAAAGGGGCTGCGCCTTGTCCATTCGGACCAGAGGGGGCGCAGGCCTCCTTCCTTTTGGCCTCTCTCCTCTATTCCCGTATGGCCCAATAAGGCCCATATACTCCCCGGCGAATTCCCGTAACTCTCCGGTACTCCGAAAAATACCCAAATCACACGGAACCTTTCCGAACTCCGAATATAGTCGTCCAATATATCGATATTTACGTCTCGACCATTTCGAGACTCCTCGTCATGTTCCCGATCTCATCCGGGACTCAGAACTCCTTCGGTACATCAAAACTCATAAACTCATAATATAACTGTCCTCGAACCTTAAGCGTGCGGACCCTACGGGTCCGAGAACTATGTAGACATGACCTAGAACTATTCTTGGTCAATAACCAATAGTAGAACCTGGATGCCCATATTGGCTCCTACATATTCTACGAAGATCTTTATCGGTCAAACCGCATAACAACATAATTTGTTCCCTTTGTCATCGGTATGTTACTTGCCCGAGATTGGATCGTCGGTATCCAATACCTAGTTCAATCTCGTTACCGGCAAGTCTCTTTACTCGTTACATAATGCATCATCCCGTAACCAACTCATTGGTTACATTACTTGCAAGGCTTATAGTGATGTGCATTACCGAGAGGGCCCAGAGATACCACTCCGACAATCGGAGTGACAAAACCTAATCTCGAAATACGCCAACTCAACATGTACCTTGGAGACACCTGTAGTACTCCTTTATAATCACCCGATTACGTTGACGCGTTTGGTAGTACCAAAGTGTTCCTCCGGTAAACGGGAGTTGCATAATTCTCATAGTTACAGGAACATGTATAAGTCATGAAGAAAGCAATAGCAGTATACTAAATGATCAAGTGCTAGGCTAACGGAATGGGTCATGTCAATCACATCATTCTTCTAATGATGTGATCCCGTTAATCAAAAGACAACTCTTTTGTCCATGGCTAGGAAACATAACCATCTTTGATAAACGAGCTAGTCAAGTAGAGGCATACTAGTGACACTATGTTTGTCTATGTATTCACACATGTATTATGTTTCCGGTTAATACAATTCTAGCATGAATAATAAACATTTATCATGAAATAAGGAAATAAATAATAACTTTATTATTGCCTCTAGGCCATATTTCCTTCATAACTGACAACTCAACTGCTAATACTTTAGAATATTCTTTGGCTCCCCTTGTGTCAAATCAATAAATTTGGGTTGAATACTCTACCCTCGAAAACTGTTGCGATCCCCTATACTGGTGGGTTATCAAGACTATTTTCTGGCGCCGTCGCCGGGGAGCATAGCTCTATTCTTTGAGTCACTTGGGATTTATATCTGCTGGTCACTATGAGGAACTTGAAAGACGAAAGAACCAAGATTTATCCCTCAACTATGAGGGGAGGTAAGGAACTGCCATCTAGCTCTGCACTAGATTCTCCTTCTGTTATGAGTAAGCTTGTGACACCTAAACCTGCTTCTACTATTAATTCTGATATTTCACATGTTATTGATGATGCTACTTCTACTATGCATGATACTTATGATGAAACTACTTCTGTGCTTGATACTACTGTGCCATTAGGTGAATATCTTGAAGAACAACTTGCTAGGGTTAGAGAGATTGAAATTTTTGAAACTGATATTATTGAAGATAGTGACGATGAAAGTTCTCCCGCTAAGAATGAATTGCCTGTTGTTCCTGAGGGTTATGTTACAGATGAAGAAACTCGTAGAGATTTTCTCGCTTGCAATGATAGATCTGATCTTAAGAAGTTATTAGTTAAACCGAAACAGAAAACTCTGAATGCTAGAATGAAATATGACCATGCTTTTGCTACTTCACCTATCTTTGTCACTGATAAGGATTATGAATTCTCTGTGGATCCTGAGATATTTACTTTTGTTGAATATCTGATCCTTTTTATGGCTATGAATCTGAAACTGTTGTGGCACATCTTACGAAGTTAAATAATATAGCCACGCTGTTCACTAATGATGAGAAATCTCGCTACTATTATATCCTAAAGATATTTCCATTCTCATTAAAGGGTGATGCTAAAACTTGGTTTAGTTCTCTTGATACTGGTTTGGTGCGTAGTCCCCAGGATATGATTTACTACTTCTCTGCTAAATATTTCCCTGCTCATAAGAAACAAGCTACCTTGAGGAAATATATAATTTTGTACAAATTGAAGAAGAGAGTCTCCCACAAGCTTGGGGAAGGCTTCTCCGATTACTTAATGCTTTCTCTGATCATCCTCTTAAGAAAAATGAAATACTTGGTATCTTTTATAATGGACTAACCGAAGATTCCAAGGACCACATGGATAGTGTTGCTGGTTTTGTTTTCAGGGAAAGAACAGTCGATCAAGCTGAATTGCTATTGAATAATATGTTGACTACTGAAGATAATTGGACACTTCCTGAGCCAACTCCTAAGAAAAGGGGAGTTCTATTTCTCAGTCCTGAAGATATGCAAGAGGCAAAGAAATCTATGAAAGAAAAAGGTATGAAAGCTGAAGATGTTAAGAATTTACCTCATGTTGAAGAAATACATGGTCTTGATAACCCGACACAGGCAGTAAAGGTAAATTCACTCTATAGATATGATAAAGTTGAAATCCGGTCTACTAAGTTTCCTAGCCAATGTTTGGATGAATTTGATGACTTTATGGCTAGACACGAAAATTTCAATGCTTATGTTGGTAGAGAATTAAAGAGTAATTCTTACATGATTGGACGCTTGAGTGATTATATGGCTAGAGTTAAAGGTGAACTTAAACTCATTAGTAAATATGCTTCTATGGTTACCACTCAAGAAGAACAAGTACTTAAAGCTCAAAGTGATTTGCTCGATGAATTAAATAATAAACATGATTTTAATGTTAGAGTGGCTACTAGAACTGGTAAAATGACTCAGGAACCTTTGTATCCTGAAGGCCACCCTAAGAAATCGAGCAAGATTCTCAGATAAAAAATTTAGATGCACCTAGTCCGTCTAGAAAGAAGAAAAAGAAAATAGGACTTTGCATGATTCTAGTGAACCTTTTGTAGACACAGCTGAGAATCCCAATGATATTTCTATTTCTGATGATGAAACACAATCTTGTGATGAACATGAACCTAGTGACAATGTTAATGATAATGTTCATGTTGATGCTCAACCTAGCAATAATAATGATGTAGAGATTGGACCTGCTGTTGATGTTGATAACCCACAATCAAAGAATCAACGTTATGATAACAGAGACTTTGTTGCTAGGAAGCACGGTAAAGAAAGAGAACAATGGGTTCAATAACCCATGCCTTTTCCTCCTAAACCATCCAAGAAAAAGGATGATGAGGATTTTGAGCGCTTTGCTGAAATTATTAGACCTATCTTCTTACATATGCGCTTAACTGATATGCTTAAAGTTAATCCTTATGCTAAATACATGAAAGATATTATTACAAATAAAGGAAAGATACCGGAAGCTGAAATTTCCACCATGCTGCTAATTATACTTTTAAAGGTGGAATACCAAAGAAACTTGGAGACCCAGGAGTACCAACTATACCATGCTCCATTAAAAGAAACTATGTTAAAACTGCGTTATGTGATCTTGGAGCCGGTGTTAGTGTTATGCCTCTTTCTTTATATCGTAGACTTGTATTGAATAAGCTAACACCTACTAAAATATCTTTGCAAATGGCCGATAAATCAACTGCTATACATGTCGGAATTTGTGAGGATGTGCCTGTTGTGGTTGCAAACGTTACTATCTTAATGGACTTTGTTATTCTTGATATTCCCGAGGACGATAGTATGTCGATTATCCATGGCAGACCCTTTTTGAATACTGCAGGGGCTGTTATTGATGGCAACAAAGGCAATGTCACTTTTCATGTTAATGGTAATGAGCATACGGTACACTTTCTGAGGAAACAACCTCAAGTTCATAGCATCAATTCTATTGGAAAAATTCAAACCATCATTATTGGAGGTTTTGAATTTCCGCTTCCTACTATCATCAAGATATTCTTATTATTGGGGATGTTCATATCCCTGTTGAGGTAACCTAGTGTTATTCGAAATTTCTCCGGTTCCATATTATTCGGAATGAGTTTGTTAACAAGAATTAATCAACGATGTTAGTGGATTCCTTTTGATGATCAGATGGGAATTTGTTAACAAGAGCCGTGCCCACAGTTATGTGGCAGATGGGAATTTGTTAATGTCCGGTTGTAGATAACTTCACACCAGATCCGAATTAAAATGCATCAACCGCCTGTGTAGCCGTGATGGTCTCTTCTCGGCGGAGTCCAGGAAGTGAACATGGTTTCTGTGTTATGATTGACGTAAGTAGGAGTTCAGGATCACCTCTTGATCATTACTAGTTGACGACCGTTCCATTGCTTCTCTTCTCGCTCTTATTTGTGTTGGTTAGCCACCATATATGCTTAGTCGCTGCTGCAACCTCACCACTTTACCCCCTTCCTTTCCCATTAAGCTTTGTTAGTCTTGATACCCATGGTAATGGGATTGCTGAGTCCTCGTGGCTCACAGATTACTACAACAATAGTTGCAGGTACAGGTTATGCGATGATCTTGACGCAAGAGTGATGTTGGCTTGTTTGGAGTTCTTCTTCTGCTTCTTCTTTGATCAGGGGATAGGTTCCAGGTCGGCAGCCTGGAGTTGCAGGGTGGATGTTGTTTGAGTTTCTGTTTGTGTTTCATCCGTAGTCAGATGTTGATCTCTTGTAAGATGATGTTGTATTCGTGTGGCATTGTATGCCTCTTGTATGTATCCCCATCTATTTATGTAATGTTGATGTAATGATATCCACCTTGCAAAAAGTGTTTCAATATGCGGGTCTATCCTTAGTGGGACCTTCGAGTTCCTTTTGGATAGGGTCGCATATTGGGCATGACAAGTTGGTATCAGAGCCTCGACCGACCCTAGGAGCCCCCTTGATTGATCATGTAGTTTGGCCGTTGTCGAGTCTAGAAGAAAACTGATTTCTTTGTCTAGTTATATCGGAGAGTAGGAATTCTTTTTACTCCTCTGACCCTTCGTCGCTCTGGTAATGAATCTTGACGTAGGTGTTTTGAACTACTCCTCTTCCCTTCAATTTTTTTTCTTTAGGATCACGTGGTTAGTTTCGTGAGTTGTCCATCCTCTTTTATCCGGTGCATCTCTCGTCAAGTCGACTTGAACCTCTTTGTCTTTCGCGAGATCAATCCTCAGTTCTTCCTCCGACATCGTTGTTTTTCCCTGTCCGAAGTTGTCTTTATTTTTCCCACCCGCCCTCCCCTTTTTCTCCTCGGAACCGGAGTCCATAATCGAGTATCCTTCCTACTCGTGCGAAGTCTTTGCTTTCTATCCTCATTGTTTTCAACCGGTGTTTTCTCTTCAAGATATTCGTCATTTTTCCCCGTCCAAGTTGCCTTTGTTTTCCCGCCCTCCCACCCTTTCTCTTCCTGGAGTTTGAGTTTGTTTCGAGCATCAATTTCGTTCGTGCGGAGTCTCTTCAGTCTTCCCTCAATTATTTCAACCGGTGAATTCTCATCTCGTTTGACATTCTTCATATCTTTTTCTTTTCCGGTGGATTCAATTCAAGTTTTTCGGGTTGATCACATTCTTTTCCTTGGATCAAGTGTTCTCCTTGCTTGTTCACCTCTCTCCAGTTCTCCTTCCGGAGTGTTCAAGACATCTTAGGAGATTCGTTGTGTTCCAATTAATTCATGGTTGTCACCTCATTCAAATATTTCAATTGTTCTGGTGCTTCATCTATCTGTTCAACAATCCTTTTTCAACGGTGTTTTTCCCTTTAGTGGGCCCTCACCCACAGGTCTTTTCCCAGGATCTTACCTGACTCTTCTAATTCCCCCGGAGTCATTCATAATTCTTTTCAAGTGTGACGTAAGAATGAATTTCATCAGTCAAATGCCTTTTCCAAGATCGATTACAAATTCTATTCAATGTTGGCTCAACCTCTTTGCTTTTTCACTCTCCCAGAGTATCTCAACAATTTTTGTGTTCTTTCTCGTCGTCATTCTCAAATTTTGAAGATCGAAGAAGAGTTTTCCTCTAAATCTTGCCCGTACTATCAAAGATTCACGGTTCTAGCTACTTGTTATCCACTCGATTTATTCTGTTTGTCAGATATTCTTTCTTACCCATCCGGAGTATGTCAGGAGTTGTTATTTCCATCTCTTTTCACCGGAGGCTACCGTTATCAAATTATTCCGGTGCTTCGTTCAAGTGTTCTTTAATCAGCTCATGATCTCTTTGTTCTTTTGCATCTAAATCCCCTCTAGCATATTGGTTCTTCGAATTCTTCCGGTGATTCATTCCCTTTCATCAGTCATTTTCGAATTCTTACGATGGTTCATTCAGATTTTTTTTCCTTTGTCATCATATTAATTCATTCGTTCTTTTCAATCCTACCAGTGGTTCATGAAGACCTTCTCAAGTTCGCGATATGTCACTTCTCAATCCTTTTCAAGAAGAATGAGTAATATGCAAAATCCATTGCTTGTCATCAATTTAATTTGATGAAGGATAAGCATACAATAAATCTTATTCTTATTTCATCAAGTTGATTAATTCATTCCTTTTCTTTTCTGGAGTTTGTTCTTGATGAATAAATTCTAGTTCCAAGTGTTTTCATCTTTTCTTTTCCGGAGTTCAAATTTCCTCAGCCATCTCGTCGGAACCTCCATCTAAATCATCGCAAGGCTCATCTTATTCTTTCATCCTTCATTCTGTCTAATCATCCTTTTGTTACCGGAGTACTTCATGGTGGTTCTTCATGATTTAATTCATTCTTCAAGAGTTCATCAAGATTCTTGTTGAAGGAGTTCAAGTATCGTTTCTTCTCGCGTCTCGAAGTGTAATTAATTCTCCATATTCTTTTGAAGTGGAGTTTTGCATTCCTTCGTTTTTCTCAGCTATCCAATCTTTTCCGTTTGTGGCCGGTTATCACCTTATGATCTTGAGATATTACCTATTAGACCACAACAAGCTTATTCTTTTCGTTGTTGATTGTCTCAACAACTCCGTTTAAACCTTCTTTCTAAAGATGCTTTCAATTTCATTCGTGGCACAAGTTGTCATTTTCTTCTCCGTTCTTTTCATTCAACTCTTTTAATTCTTCCGGAGGTTTTGTGTCATTTCCTCGGCAAGTATCATTTCCATCCTCTCAACTTCATGTTCTATTCCTTCCATTTTCAGCCAGAGTGGTACCTAAATCCTTTCAGTCTTATTCATTTCTTATCTCGTTCTAACCGGAGTGGTTTCATAGTCTATCTGATTCCGTGAGCTTTCGATTCTCGTCATTCTCGTTGTTCCTCTCTTCTTCTCGAGTGCTCACGATTATTTGCTTCTTCTCTTGGGTTCTTGTTTCACCTCATCCCTTTTCCCTTCCGTCTCGGTCCTAAGATCTCGGGACGAGATCTCTTGTTAGTGGAGGAGAGTTGTAACACCCCGGATTCGTTGCGCCAGGTGTCCGCCAGTTATTCGCCGTAGTTGCCATGCCATTTGCTTGCGTGTTGCATTTTGCCATGCCATCATCTGCATTTTATCATGTCTTCATGTGCATCTCATTTTGCATACGTGTTCGTCTCATGCATCCGAGCATTTTCCCCGTTGTCCGTTTTGCAATCCGGCACTCCGATGTCCTCCGGCGTCCCCCTGTTGTCTCTCATTGTGAGCGGGTGATAAACTTTCTCGGAATGGCCCGAGGTTTGCTAAGCGGCCCTGGTATAGCACCGGTAGACCGCCTGTCACGTTTCGTGCCATTTGGAGGTCGCTTGATACTCCAACGGTTAACCGGGTAACCGCAGAGCCCTCTTTGGTTGCATCCCAACACCCCTTTCAAAGTGGCCCAAAACCCAGCAAACTCCCCTCCATGCTCTCGGTCGTTTGATCACGATTGTGTGGGCGAAAACCACACCTCATTTGGAGTCTCCTAACTCCCTCTACCTATATATATGTGATCCCCTCCAATTTTTCATGCAGTCCAACCCTAGCCCTCTCCCTCCTCGCGCTGCCGGACATGTCCGCCTCCGCAGCCGGACGCGTCCACCGCCCGCCGCCACGTCGCTCCGACCAATCGCCGGGTGCCACGTCACCCCGCCGCCGCTTCGGGCCAGTGGCATCGCGCCACGTGTCCAGCGCCGCCGTCACCTGCCCATGGCCACGCGGCCGCCCGAGCCATCACGGGCCCACGCGAGCCGCCGCGCCGCCCGCCCGGGCAGGCACCGCGCCCAGCGTCCCGCGTCCCAGCCCGCCGCCACCGGTGCCCTTCCTCCGCCACCGCCCGCGAAGCGCCGCTGCCCCTCTCGCCTCCGTCGCGCTGGCTGGCCCGCCCGTCGTCGCGCTCGCCCCGCCCGCCTGCCGCCCTTGCTTTTGCCGGCTGCCGCGCCGCCACGCCATGGCCTCCGCACCTCCTCCGCCTCCCTCCGCCGGGATCCGGCCGGATCCGGCGAGGAGCGCCCAGATCCGGCCCAGATCCGTCCTCCCCGACCTCTCCCCGCAGCTCCGGCGAGAGCCCCGGCCATCCTCGGCATCCGTGCCCGATATGGATCCGCGAGGTTGACTTTTCCCCTTCACTGATTTTGCCTGTCCCGAAATTATTACATTATCATGCCATGTTCATCGCATCATAACTCTGTGCATACTGCTTCGTTTCGTGCGTGTAATATGTCAAATTGTTCGCCTCAACGAGTAATTCATTTTGTTACATTGCATCGTTTTCATTTGAGCTCATCTTGATTCCCTAATCATCGTCGCAAGAGTGCTATGTGATGTTAATCTGCTGAAACTGTTATAACATGCTCATTTGTCATTTTTGCCATGTTTGATGTGTGCATCCTATGAGGTTGATGTCTACATGTGTTTTGAACTATGTCATGCCATCTTCACAGTGGTGCCATCCATGTATTTTTGTGAGTCTTGTACTGAGTGCATCAAGCTTGTTAAGTTGTGTACTTGCTGTTGCTGTTTTCCTGACTGATTCCGTTATAATATGATGCTGTGTAAACCTGCTGCTACGAGTCATTCTATGCATAATCTGGAGATGTTCACTAAGGATGATTTGTTATACATGTTATACTATATCCATCCATGCCCATGGTTGCATTTTTGGCCTTCTGTAACATGTTGTTATCTTGCTCCAAACTTGCTAAATAATGTTGCTGTCTGCCTGTTAACATTAAGTTCAATGTTGCCATGATTGTTGATAGTGATCCATGCACCCTATAAACTTGTTCTTGCCAAGCTTAGCTTCTCAAACATGTCTTCTTACTGTTGGTAGCCTTGCCATGCCATGTTTGCTGATGTTTGTATGCATTTAGCATCAATGCCATGTTTAACTTGTTTTGCTCATATCTTCTAGGCCGCAGCTCCGAACTAAATGAACTTTATATGTAACTTGACTAGAATTTCGTGGAGATCATCTTCGTGCATCTTAACTTTCTGTTTAACTACTTGAACTTAAGGTTTATTCAGTTCTGGACCAATTTCTAAATTTGCATATGAGGACTTACCGGAGTTGTTATATGTTGTTTCCGGCCTCATTTAAACTTGCCTTGATGTGTTGTTCTTGTTTGCATCATCTCTTGCCATGAATAGCCTCATCTAGCTTTGTCATGCATCATGCTTGGTTCTGCATCATGTCTTGTCTATGTGTGGTGTGTTTACCATGTTGTGTGCTTCTTCTCGATAGTTCCCGTTTTCCCTACCATCATGAGGATTTGTTCGTCTACGCTTGGCTCGTCTTCGTGGCTTCATCTTCTTCATGGACTCGTTCTTCTTCCTTGCGGGATTTCAGGCAAGATGACCGCTACCCTGGATCTCACTACTATCATTGCTATGCTAGTTGCTTCGTTCTATCGCTATGCTGTGATACCTATCATTAGCTCTTCAAGCCTCCCAAATTGCCATGAACCTCTAACCTTTGACACCATTCCCAGCAAACCGTTGTTTGGCTATGTTACCGCTTTGTTCAGCCCCTCCTATAGCGTTGTTAGTTGCAGGTGAAGTTGAAGATTGCTCCACGGTGGATAGGGTTATGTTGGGATATCACAATATCTCTTATATTATTAATGCATCTATATATTTGGTAAAGGGTGGAAGGCTCGGCCTTATGCCTGGTGTTTTGTTCCACTCTTGCCGCCCTAGTTTCCGTCATACCGGTGTTATGTTCCCGGATTTTGTGTTCCTTATGCGGTCGGGTGATTTATGGGACCCCCTTGACAGTTCGCTTTGAATAAAACTGCTCCAGCAACGCCCAACCTAGGTTTTACCATTTGCCTCACCACCACCTAACTTTCCCTTGGGAGTAATTAACCCAAGGGTCATCTTCATTTTAGCCCCTCCCCCCCGGGGCCAGTGCTTCTGTAAGTGTTGGTCCGAACCAAGCTGCCTGCGGGGTCCCCTCGGGGCAACTCGAGGTCTGGTTTTACTCGTAGCCTGTCTCATCCGGTGTTGCCCTGAGAACGAGATATGTGCAGCTCCTATCGGGATTGTCGGTGCATCGGGCGGTCTTGCTGGTCTTGTTTTACAATTGTCGAAATGTCTCGTAAACCGGGACTCCGAGACTGATCGGGTCTTCCTGGGAGAAGGTATATCCTTCGTTGATCGCGAGAGCTTATCATGGGCTAAGTTGGGACACCCCTGCAGGGTATAAACTTTCGAGAGCCGTGCCCGCGGTTATGTGGCAGATGGGAATTTTTTAATATCCGGTTGTAGATAACTTGACACCAGATCCGAATTAAAATGCATCAACCGCCTGTGTAGCCGTGATGGTCTCTTCTCGGCGGAGTCCGGGAAGTGAACATGGTTTCTGTGTTCTGATTGACGTAAGTAGCAGTTCAGGATCTCCTCTTGATTATTACTGGTTGACGACCATTCCATTGCTTCTATTCTCGCTCTTATTTGCGTTGGTTAGCCACCATATATGCTTAATCGCTGCTGCAACCTCACAACTTTACCCCCTTCCTTTCCCAGTAAGCTTTGCTAGTCTTGATACCCATGCTAATGGGATTGCTGAGTCCTCGTGGCTCACAGATTACTATAACAACAGTTGCAGGTACAGGTTATGCGATGATCTTGACACGAGAGTGATGTTTGCTTGTTTGGAGTTCTTCTTCTGCTTCTTCTTCGATCAGGGGATAGGTTCCAGGTCGGCAGCCTGGGCTAGCAGGGTGGATGTTGTTTGAGTTTATGTTTGTGTTTCATCCGTAGTCGGATGTTGATCTCTTGTAAGGTGATGTTGTATTCGTGTGGCATTGTATGCCGCTTGTATGTATCCCCATCTATTTATGTAATGTTGATGTAAATATATCCACCTTGCAAAAGCGTTTCAATATGCGGGTCTATCCTTGGTGGGACCTTCGAGTTCCTTTTGGATAGGGTCGCATATTGGGCATGACGACCATCAACGAGCATCGTAGCAACCGCGATCCGTTAATACGACCTTTGAGGTACAATGGCTTCAAGTGTTTCACCGGTTCTCTTGGCTTCTCGAAAATAGCATTCTTAGGATCAAAATTCAGCTAGGCTACCTCCCCTTCTTCACCTATAGCACGAAACTCGGCAGGTAAGTAATATACCATATTAATATCCATACCTTCCAGAACCGGCGTAGATTCATAATCCACCATCTCATCTTCATCTCCTAGTATTTATATTGGGCTTGAAGATTCCTCAAGTGAAGGTGTTGCTGCAGCTAATGTAGAAGCATCTGTGTTTTGTTTTTGTTTAGGCCTCCACACTTGTTTTGTGAGTGCTATAGGCCGAATTTCACTAAACAATCCGTCCCTTTGACTCTCCTCTTTGTGTTCTACCTTCTCATGGTTCCTCATGCATTGTAATCTCCTTTTCAAGGTCTTAGTTAAACTAGGAGGACACCACTTAGGTTGAGAATATTTGGGATCCCTTGGTTTGGCCTTGCTTGTGCTCGCCTCATGATCATCAACCATGGAACCCTGCTGAACAATAACAATATCACCATTAGAAGTAGCCAGATTACCAGCAACCGGCTTTTTGATCTAAATTTGCTTGTCACATTTTGAAATTTCCACATTAGTTGACTTAACACGCCACACTTTTTTATTGGCCTTACTTGGAGAATTTTTTGTTGGCCGATTAGCACGATAACTCAAACGGACTTGGGTGGGATAATAAAGCCTCTCGCGAGCAGGCCTTCTAGGTGCTGTCCACCCCATATGTAAAGCATAAGGAGCCATTGGGGCTGCCCCCATCCTCCATTGAAGTCTCTCATGTAATATGGCGCATAGGAGGGTTGTTACATCCATGGTGTCTACGCCCATGACCCATATGGCCTTGCATAGCATTGAAACTCTTGCTCCGAAAGTGATCTCCAACACTTTGAATGTGATGGCCGATTAGAGCTAGAACCGGCCGCTTGACTTGCATATTTGGATAGCAGCATATCAAAAGACGGCTTGATTCGCTTGCGCTTAGCTTCACTCTTTCCCCACTTGCCAACTTCTGAATTCTTGGGCTTGATAAATTTAACATTAGTATCTTCTTGTACTTGTTGTTGCCCCCCGAGTGCGGGAATTTTTATGGTGATCTTCAATACTTTCTTGCCATTGGGTTGCTTATCAAGCACAACCTCTCTTCCCAAGATTTTGTCGCCCTCCTTGCCTTGCCTGGGTTCACCAATAACAACATTATCTTTATTAGCAGATTCGGCTATGCTAGGTCGAATTAACATTTTCTTTCCCTCCAAGTCCATGGTGTTTATCGGAAAGGGTTGTTTATCAACTTGCATCTCAGCAAAATTCAATAGTCCATCATTAATGGCCGATTGTATTTGTCGTCTGAAAACATTGCAATCGTTCGTAGCATGAGAAAATAAATTATGGTACTTGCAATAAGCACGTCATTTCAGCTCCTCAAACGGCGGAATGGTGTGTGATATTCTAATCATCTTATCTTGCAAGAGAGCATCAAATATTTTATCACACTTTGATCTATCAAAAGTAAACCTCACCTCCTCATCACGATTCTTGCAATGCTCAACCTCATTGTTCGAATTATCATCATTGTGTTCAACCATATGCATTCTAGGACGATCGGTTGTAGACCTATGGACCTCTTTACTTCGAATCTCTTGGGCCAAAGCTTTTTGTAAGACTTGATTAATGCTCAAAAACTCATCACTTTCTAGCTTCTCTTTAATGTGAGTTTTCAAACCATTAAGAACAAGATCTGCCAAGTCTCTCTCAGTTATCACTAAGATATAACATCGGTTTTTTATATCTCTAAATCTCTTGACATAATTGGTGGCTGGTTCATCATGTTTTTGCCTAACCGATGTAAGATGTGACAACTTCAGCTCATTATCACCGCTATAAAAGTGGTCATGAAACTTTTGCTCTAATTGCAACCATAAGAGAATTGAACCATGTGGTAAAGCAGCAAACCATGAAAATGCGGTGCCAGTTAAAGACAAGGGAAACAAACGCACTTTCAACTCTTCTATGGAACCTGCTTCACCCAACTCTGCTAGATACTGACTAACATGCTCCCAAGTCGTTTTCGTACCCTCACCACTAAATTTAACAAAATCAGAAACCTTATAACCTTGAGGGTAAGAAATTGCATCGAAGTGTTCAGGATAAGGCTTTTGGTACACACGACACTTTACTTTCGGCTCGTTTCCGAAAGTTTCAAGAAACATCTTATGCAAATCCTCCCTTAATTTAGCTAAAATTGGATCCGAGGTAGATGAAGATGTTTGTGGTAATGACATAGGAGCAACCTGAGTACTAGCTATTGGTGCCACTTGTGGGATGGGCGCCGAACCATAATTCGATGGAAGACCAAACCTGCTTGCGCCTATGGGTGGTGTGACAAAGTGATTCGGCGTTGAAGCCGAATTGGGCACACTCATAATAGGATTAGGGTATGTAGGTGTAGCCACAAGCTGGTTGGTTTGAGTAGGGTAAAAATTCAACGGCATAATATATTGTTGTGTCACACCCTGATTTTCATGCCACAACACTTAAGCTAATAAATCATGATAAAATGTGTTTTGACAAAAACTTTTGAGTGTTTTGGACTTTGCTTGATTGGATTTTTGTTTGTTGTTTGCGAGTGCTCTAAAAATCAAATAAATCCTCCAACTCCTATACTTCCTCTCCTTGCTCCAAACTCTTGAACCAATGATCATGCCATGTGTATAGGACATAAAAATAATTTCTTACAAAAATAATTTGGCCAAATGGTATTTTCAAAAATTAGTTTCTCAAAAAACCCTGAATTGAGGTTTGCACTGCAAGTACTTAATTAAGGGCAGTAAAAATCTTTCCAAAAATATATTTGACTCCTATTAGATATAGGATACCCAGAAACCACAAAAATATAATTTTACAAGTTATTTTCCTATTTTATTTAAAAGCTTTTTCATCAGGTCAGAAATGGTCTTTAATAGGGAACAATGATATTATTATTTTAAAAATATTTGACAAAAACCTAGGGAAACTCAGTGGACATATATTGTCCATATATAAGAGTTTCAACGCATGGTCATGTTCAAAATATTGGTCAAATCCCTCAGAAACCCTTTCTAGATATTTCAAGCTTTTGAAATATTTACAAAGGAAATATTCTCCAAAAATTCCAAGAAAATTCTATCATGTCACATATGACATATTTGGTGATCTTGCCAAGTCTTATGTCTTGGAGAACAAGATAACATCATCAAATCCTCTCAAAACCATTTCTGTCCATTTTGAAGTTTTAGCAACTTTACATTGCCAAACATGTTCAAATGTTCTCAAACCTTGTGAACATGCTCAAATGGTCTAATAATTAATCTAGACTAAATGGCACAAGTTGGAGAAGTGCCCCAAAACCATTCCTGTCCAGAACCAAATTTGAACAACTCTAAATTACCAACTTTCTCTCCTTGATTCCAACTTCTGTGAGAATGATCACATGACCAAATGAGTCCACCACACCAAGTGGTGCATCAAGGAGAACAGATTTGCATGACTAAATCTTGGAAAGCCCATTTCTGCTGATTTCTAGGGTTTACAAAAGTTGCATTGGCAACTTTGCCCAAATGAGCTCAAAATGGGTGGAAGGCCCTAATTATGTGTGCCATTTCACCCTGTGGAGCCTCATGACAAATGGAAATCATCTTCTTGCCCAAACCAACATCAAACACCTCCTGGAAGAATCTCAAAATTCATGTTTTAACCCCTTCCACTAATCTCCAAGAGTTCTCCTTTTTCCCACAGCCCCATCTGGTCCTCCTCTAGCCCCTTCATCTTTCCCTGCCCGAGAAGCCATGATGAAGGTGGTGAAAAGCCCTTTTCCCCCCTCTGGACAACAGCTTTCCTCCTATTTTCTCACCTCTCTCTCACTCCTGGCAAGCCCCAGGGCATCCAATGCCTTTTACCACATTGTTTACTCCCCTGTGCAGCCACTAGACACAAGTGGGTGCGTGAGGACGCGAGGAAAAGCCGCGGGTGCCGGCCATTTGCGCGCTCTGGAGCACGTCGGCGTGCTCCCGACCGTTGACGCCGCGTCCCCCGACCACCTCGAGCCTCCCCCTCGCGCCTGTCAATGTGCCTCGACGTCCGCAACACGCCACCGTGCAGGCACCCTCGTCTCTCCCTCTCTCTCACCTCCTGCGGCGCGTGCCTAGAGCCGCCCGGCTCGGCCAATGCCCGGCCACGCACGCGCGAGCACCAGAGCCTCTCCCCGCTCCCTCTCTCTCTTCCTGGCGCCCTACTCCACCCCCACGAACACCATAGACAACCCCACTCCCTCCCTCCTGGCCGCCCGAGCCGTTGCCGTGGCCACCCGTGCGCCACGTCCACGGTGAGCCACGGGTTGGCTACATAAGGCCACCCCCGAGCCCTCCCTCTGCTCCTTTGGCTCTCTCTCCTTCCCGTGCACACCCTGGACCGATCCACTCCCCTCCTCGCGCCCTCCTGCTCCCTCCAAGGCCAAAGCCGAGCCGCCGTCCATCGCCTAAATTCGCAACGCCCGAGCACCATCCCCTCCACCTATGCGTCCCAATCCATCTTTCACGACCCCCCGAAGCTGCCCCGCACTCTGGTTACTTCTCCCGGTGGGTGTAGTGCCGTGCCCACCATCACCGCCGGCCTCATCCGCCGCGGCCAACACCCTGCTCAACCCGGTGCCCCGGGGAGACCGTGCCACCCACGGTTGGATGCGACATGGCCTCCTGAGCGCTCCGGTACTCCGGGCGTCGCCAGAGGTGGCCGGTACCGCCGGGGAGAGCGCCGGCACCGTCCGGCCTCGCCTCCTCTGTCTCCCGATGCGCCTGCGCGGGAGGTTGGGGATGAACCCGACTAGTGGGCCCCATGTGTCGGCGACCCTGAGGGCCGGGCCCGCGAGTCAAGTGGACACGACTTCTTCGGAAGCCGTCTCCCCGTGGCGAAGGCGTACTCTTGGTGAGCGCTTTCGACGCCGCCACTCCCCCCTCTGCGCGGCTGAGCGACTTGGCTAGGCCCAGTGCATTCGGCACTATATCTCGCCCTGTGTGCGCTATCGCCGCCCAGATCCAGCCCATTCGGGTAAAAATCTTTCCCTTTTTCTTTTCTATAAAACTTGTAAAATCTCCCAATAATTCAAATTAACTCCAAATTTGATGATTCAAATTTCTAGTAGTTTCTAAAATCATGCCCTACCACATGGTGCTATATTCACATTTTTACGGAAGCATTTCCTTCACAAATATTTATCAAAACCCCATTTCCCATTTCTGTGATGAACTTTAGAAAATCACAGAGAGCCCATTTGTGATCCAAATTCCATGATTCAAAATCCTATATGTCTATAAGTTCAAAACTTAGTTTATGAACATTTTTATTAATACTTTCTGTGACACACAATATTATGAGCCATTTCTTCATATTTGTCAACTCTACAAATTCATAGGAAATTCATTTGAACTCCAAATCTAGTGAAACCAACTCCTAGATGCTTATAAAATCATCCTTTGTTAAATGGGTATATTTTCTCATGTTTCAAAAATATATTTCTGTACACTTCTTGCAAGTCCACAAATCACTTGATTCCACCATATTGAAATGTTCAGAGATGTCCATTGATCAAATCCTAATGAAACCACTTTGGTCATCCCTCATATGACCAGAGGTATCCCAGAAAAGTCCAACTCGTATTTTTTAGAGCACTTTTATTTCCTGCCTTGTTGTGTTGCTTATTATGCTTGCTTTCGACGATAGTTGACGAAGTAGGCGGAATGCTCGGAGTTGGACCAGAGATATATGAAGACCTCAAAGACTTTGTTACAACAGGCAAGCAGCCCTTTGACCATGTCTATGAAACCCTTTTTATGCATGTCATATAGCACCATATTGTTGTTGCAATGGAATCATGATGAGGTGGTAACAACCTTGATGGTTTGCCACCGTACTTCCTCGTTGATACTTGCATTGTGCATGACCCTACCTTCTTATGAGGGTTATGCCGATGGGAGTAGATAGGATGCTAAAGTAGTGCTACGCAAAAAGGGACGGGAATCTACATGGTGAAGGAGACAAAGTATTTTCAAAGGACTTTTCGAAAACCCCGTCGGGTGCCACTTATGCCCGAGGGAGATGATGAGATGGGTAACCACTTGATGACGAAGTGGTGTACTGAGGCAAGTGTGTGGGTTGTTTTCAAAACGGATTGGTTTAAGTTGCGACCGTTATTCCAACCTTACATGCGCAACCACTCTACCCTTATATGGGAAAGGGCATTATTGAGTACCTAGACCGATACTAGCTTGGGGCCTGCATTACTAGTGATGGGAGAGTTGTTGGTGCGCTCTCTCGGGACGGGGTCGTGCCAGGTAGGGCGGCCATGACCATTTTTATGGGGCACCGGACACACCGTTGGTACCCCATGCCAGTGGTATGTGATAAATATGGGAGCAAGGCTCCACGAAAATGTTATGTGAAATGTTGGGCACGGGGGTCACTGCCAATCAAGTGGACTCCATGTTAGTGTCGTCTAGGGAAAGGTAGTGATCAGGTGCTTACCCCGGGTACTTGAGGTACCGCGGGTCGTGGCTGACACGGAAGTTCCCAGGATCTTGTGGGTACAGTGTGCAACCTCTACAGAGTGTAAAACTATTCGAATAGCCGTGTCCATGGTCAAGGACGGTTGGGCGGTGCTGCTTAAACTATGTCCAGAGTTTACAAACCAGTGTGAGTGTTTGGATAACTACTTGGGTCAAGTCAAGGGACTTGACATGATTGAGTTGGGTTGGTGCCCACTCTGTTATGTTGATATCTGTAACCTGTCCTCATGGTTACTTGAATTCTCCTGATGCATGTCTTACAAATTGTTGAACATGTCATTGCACTAAAAACTAGCTTTCTGCAAAAATTTACCTATATCATGCATTGTTGTATCTTGAACCAAAACATGGGTTTCTTGCGAGTACATTCAAAGTACTCATTGGCTTGCCACTGGTTATTTTATTGGCCAGGCTTGAAAGGACAAGATATATTGAAGAGTTCCTTGGTGACGATCTTGCGAGCTAGGATGCTTTCCCAGTCAGAATGCCAGTAGGGTTAAGGCAAATGGCATGGGTCCAAGTTATCGACGAAGATTTCTGCTGCGATGTTATACTCAAGACTCGACCATAATGGTCCTACTTGTGTAATACGGTATGTATGGATGTAAGACTCTTGTTATTCAGCTTCTGTGTGTTCAGTGAGCATTGATCTCTGGGATCACTGTACACGTGCATTCGGTGATCACGACTTATGAGTCGGGGTCCCCACATGTTGTTGCATAGGTGGTGACGATGAAATAGTTAAAATTGGACTAGGATTTTCAGATATACCAGCAGTACCACTAGATGATGGAGGCATATTTTTCTGAGCATTAGCACTAGCCATAAAAGAATTGTATGCCATCACATTACCCTTACTAACAAGACTTTCAATCACAACCACTTGCTCTGTAGAAAAAACTTTACTCACAGTGATTACATCTTGTTCATCAATGAGGGGAGGAAAATTGACGTTTCCAACCGGAGTGATGTTGCCTTGACGGTCCTTCTTGAAACATTAAAGAAACGCTTCCAAATCCTCCTCCTCGCGCTTCTTCTTGAGCGCCTCAAAAGCCTCTTCATGCTGCTTCTTGCGCACTTCGTAGGCTTGGCGATGTTCATCCGATAGTTCATCAAGACCGGGCTTAATGATGTTATCGGCGTCAACTTCTGAGGGCTTGGGGAGATTAGACATGGTTGATGATGATTCTTGATCTTTCGTCCCCAGCAGAGTCGCCAAAAAGTGTGTTCGCACACGAACACGTCACCGTGTACCTCCAACAACGAGGGTGATGCACCGCAGCTCACGCCGAAGGAGACCCGTCCGGAAGCGCGGTACACAAGCAATCCGGCGGGTGCTTTTCAGGACCTGAAACCCCACGCGCCCGGGAGGGGCCCCGTCTGGACACGCGGTGGCTATGGGCTGCCCTAGGTTGGTTCGCCCGCCCCTAGAGCCTTGAGGATCGCTGCCCTTCAACACGAAGAACAAACAAAGAACGAGAGAGAAATAACAAGGGAGGGATGTAAAAGTAGGGTAAAAAGTAGATTGATTGTTCGGTTGTGTGTTGTTGTTCAATCGACCGTCACCTCTTATCTATATAAGAGGCAGATGGACTTCCCGTACAATAGAAGGACTTGCCTAGCCTTCCAAATCACCAAAACCTAATAAAACACGGACTATTCACAACCCCCGGCCCGGATGTCCGGCTCAAGGCCCGGATGATCCGGCCTAGCACAGTTTTCTGACAATAGCTTACTGTTTTAGCTCTAGAATCCACATACGACCTCTTATTTGGACATTTTCTATATCATAATCAACCGACTGGACGAGACGGACAACTTTCATGTTGAACACTTTTTGATCTGAAGCCATCATGAGGGGGTTTCGGGCCGTTTTCTAAAGTTTGCAGCAGAAACACTTGTCCGGACGTCCGGATGATTGCCCGGATTGTCCGGCCTTTACCCGGATCATCCAGGACTTGACCCAGATCATCCGGCTTCAGCGCTAACCTTCTGAAATCTTAGTGCTCCAATTACCCGGATGATCCGGCCAACATTGGTACAGCGCACGGTTTTGCCTATAACTTTTGCATACGACCTTGGATGGGGACGATCTTTACATCAAAATCGTTCGCTTCGACGAGGCAAAGAACTTTTCAGCTATAACTTTTTCTAGCAGATGCCGTATTAATAAGGTTCCATGCCATTCCCTAATCTGATGTCAACACGAGTATCTCCGAAATTGGCATATCTTTTGCACTTCAGCTCCGTTTTGATCCATCTTCATATCTACGTTGATTATCTTGAAGAGAGCCATCAAATGGTGACATGAACTCATAAATTTGACCTCATCTTGCTACAGCCTCAAGTCACTCTTTGCGATCATGCCCTTTTTGAGCGTCAACATCATGGAAGATATCGAGATCTCTTAGTTGTTATGTTGACAGTGAGAGTATACCGCTCAAAATGTTATTCCTCTCTATTTCAAAATCGAGATCTGGCACCTCTACAAACCCCTGCTTCCCTCTACGAAGAACCTATCTATTTACTTTTATGTTGAGTCATCACCCTCTTATTAAAAAGCACCCGCTGGAGAGCACCGCTGTCATTTGCATGCATTACTATTAGTTTATATTGGGTATGACTATGACTGGATATCTTTTACCATAAATTACAATGTTTAGTCAGTCCTTGATCTTTAAAGGTGCTCTGCATTTATGTTTTGCAGTTTCAGAAAGGGCTAGCAAGATACCATCTGGTCCTATGATATTATGATTGTTTTGAGAAATTGCTGTCATCCGAGATTTATTATCATTGCTCGCTAGTTGATTATGCCATTGATATGAGTAAACATGAGACCTAAGTGTTATTGTGAATATGGTTAGTTCATAATCTTTGCTGAACACTTGAATGTTGGCTTTACATATTTGCAACAACAAGAGCAAACTGAGTTTGTAAAACTTTTTCTTTATCACTTTCAGTTTGTCAACTTAATTGCTTGAGGACAAGCAAAGGTTTACGCTTGGGGGATTTGATACATCTCCTTCGTATCTACTTTTCCAAAAACTTTTGCCCTTGTTTTCGACTCTAACTTGCATGATTTGAATGGAACTAACTCGGACTGATGCTGTTTTCAGGAGAACTGCCATGGTGTTATTTTTGTTCAGAAATAAAAGTTCTCGGAATGACCTGAAAATCCACGGAGCAACTTTTCAGAATAAATAAATAATACTAGCGAATGAATCAGCGTTACGGGGCCCACAACCTATCCACGAGGGTGGGGGCGCGCCCCCTCCCCTAGGGCGCGCCCCCTGCCTCGTGGGCCCCCTAGACGTCCACCGACCTCAACTCCAACTCCCTATATTTGCTTTCGCGGAGAAAAAAATCAGAGAGAAAGTTTCATTGTGTTTTACAATACGGAGCCGCCGCCAAGCCCTAATCTCTCTTGGGAGGGCTGATCTAGAGTCCGTTTGGGTCTCCGGAGAGAGGGATTCGTCGTCGTCGTCATCATCAACCATCCTCCATCACCAATTTCATGATGCTCACCGTTGTCAGTGAGTAATTCCATCGTAGGCTTGCTGGACAGTGATGGGTTGGATGAAATTTACCATGTAATCAAGTTAGTTTTGTTAGGGTTTGATCCCTAGTATCCACTATGTTCTGAGATTGATGTTGCTATGACTTTGCTATGCTTAATGCTTGTCACTAGGGCCCGAGTGCCATGATTTCAGATCTGAACCTATTATGGTTTCATAAAATATGTGAGTTCCTGACCCTATCTTGCAAGTCTATAGTCACATATTGTGTGTTATGATCCGACAACCCCGAAGTGACAATAATCAGGATACTTCTCGGTGATGATAGTAGTTTGAGGAGTTCATGTATTCACTAAGTGCTAATGCTTTGGTCCGGTACCCTATTAAATGGAGGCCTTAATATCCCTTAGTTTCCATTAGGACCCCGCTGCCACGGGAGGGTAGGACAAAAGATGTCATGCAAGTTATTTCCCATAAGCATGTATCACTATATTCGGAATACATGCCTACATTACATTGATGAACTGGAGCTAGTTCTGTGTCACCCTATGTTAAAACTATTACATGAGGAGTCGCGTCCAACATAATTATCCATCACTGATCCAATGCCTACGAGATTTTCACATATTGTGCTTTGCTTGTTTACTTTACCGTTGCTACTGTTACAATTACTACAAAACTGCTACTGTTACTTTTGCTACTGTTACCGTGCTTCCATACTACTTTGCTACTAAATACTTTGCTGCAGATACTAAGTTATCTAGGTGTGGTTGAACTGACAACTCAACTTCTAATACTTGAGAATATTCTTTGGCTCCCCTTGTGTTGAAGCAATAAAATTGGGTTGAATACTCTACCCTCAAACCTGTTGGATCCCCTATACTTGTGGGTTATCAAGACTATTTTCTGGCGCCGTTGCCGGGGAGCATAGCTCTATTCTTTGAGTCACTTGGGATTTATATCTGCTGGTCACTATGAGGAACTTGACAGACAAAAGAACCAAGATTTAACCCTCAACTATGAGGGAAGGTAAGGAACTGCCATCTAGCTCTGCACTAGATTCTCCTTCTGTTATGAGTAAGCTTGCGACACCTAAACCTGCTTCTGCTATTAATTCTGATATGTCGCATGTTATTGATGATGCTACTTCTACTATGCATGATACTTATGATGAAACTACTTCTGTGCTTGATACTACTGTGCCATTAGGTGAATATCTCGATGAACAACATGCTAGGCTTAGAGAGAATGAAAATTTTGAAACTGATATTATTGAAGATAGTGATGATGAAGGTTCTCCCCCTAAGTATGAATTGCCTATTATTCCTGAGGGTTATGTTATGGATGAAGAAACTCCTAGAGATTTTCTCGCTTGCAATGATAGATCTGATCTTAAGAAGTTATTAGTTAAACTGAAACAGAAAACTTTGAATGCTAGAATGAAATATGACCCTTCTTTTGCTACTTCACCTATCTTTGTTACTGATAAGGATCATGAGTTCTTTGTCGATCCTGAGATAATTACTTCGGTTGAATCTGATCCTTTTTATGGCTATGAATCTGAAACTGTTGTGGCACATCTTAATAAGTTAAATGATATAGCCACCCTGTTCACTAATGATGAGAAATCTCGCTACTATTATATCCTTAAGATATTTCCATTCTCATTAAAGGGTGATGCTAAAACTTGGTTTAATTCTCTTGATCCTGGTTGTGTGCGTAGTCCCCAGGATATGATTTACTACTTCTCTACAAAATATTTCCCTGCTCATAAGAAACAAGCTGCCTTGAGGGAAATATATAATTTTGTACAAATTGAAGAAGAGAGTCTCCCACAAACTTGGGGGAGGCTTCTCCGATTACTTAATGCTTTGCCTGATCATCCTCTTAAGAAAAAGGAAATACTTGATATCTTTCATAATGGACTAACCAATGCTTCCAAGGACCACTTGGATAGTTGTGCTGGTTGTGTTTTCAGGGAAAGAACAGTCGATCAAGCTGAATTGCTATTGAATAATATGTTGACTAATGAAAATAATTGGACACTTCCTGAGCCAACTCCTAAACCAACTCCGAAGAAAAGGGGAGTTCTATTTCTCAGTCCTGAAAATATGCAAGAGGCAAAGAAATCTACGAAAGAAAAAGGTATTAAAGCTGAAGATGTTAAGAATTTACCTCATGTGGAAGAAATACATGGGCTTGATAACCCGACACATGTAGTAAAGGTAAATTCTCTCTATAGATATAATAAAGTTGAAATCCCGTCTACTAAGTTTCCTAGCCAATGTTTAGATGAATTTGATGACTTTATGGCTAGACAAGAAAATTTCAATGCTTATGTTGGTAGAGAATTAAAGAGTAATTCTTACATGATTGGACGCTTGAATGATTATATGGCTAGAGTTAAAGGTGAACTTCAACTCATTAGTAAATATGCTTCTATCGTTACCACTCAAACAGAACAAGTACTTAAATTTCAAAGTGATTTGCTCGATGAATTAAATAAAAAACATGATTTTGCTGTTAGAGTGGCTACTAGAACTGGTAAAATGACTCAGGAACCTTTGTATCCTGAAGGTCACCCTAAGAGAATTGAGAAAGATTCTCAGAGAAATAATTTATATGCACCTAGTCCTTCTAGAAAGAAGAAAAAGAAAAACGATAGGACTTGGCATGTTTCTAGTGAACCTATTGTAGACACACCTGAAAATCCCAATGATATTTCTATTTTTGATGCTGAAACACAATCTGGTAATGAACATGAACCTAGTGACAATGTTAATGATAATGTTCGTGCTGATGCGCAACCTAGCAATAATATTGATGTAGAGATTGAACCTGCTGTTGATCTTGATAACCCACAATCAAAGAATCAACGTTATCCTAAGAGAGACTTTGTTGCTAGGAAGCACGGTAAAGAAAGAGAACCATGGGTTCAGAAACCCATGTTTTTCCTCCTAAACCATCCAAGAAAAAGGATGATGAGGATTTTGAGCGCTTTGCTGAAATGATTAGACGTATGTTCTTATGTATGCGCTTAACTAATATGCTTAAAGTTAATCCTTAAGCTAAATACATGAATGGTATTATTACAAATAAAAGAAAGATATCGAAAGCTGAAATTTCCACCATGCTTGCTAATTATACTTTTAAAGGTGGAATACCAAAGAAACTTGGAGACCCAGGAGTACCAACTATACCATGCTCCATTAAAAGAAACTATGTTAAAACTATGTTATGTGATCTTGGAGCCGGTGTTAGTGGTATGCCTCTTTCTTTATATCGTAGACTTGAATTGAATAAGTTGATACCTACTGAAATATATTTGCAAATGGCTGATAAATCAACTGCTATACCTGTCAGTATTTGTGAGGATGTGCCTATTGTGGTTGCAAACGTTACTATCTTAACGGACTTTGTTATTCTTGATATTCCCGAGGACGATAGTATGTCAATTATCCGTGGTAGACCCTTTTTGAATACTGCAGGGGCTGTTATTGATTGCAACAAAGCCAGTGTCACTTTTCATGTTAATGGTAATGAACATACGGTACACTTTCCGAGGAAACAACCTCAAGTTCATAGCATCAATTCTATTGGAAAAATTCCAACCATCATTATTGGAGGTATTGAATTTCCGCTTCCTACTATCAGCAAGAAATATGATATTATTATTATTGGGGATATTCATATCCCCGTTGAGGTAACCTAGTGTTATTCAAAATTTCTCCGGTTCCATGTTATTCGGAATTAGTTTCTTCGCTCCAACAAATATGACGGATTCAAGGTACCAGCCCTCTCTGATACTCGCAGGAGCACCTCTAAGGTCAAGCCTCGCATTACGCCATCTATTGGAGCATCCTCTTCCGATGCAGCTGCTGCAGAGACAATTCCACCACCCACTCCTATTGCCACTCTGCAGGACATTGGCACTAACAGATGCGCTATACCAGCTGCTGCTCTCTCTGAAGATGTACTGTTAGCTGAACCTGCCAGGATGGCTGCCTCCTCTTTATCTGATGCTGCCTCTACTGGAATGAGCGAGGCTGCCCATCACAACTCTGCCTAGTTTGGATTTTATCATGCCGCCTATGAGATGCTGGAACGTGCTGTCATGGAATATCAGAGGGCTCAACTCCGAAAAGAAGCAACTGGCTCTGAATAATGCGGTGATTACCAGCGGTTGTGCTGTGGTTTGTCTTCAAGAGACTAAGATGACTGATGTTTCTTTTGCGTTTATTCAAACTTGCTGTCCTAAACAATTCAATCGCTTTGCTTTTGCCCCTTCGCGTGGCGCTTCGGGGGGGCTTCTTACGATCTAGAAGAGTTCGATCTTCTCTGGAACGGTAGTTTCATCTGATACGTTTGCGCTACTCATCGATTTTACCAGTACTCAATCAGCACAGCGTTGGACGTTAGTTAACGTGTATGGCCCATGTACTGGTGTGGAAAGAGATACTTTCACCCAATGGATCTATGATGTTAACATACCAAATGCCCAAGACCGGCTACTTCTTGGTGATTTCAACTATATACGAGCCCCAGAGAATCGTAACAAACCTGGAGGGAACATCAACGACATGATCACTTTCAATGACATCATACGCAAACAGGAACTCATTGAAATTCCAGTAAAAGGTAGGGCTTAGACGTGGAGTAACATGCAAACTGACCCACTGCTTGAACAGATTGATTGGTTCTTCACCTCTCTACATTGGACCAATGTATACCCCAAGACGCTAGTTAAACCCCTGGGCAAACCTTTATCCGATCACACTCCATGTGTGGTGTCCATTGAGACCAAAATTCCACGTTCCAAGCTATTCCGATTTGAATCCTATTGGATACTACACCCTGGGTTCATGGACACGGTTAATGAGGTATGGAGCCGTCCAGTTAGGGGTGGCAATGCTGCTGCAGTCCTCTGCCAAAAATTCAAAACCCTGAGACGTGCCTTAAAAATCTGGAGTAAGTCTATCTCTCGTCTATCTGTGGCTATCACAAACTGCAATGCTGTTTTGGCTGATTTAGATGAACTAGAGAACAAAAGATCTTTGACTACTCCCGAAATGAATTTCCGATCCATCCTGAAAACACATTTACTGACACTGCTTCATTACCGATAACTATATTGGAAAAAGCAATGTACTATTCGATGGATCAAATTTGGGGATGAGAATTCCAAGTTTTTCCAAGCAGTGGCCACAGAAAGATTTCGGAACAACACTATTTCTTCCTTCAAGCTGGACGATGGTACAATGATTGATGATCACCCTGCCAAAGAAGCTCTCCTTTTTAAAACCTACAAGGCTCGCCTCGGGACAGTTTCCCCTACATACATGAAATTTCACCTTCCATCCATCATCCCTCGAACCAGCAATCTTGACCAGCTCACTAATCCTTTCACTCATGACGAAATTAACAAGGTTATCAAGGAAATGCCGCCTGATCGGGCGCCTGGGCCGGATGGCTTTAGTGCTGCCTTTCTTAAAGCTTGTTGGCCAATCATCCGTCACGACTTCTACGCTCTCTGTGATCAATTTCATGAAGGTTCGCTGGATGTAACAAGCATCAATGATGGTCTTATCACTCTCATTCCTAAGGTCCATGCACCCGAGTCGGTTAATGATTATAGGCCGATAACACTGTTAAACTGCTGCCTGAAGTTACTGACCAAACTGTTAGCGGACAGATTACAACGTGTCATCCTCTCGCTTGTTCATCATAACCAATATGGATTTATAAAGGGCCGCACTATACAAGATTGTCTTGCATGGGCATACCAATACCTATATTATTGCCAACGCTCGGGCCAACAAATCGTTTTGCTCAAACTAGACTTCGCCAAGGCTTTCGATACGATTGCGCATGAGCCAATGATTCGCATTATGTAGCAGATGGGTTTTAATGATAAGTGGATCTCTTGGATCAAGTGCCTCTTCTCCTCGGGCCGCTCATCCGTTCTTCTTAATGGTGTCCCCGGCCGACAGTTTCCGTGTCGATGTGGGGTGAGACAAGGTGACCCTCTGTGACCCTTAATTTTTGTTCTTGCTGCTGAAATTTTGCAAGCTGCTGTCAATGATGCCTTCCAACGTGGCGATCTCTCACTACCATTCCCTTGCAACGGCCAAACTGATTTTCCGGTGATCCAATATGCGGATGACACCCTCTTAGTATTACCGGCCTGCCCGCAACAAGCTCTGCATGTCAAGAAAATTCTATCTGATTACGCATCCTCAATTGGCCTCAAGATTAATTTTCACAAATCCACCCTCATCCCTATCAACGTTGACGCAACAACCACGTCTAATATTGCCAGCATTTTTGAATGTAATGTAGGAACCATGCCCTTCACGTACCTTGGGCTCCCGCTGGGCACTACCAAGCCCACTATTCAGGAACTTATGCCCTTGGTTTGCAAAATGGAGCGTCGCCTTACGGCCACAATAGCCATGATGTCATATGGAGGGCGCTTGTCCTGGCTCAATGCGTCGGTCACCTCACTTCTGGTCTTTGCCATGTGCACCCTAAAGTTTCAGCCCAAGCTCATTGATATCCTTGACAAAATTAGGAGGAGATGTTTATGGACAAAGAAAACAGAGTAGGGCAATAAGTGTAACTCTTTGGCTGCCTGGGAAATGGTGTGCAAACCAAAATACAAAGGTGGTTTGGGGGTGATTGATATCAAAGTCCATAATGAGGCCCTCCTGTTGAAGTTCTTGCACAAATTCTATAACAAGTTGGACGTTCCCTGGGTTAACATGACTTGGGCAAATCAATATGTTGGCCAAGTGCCCCACGCTGTTGATCCGATAGGGTCGTTCTGGTGGAAAGATGTCCTCAAGCTGACACAAGTGTATCATGGAATCTCGCGTGTGCAAGTAGTTGATGGCTCGACTACGCTCCTTTGGAAAGATTTGTGGTCTCATGCGGTGCTTCAGGAATCGCACCCTCGAGCTTTCTCCTTTACTCTGCATGAAGACATGACGGTAGCTGACTTCTGGGCCACCACTGATTTGCATGAAACCTTTCAGCTCCCGCTGTCTCCCGAGGCCCACGCTGAAGTGCTCAATGTTCAACAGGCCTCGATCCAACTAAACCCCGCAACGATGATGACTGACATATGGCACTACCTTTGGGACAAAACGGAATATAGGCCCATTGACTACTACAACAACTACTTTGCCGCTGCAGTAGCCCCTCCGGCATTTCATAAGCTTTGGAAATCCAACTGCACAATGAAAATCAAAGTATTTGGGTGGCTACTTCTTCATGATAGGCTTAACACGCGTGACATGCTGCGACGACGACACTATAACATCGGAGATGACTTTTCCTGCATCCTCTGTGGGCAAGAAGTTGAGACACTTGACCACATGATCTTCACGTGCCACTTTAGCACGCTGTGCTGGGACAAAATACACATTGATTGGGGTGATTTCCATGATAGGCTCACTGCGCTCCAAGATATGCAAGCAGGCTGGCCGAACGCGTTCTTTGCTGAAGTTTTTTACACTGCTGCATGGAGCATATGGAAGGAGAGGAATAACAAACACTTCAGGGGTGTTGTCCCCAGCGTGGCCTCTTGGTATGCTCGGTTCAAACAAGACCTACGGCTTCTGCAGCATAGAGTTAAGGTGGCACGTAGACCGTCCCTGCTCTTGTATTGTGACACGCTTGGTTGAGTCACTGTCTCCTTCCCTACCTCCCTGGTTGTAAACAGTTTGCACATAACTCACCACCTTGTATGAAGTAGCTGCCCCCACCCTCCACGGTGCCGAACCAGGAGTGTGGGGCTGATGTACCCGTCTATGTCTATGTAAGCATCCCATTTATATAGATATATAAAAAAACAGTGGGAAATCTCTCCCACTGTCAATCCATCAAAAAAAACAAGAATTAATCAACCTTGTTAGTGGATTCCTTTTGATGATCATGAGATTGATGAAGTTAGAATGCACAACCTTCTGTACCCTCTTTTTACTTTCTGTTATTTGGAATAAATAAAGCAAAAATAGTATTTTCTATCTGTTTTCTGCATTATCCATGCAATAAACAATACCCCGAAAATAAAAGTTCTCCAAATGACCTTCAAATTTAATATGATTTTTTCTGAAATATTTGAGAATATCTGGCACTAAGAACACAGCAGGGGGAGTTGGCACCTTGCCATGAGCATCCAGGGCGCGCCCCCTACCTCGTGGGCCCATGCATGGTGGCCCCCTCCACTTATTCCTGCACCCACACACTTCTGCTTCCTCCCAAAAAAATCACCATCCAGCTCAACCACGAGTTCTAGCTCATTTTGCTGCCATTTTCGATCTTCTTGCTCAAAGCTCCATCTACAAAACTGCTTTGGTGGATTGTTCCTTGGTATGTGGCTCCTCCAATGGTCCAATTAGTTTTTGTTCTAGTGCTTTATTCATTGCAAAGTTTTGATGCCTAGGTGACCCCGTTCTTGAGCTTGCATGCCAAATTTATATGGTCCCAAGTAATTCTAATGCACGATATAGGCACTAGGCACTTGTGGGAGTAGTAGCTATCAATTTTATTGAGTTTGATTCACTTTTATTTTGAGTTACTAAAAATTTCAGAAATTTTTCAGAGGAAGAAATATGTCTAGGAAAGTGTACCAAGGTGGTTCTTCAAGGAAGAAAGGACCCAGGCTCGCAATACATGAGCAAGACGACGAACCACCAAGGGAAGCTGACGTTCGGCCTTGTGAATGGCTGTTAGAGGAGTTTATGGCCATAGCAGGCATCAAGGATGAATTTGATGCATATGTGCGTAATGCCGATCTTGAGGACTTCATGCAAGATAAGTGTCCTCAGTACCACTATTTGACTGATTCATTCGTGAGAAGGTTTAAATTTACATCTTCGCGTAATTCTCAAAGTGTCCTGTTTTATATTTATGATAAATCATATACCATGGACCTAGAAGATTTTACTACTGCTTGTAAACTCCCTCAGTGGGGCAGTGTTAATGAACCTCGTAAATCTGAATATAAAGATTTTCTTGCTAATATCACTGCGGGATATGCATGATTGTTGATTTAACCAAGAGCCCATATCACCATGTCTTCTCCCTTGAATTGAATGCTTGCAGATTCCAGCTTAGTCCAATGCACGTGCACTACTATTATTATCCACACCATTCGGTCGTGCAAGTGAAAGGCAATAATGACGATATATGATGGACTGGTTGATATGAGAGAAGCTGGTATGAACTCGACCTCTCTTGTTTTTGTAAATATGATTAGTTCATCATTCCTAATTCAGCATATTATGAATAAACATGTTTGCAATGACAATTAGAGATTATAGTTGCTTATGCCATGCTTAATTAGCTAGGAGCTTATAATGGTTTACCTTGCGTGCCAACATGCTATTAAAATGGTTGTGATGTGGTATCATAGGGTGGTATCCTCCTTTGAATGATTCGAGTGACTTGACTTGGCACATGTTCACGCATGTAGTTGAAACAAAATCAACGTAGCCTTCACGATATTGATGTTCATGGTGGATTATATCCTACTCATGCTTGCACTCGGTGTTGATTAATTTTAATGCATGTTCATGACTGTTGTCGCTCTCTCAGTTGGTCGCTTCATAGTCTCTTTCTAGCCTTCACCTGTACTAAGCGAGAATACTGCTTGTGCATCCAAACTCCATAAACCCCAAAGATATTCCATATGAGTCCACCATACCTTCCTATATGCGGTATCTACCTGCCGTTCCAAGTAAATTTGTATGTGCCAAACTCTAAACCTTCAAATGAATTTCTGTTTTGTATGCTCGAACAGCTCATGTATCAACTAGGGTTGTCTGTATCTTCCATGTTAGGCGGTTTATTCTCAAGAGGAGTGGACTCCGCTCCTCATTCACAAGAAAATGGCTGGTCACCGGGATGCCCAGTCCCATGCTTAAATCAAATCAAAATAATTAAACAAAACTCCCCTAGGATTGTTGTTAGTTGGAGGCACCCGTTGTTTCGGGCAAGCCATGGATTGATTCTTGTTGGTGGCCGAGGAGTATAAATTTCACCATTCTGTTAGGGAACCGCCTATAATGTGTGTAGCATGGAAGATATCAAGATCTCTTAGTTATTATGTTGACAGTGAGAGTATACCGCTCAATATGTTATTCCTCTCTATTTCAAAATCGATCTCTGGCACCCCTACAAACCCCTACTTCCCTCTGTGAAGGGCCTATCTATTTACTTTTTTGTTGAGTCATCACCCTCTTATTAAAAAGCACCCGCTAGAGAGCACTGGTGTCATTTGCATGCATTACTATTAGTTTATATTGGGTATGACTATGACTGGATATCTTTTACGATGAATTACAATGTTTAGTAAGTCCTTGATCATTAAAGGTGCTCTGCATTTATGTTTTGCGGTCTCAGACAGGGCTAGTGAGATACCATCTTGTTATATCATATTATAATAGTTTTGAGAAAGTGTTGTCATCCGAGATCTATTATTATTGCTCGCTAGTTGATTATGCCATTGATATGAGTAAACATGAGACCTAAGTGTTATTGTGAATATGGTTAGTTCATGATCTTTGCTGAAAACTTGAATGCTGGCTTTACATATTTGCACCAACAAGAGCAAACAGAGTTTGTAAAAGTTTTTGTCAGAGTAATGGGTCATGGGTAGCCTCACCAGAGTCCTTGAACATATCAAAACTTTGGGCCGGCTTCGCCCCACAATGTCCCAAGCTGAAGCTCCGCCCTCCGGGGGCCGGCTAGCTCAACGGCCGGCCCCCAGAAGACTGCCAACCACCTACTGACGGCACCATGAGCGACCGGCTCCAGTCAGCCGGCCTCTAGAGAGGACGACGTCGAGCAGGCGGCCACCTCGCGCCCTCAGAGTTTGTGCCCCCATCAAGAGAAAAGACGGGGCGTGGCAAGAGTGAAGCCCCTTGAGGGAGTCCTGGACTAGGGGGTGTCCGGACAGCCGGACTATCATCGTCCGCCGGACTCCAAGACTACGAAGATACAAGATTGAAGACTCCGTCCCATGTCCGGATGGGACTTTCCTTGGCGTGGAAGGCAAGCTTGGCAATACGGATATGTAGATCTCCTACCATTGTAACCGACTCTATGTAACCTAGCCTCCTCCGGTGTCTATATAAACCGGAGGGCTTTAGTCCATAGGACACAACATACATCACAACAATCATACCATAGGCTAGCTTTAGGGTTTAGCCTCCTTGATCTCGTGGTAGATCCACGCTTGTACTACCAATATCATCAATATTACTCAAGCAAGACGTAGGGTTTTACCTCCATCAAGAGGGCCCGAACCTGGGTAAAACATCGTGTCCCTTGTCTCCTGTTACCATCCGCCTAGACGCACAGTTCGGGACCCCTACCGAGATCCGCCGGTTTTGACACCGACATTGGTGCTTTCATTGAGAGTTCCTCGTGTCGCCACCGATAGGCTCGATGGCATCTTCACGAACAACGCTGTCCGGGTGAGACTTTTCTCCCGGACAGATCTTCAGATTCGGCGGCTTCGATCGCGGGCTAATTCACTTGGCCATCCGGAGCAGATCGAAGCTACGCCCGCCATCGTCGATTCGAAGCCTAAACTTCACGGTGACATCCACGGGACTTGATCTTCGACGGGCTCGAGCCAAAGCCAAGCGCGCCGCACTGTTGCGATGGGCATGATCTAGCTCTGCCACCGAACAGTGCCTTGGCGTCCGCGCACGAATCCGCCTCGGCCCTTAGTCCGGAGCCGATCGCCCAGATCGAGGACCGGTGGATGGACACCACCTCGGGGGCTTCAACTTCCACGGCGATGGAGCCAAACACTAACCTTGTCCCTCGCGAAACTCGTGATTCTGAGGTGCCGGACTCCTTGCTGGACTCCGGACTTCCCGCGCCCCTGCCAATCGAATCGGGTTGAGCGACGGTCATGGAATTCACCACCGCGGACATCTTCCAATACTCGCCCTTTGGCGACATCCTAAATTCGCGAAAGCATCTCTCGCTATCGGGAGAGTCCTGGCCGGACTATGGCCAGGATGGTTGGGACACGGACGACGAAGAAATTCAGAGCCCACCCACCACCCACTTTGTAGCCACTGTCGACGATCTAACCGACATGCTAGACTACGACTCCGAAGACATCGACGCTATGGACGACGATGTCGGAGACGAACAGGAACCAGCGCCTACAGGGCACTGGAAGACCACCTCGTCATACGACGTATATATGGTGGATACCCCAAAAGGAATCGATAACGAGGACCAACGGGCCGCGGCAGAAGATAACCCCGCCGATAAAACAACCAAAACGGCAACGCAGACGCCGCCCTAAGTCCCACCTCGACAACAAAAGAGCTCCTCATGACCCCGCAATACAGCAGGGCAAACAAGCGGACAACGAATATGCAGACAAGCAACCGTCCGAACAGGACGAGTCAGATAATCAGCCCAGGCCCGGCGAAAACAACAGTCCAGATGACCTCATGCCGGACACACCGCCGGAGAATAAAAACCTCCGGAAAAGACTCGTAGCAGCCACAAGAAGTTTGAAAAAGGAAAAACGGAAGCTCAAAACAGCAGAAGATACACTCAGAATGAGGTGGAGCAAAGTGCTCAAAACCGCAGACAAATACGGCAATGGCCATCAATCGAAGAGCTACCCAAACGCAGTTATCGCCAGAATTTGATGAGGAGGCCATAGATCCCCACAAAAAAAAAAAGAGGCCGCTGGCCGGATAGACGGCCAGATGATAGGCCAAAATCTGAAAGCGGCGCCGCATATAAACCGACTAACGACCCTGGAAGGACAGATGGCCCAACCAGGTCCATTTACGGGCCAAAGAAGAGGACCCTAGGAGGCAATACAACACGCCAAGCGTCCGAAGACATCGGTGCACCCAAATACAGGGGTGACGCACACCCACTATGTTTCACCAACGAGGTGCTGGATCACGAATTCCCAGCAGGGTTTAAACCCATAAACATAGAAGCCTACGACGGAACAACAGACCCTGGAGTTTGGAAAGAAGATAATATACTACACATACACATGGCCAGAGGAGATGATCTCCACGTCATAAAATACCTACCCCTCAAGCTCAAAGGGCCAGCCCGTCATTGGCTCAAAAGCCTCCCAGAAAACACTGTTGGAAGTTGGGAAGAGCTCGAGGACGCATTTAGAGCAAAATTTCAAGGAACTTATGTCCGCCCTCTGGATGTAGACGATCTAAGTCATATAACTCAACAGCCCGGAGAGTCAGCGCACAAATTCTGGAACAGGTTCCTCACCAAAAAGAACCAAATAGTCGACTGTCCGGACGCCGAAGCCTTAGCAGCTTTTAAACACAACGTCCGAGACGAATGGCTCGCCAGACACCTCGGCCAAGAGAAGCCGAGGACAATGTCCGTGCTAACAAGCCTCATGTAGGATCGAAAGTATGTCTAGAGGGGGGGTGATTAGACTACTTGATAATATAAAAATTCTGCCTTTTGACAAAGAACAGTTTTTGGCAGATTCACAATTATGATCAAGTCAAGCATCACCCTACACATGCAATTCTAGAGTATAGGCAGCGGAAAGTAAATTGCACATGTAGTAAAGAGAGGTGGAGAAGAGCAAACGCAATTTTGGAGACGCGATGATTTTTCTCGTGGTTCCGATAGGTGGTGCTATCGTACTTCCACGTTGATGGAGACTTCAACCCACGGAGGGTAACGGCTGCGAGAGTCCACGGAGGGCTCCACCCACGATGGGTCCACGAAGAAGCAACCTTGTCTATTCCACCATGGCCTACGCCCACGGAGGGCTAGCCTTACTCGGGGTAGATCTTCACGAAGTAGGCGATCTCCTTGCCCTTACAAACTTCTTGGTTCAACTCCACATCTCGACGGAGGCTCCCAAGCGACACCTAACCAATCTAGGAGGCACCACCCTCCAAAAGGTAATAGATGGTGTTGATGATGATGAACTCCTTGCTCTTGTGCTTCAAATGATAATCTCCCCAACACTCAACTCTCCTCACTGATTTGGCTGTGGTGGAAGAAAGGATTGAGTGGAAAGCAACTTGGGAAGGCTAGAGATCAAGCTTCATATGGTGGGAGTGGAGCAACTTGATCTCAACACAAGGGTAGGTAGTTCTTTTCTCAGAAATGTAAGGTAGGAGTGGTAGTTCTTTTTGATGGCTCTCTCCACGAATGAAGAGGGGGTGGAGGGGTATTTATAGCCTCCACACAAAATCCAACCGTTACACACATTTGACAAATCTTGGTGGGACCGAACTTGACAACTCGGTGAGACCGAAAGTTCAAATAATGTGAACGTTGGGATTTTCGGTGGGACCGAAAATACAATCTCGGTTAGTCCGATTCGTGCAAAGACAAGAGCTTGCCAATTTTGGTGGGACCGACTTCATCATCTCGGTGACACCGATTTGATGACAGAAGGTTACAGAAGCTTGGCAACTCAAGTTTCGGTGAGACCGAGTTCAGAATCGGAAAATCCGAGTTTTCTAGGGTTTGGCTTTATGGCTGAGGTGGTTCATCTCGGTGTGACTGAGTTTGGAAAATCGGTGGGACCGAGATTACTTATGAGTGTATATGGCAGTGAAAGTTGCTGATAGTTTAGGAGATGTATCACTAAGCACTTGAGCAACTAGATCATCATCATAACCTCATCCCCTTTTAATAGTATTGGCTTTCCTATGGACTCAATGTGATCTTGGATCACTAAACCAAAAATGGAGTCTTGAGCTTTTGCCAATGCTTGCCTTAGCATTTTGAGGGGTCCACTTCTTCAGTCCTTGCCATACCCATATCACTGAACTTTATGAAATGATTCTCAAGAAACTATTAGTTCAATGATATATATGTTGTTATTAATTACAAAAACCACCCGGGGATTAGTTGCACTTTCAATCTCCCCCCTTTTGGTAATTGATGACAACATATAGATCAAAGCTTCGACAAAGGATATAATCAACGAATAATATCGTCGCTTTGAGAAGTATGTGATAAGCAAGAGCTCCCCCTAAATTTGTGCATTATTTAAGATTTGAGTTTGAATGCAAATGCACAATCGATTAGGATCATGGGTCACTCTTCCATGTCACATACATCTTGGTGGAGCGCACAAAATGATAAGAATGAATAGCATGCATCCAATCACCAAGACATGAGTAAATGGTCGTATAAGATAGGAATAGCATATGATAAGCATTAAGCACACATTAAAGCATAGTACGACCAAGCACTCATTAAGCACACATAGGAATGGTATATGATTCTACCTTAATGAGAATCAAACGTAGTATCAAACACACTGAATGTCTCGAAAACCAAAAGTATCTCAAAGAAACCGCAAAGGAACGAAAGAGCAAAAAGCGCAAAGACAACAGCACTCTCTCTCTCGAAGTCCTATGATCTATACAATTTCTCCCCCTTTGGCAACAAGTTACTAAAAAGTTCGAAAAAGCATAGAGCTAAGCGCCCTTTGGGGACTCTGTTTGGCGGCTCTCGTCAGGTTGATGTCGGAGTGGATATGACAAGATCGGCGAAGACTTGGTGATGTCTCTTTGGAGGAGGAGGGTCACCGAGCTGGAGCTGGAGTAGGAGCAATCGGGCTGGAACTGTGGAGGTGCCGAGGCTGTAGTCTGGTGTCATCCATCGAATAGCAGCTGATCGGGCCTGTGGGAACCGGAGCAGTCTGTTGATAAGCATCCTGGACTAAGTCATCCTGCATCTCACGCATAAGCTCTTCCTTCTCCCGCTTTGCTTCCTCAATGTCTGCCTCAAGCTTGTTGACGGTCACTTGCACTTCAGTCAGCTTCACGTCCAGAGCGTGGATCTTGTCCTCAACAATCCTCTCTAGGCTCTCCTGAGACTGTTCAATGCTGGCCAGGCGTTGTTCAATCCTTTGGGTTGCTTCAAGAATCTGCTCTCCGAAGCTCTTTGGTTTAGCTGCTGCTGCTGCTGCTGCTTCCTTGTTAGCTTTGGCTTTCTTGGCAGCTTCGATCTTGGCTTGACCTTCAACAGATGTTGGGTCCTCCTCATCCATCACAACATCATTGTCTTCATGCTCTGGCTGCAGTGGTAAATGTTCTCTATCCAACAAGAATGTGCCCGTGCCAAACTTGGCACTGATAAGCATCTGAATCTGTGGGGCAAATCCACATGACCTTTCTGGTCAGCTGCAGTCCTCTTAATGGTTTCTAACATCAAGTCCATCACCTTGAAAGGTGCTTTCTCATCAAGTATGTGCAGCATGTTGATAGAGTATCCTCTGATCATGTGATGATCTCCAGACTTGGGCATCAAGGTATGCCTCAAAATAGTATTAGTGGTAGGTAGGCCTGCCTGGAGATAGTAGACTGAGCCGAGCTTCCAGATTCCCAAATCCTTCGCTGGAACCTCTTTGTACATGTTCTTCATGGATTCATGATTCTTCTTTGGAATCCCATATACATCTATATCATCCTCTCTTTGCACTGGAGCATTCAGAAGTTCTGCCCATTCTTCAACAGATGAAGAAAATCTTTGGCCTTCAGTCATCCACACAATCTTCCCATCAGGGTAGAAGTGAGCTGTGGCATAGAATTGCATTATCATCTCATCATTCCAACTGGTCAACTTCTGACCTACAAAGTCTGCAACGCCACATGCAGTGAAGCTTTCATGCACATGTGGAAAGAAATCTCTGTGCTCTTCGCTGTCAATGTACTTCCAGTCAACATATCTTGTGTCTGCGACTATGGGCTTCTTATCCATCAGCACGGTCTCATAGAAGTCCTGCTGCTCTCTGGTGTGAAATCTGGGATCAACAGCAGTTCTTCTCCTCACGGCATATGGGTCAGCTTGTCTCCATAGCCTGAGACCTCTATCTTTCCTTGCCTTCATATCCTCAGCTTGAGGATGAGCATCATTGTGAAGTGGCAGTTTTGGACGAAGTTTCAGCAAAACTGGTCCTTCATCATCTGACACAGCTGGTGGCACATCATCCTTGTTCTTCTCAAACGCTGGAATGTTCCTGACTGTCTTCTTGGGCTTGGCAGCAGGCTTTGCTGGAGCTGCCTTTCCCAAATTCAGCTTCTTGGCAACAGTTGACTGCTTGACTTTCCTGGTGCCCTTCTTGGTTTGTTGACCTTGTGGCTCTTTGGCAACAACCTTCCTTTTGGGCTTTGAGGTCACCTCTTCCTCAGCGACAAAATCAGAATCTTCATCATCTGAGTTTCTCTTCTTTCTAGCTCTGGTGGCTGCAGGAGGTAATCCACTTGGTGTACTCCTCTCACCATCATCTCGATGAGCTGCTAGGATCGGGACTAGTGCCCGCCCTCGAATATCTGCAATGGGTGTCTCGACCTGTTCGACTGTCACGGCATCGACATGGCCGACAACCTGTGAATAGATAAGGTGTAGGCAGAGAAGAAGAGTCATAACAAATGCAGAAGTTTTTGCAAACAAAATGAGTTCAAATTCTAGTATTAGGTTTTCACAGAAGACATTTCGGTCAGACCAAGTTTAAAATTCGGTGAATCCGAAGTGTTAAACAGAGGCTTTCACACCACTTTCGGTTTGACCGAAGTGGGTTTCGGTCCTGCCGAAAACACTAGGGTTTCACAGAATCCTCATTTCGGTCATACCGATTTGCACAACTCGGTTGGACCGAAGGGTGCAGTGCAATGGCCATAGGCCAAATCGGTCATACCGAAAATGTAAAATCGGTCTCACCGAGATGTGTTCGGCAGAAACCTAACCCTAAAACTTTCACTCGAATCTAGTCCAAACGAACTAATCTGGTGTACAGGAGGATTTCAATCGTGGCAAGATTCTAGGCAATCCAAACGTGCATTGAATCGGAGATGGGAGCACGAGTGGGATCAAAACTCACCCTAACTTGGTGGAGTTTTTCTACGGCGGCAACGGCGCGGAGAAGATTACCGCTGACGGCGACGGAGACGCGGCGGCGGCGCCTGAAGCATTTACGGCGACGATCCGGAGACCAAGGCGACGGTAGCAAGGGTGTGGGGCTAAACGTTTGAAGGAGAAATCAACGCGTGCGGCCCTCGGAGTATATATACCCCTTTTCTGTCGGTGGGACCGAGTTGTAAAACTCGGTGGCACCGATATGGATAACTGCTGGGCAGTTATGCACTTCGGTCACGCCGAAAATCACAACTCGGTTTCACCGAGGTGAAAACCTAGATCAGTCTAAATGCTTTCGGTTCGACCGATTTTGAGTGGGTTGGTCTGACCGAAATAAATTAGAAGGTTTTGGAAGTTAGCCCTTGACGGATCGGTGGCTCCGAGTGCTCCTCACCCGGAGGGTCCGAAAATGACTTGTTCAAAATTTGTGATGTAAGCATGAATAGAATTTGAGACAAGAAAGCATAGATAGCTAGGGGAGGTACTTAGGCATTCTTGTCCATCCATTTGGTCAGAAAAATCAAAACGACCAAAACAACAAATGGATGTCCTCGAATGGATAAAATCATGCATCCAACATGCTCACACAATAAGATAGCAAATGAAATATGTGTCAAACATGCACAACCAAAACTCTAGCAACTAACACACAATTTGTCGATGACTAGGTCATCTTTATATGAGTATATTGACTTAGGAGCCAAATGAGAACATTTGATCATAGGTCATACTCATCGTTTAAGCACAAGTGGGGTTACCACTTTTACATAAAGCATTGATGTGTTCACATCATTTGAAGATGCTTTAGCTCAATTCTTTTGAGCAAAGCTCCCCCTAGATGTGAGAACCCCTTTTAAAGGGTCAAACTAACCTTGGGTTGTCATAGAAGACTTCATGTAGATGTTGAAGATGTGGATGCTCAATGTTGATGAAGATCATCAAGAGTTTGGAGCTATCCTTTGGATTCGGGCACTTTAAATACCTACATGGGTTAGTCCCACAAGGAACAAACAAGGATATCCATGGACATAGATTGAAGTACACAATAGATGATGTCCATGAAAGCAATGATTACCTTGTCCCTTGACTTACCAACAAGAGGGTTTGTGACTCCATGAACTAGTGCACGATGTGGAAGTTGATTGCACAAGTTTTTGCCAAAATGAATGTGAGTGAAGTATGTTGGCGGAGTCACCCTCAAGAACTTTCTAGTTCTTCTTCTTCGGAATCCACATCATCTTGATGGGAATCCTTGGGGTTGTAGTTGAGCTTGACGAAGTAGAACTTGACGTTTCCTTGGGAACCCACTTGACCATGGCTTGAGGTGCTTCAACAAATGCATCAATCTCCTCTTGAAGCTTGTCCTTGCCTTTTAGCTTGTGGTCTTGTGGTGGAAGGTCATCTTGAGCTTGTTCCACATTAGAAGAAGTAGGATCATACTTCTCCTTTTGAGAAACAAACTGTGGAGTAGGATATTGACCTTCTTCCCATTCAACACCTTCGGCGTTGAACTTTCGCTCAAAACCAATTCCTTGATTCTTCCGGTGCGTTCCTTGCTTGTAACAATTTCCTCAAAGTTCTTGCTTCCGCAAGGCTCTTGTAGACACCTTTCTATAATCCCTTTCAATAAACTATTTTCTTGCTCAAGTGTAACTTGGCTTGAAACATTGTTAGTGGAATCAAGAGAACTACTAGAAGCAACAACATTGGATTTAGCATGGTTATTGTTACTACTAGAGAAAGAGTTTTTCTTATGCTTGTCATGCTTAGTTTTAATGGGTGGCAAGAAATTAGACAAGAGAAGTCGTTTGGCAAGATATGAAGAACTCTTCTTTCGAAGATCGTCATTGATTGCTTTTAGAAACTCATGTTCTTGCTCTAGAGTGAGCTTCTCGAAGCGTAGCTTCTCATGAGATCTTAGGAGCTCTCTATGATCTTCTTGAGTTGTTTCATGTGCTAACTTAAGAGTGTTTGGTTCTTTAGTTAGACGCTCAATCTCCTTCATAGCATTGTCATTCGACTCTTCTCGACTATAAAGACTACTAGCATGTTCAACATTACTAGGCTCACTGGATTTATCATGTAAGAGCTCATCTTCACCAAGCAAGTCATCCTCATCACTATTGAAGTCAATGAATTCAGGGTGTGATACCTTGGGGCCTTTAGCCATGAAGCATCTTCCAATTCCCTCATTTGGTGAATCAAATAAGTCGAGGAGTTGGAGTTGGAGGATACGAGAGCAAGACCGCAACACCTTCATCTTGATCTGTAGTCGGAGTTGGAGTGATAGCTTCCTTCGGATTGATTGTCGGAGTCGGAGCCGAGACCCATTCACCTACATGAGCTTGATGTTTTCTTCTTGTGTAGCTCCTTGATGACTTGTCTTTCCTCTCCGAATCCTTGCTTCTCCGAGAGGGTCTTCGCTCATAACGATCATCTCTACTCCTTCTCTCTTCCGAGGTGACTCATCTCTTGAGCTTCTTCTTCTTGGAGATTCTTCTCTTCTCTTGTGGGGAGCCAGACACTCATTTGAGTAGTGTCCGGTCTTCCACAATTGTAGCAGATTCGATCACGACTAGAAGATCTCTTTTCATCATATGATCTAGACTTTGAGCTTCTCTCTTTGCTTCTATTCTTGTAGAATTTGTTGATGTTCTTTACCATTAGGCTTATCTCTTCATTGGAAACTAACTTGTCACTTGAGGTTGTGGGAGCATCACTTGTAGCTTTGTAAGCACCACTTGACTTGTTGTGAAGCTCTTCCTTATCCTTAAGTGTCATCTCATGAGCAACAATTCTTCCAATGACTTCGGTTGGCTTGAGATTCTTGTAGTTTGGCATCATTTGGATCAAAGTGCACACGGTGTCATACTTTCCATCCAAAGCTCTGAGAATCTTCTTGATGATGAATCGGTCGGTCATTTCTTCGCTTCCTAAGCCGGCAATCTCATTTGTGATGAGAGCAAGCCTAGAGTACATTTCAGCGACTCCTTCACCATCCTTCATCTTGAACTTGTCAAGTTGACCTTGAAGAATGTCTAGCTTTGATTCCTTCACGGACTCGGTACCTTCGTGCATTTCAACCAAAGTATCCCAAATCTCTTTTGCATTCTCAAGACGGCTGATTTTGTTGAACTCCTCGGGACACAAGGCATTGAAGAGAATGTCACAAGCTTGAGCATTGTTTTGCAACATCCGCAATTCTTCCGTTGTAGCTTCGTGATCCGGAACTTTTCCTTCCTCAAGAATTCACCTTGCATACCAACACAAATAATGCCCCATGCGCTGGGTTATGGCCAAGAATATGCATTTTCATTTTATGCTTCCAACTAGCAAAATTTGTACCATCAAAGTAAGGACCTCTACGAAAATTACCCTCACTAGACGCCATACTCTCCTAGGTTGTGAAACCAAGCTTATGGTGTCCAATGCAATGGAAACCAGTACAATGGAGACCAAAGCTCTGATACCACTTGTAGGATCGAAAGTATGTCTAGAGGGGGGGTGATTAGACTACTTGATAATATAAAAATTATGCCTTTTGACAAAGAACAGTTTTTGGCAGATTCACAATTATGATCAAGTCAAGCATCACCCTACACATGCAATTCTAGAGTATAGGCAGCGGAAAGTAAATTGCACATGTAGTAAAGAGAGGTGGAGAAGAGCAAACGCAATTTTGGAGACGCGATGATTTTTCTCGTGGTTCCGATAGGTGGTGCTATCGTACTTCCACGTTGATGGAGACTTCAACCCACGGAGGGTAACGGCTGCGAGAGTCCATGGAGGGCTCCACCCACGAAGGGTCCACGAAGAAGCAACCTTGTCTATTCCATCATGGCTCACGCCCACGGAGGGCTAGCCTTACTCGGGTAGATCTTCACAAGTAGGCGATCTCCTTGCCCTTACAAACTTCTTGGTTCAACTCCACATCTCGACGGAGGCTCCCAAGCGACACCTAACCAATCTAGGAGGCACCACCCTCCAAAAGGTAATAGATGGTGTTGATGATGGTGAACTCCTTGCTCTTGTGCTTCAAATGATAATCTCCCCAACACTCAACTCTCCTCACTGATTTGGCTGTGGTGGAAGAAAGGATTGAGTGGAAAGCAACTTGGGAAGGCTAGAGATCAAGCTTCATATGGTGGGAGTGGAGCAACTTGATCTCAACACAAGGGTAGGTAGTTCTCTTCTCAGAAATGTAAGGTAGGAGTGGTAGTTCTTTCGATGGCTCTCTCCACGAATGAAGAGGGGTGGAGGGTATTTATAGCCTCCACACAAAATCCAACCGTTACACACATTTGACCAATCTCGGTGGGACCGAAGTTGACAACTCGGTGAGACCGAAAGTTCAAATAATGTGAACGTTGGGATTTTCGGTGGGAACGATAATACAATCTCGGTTAGTCCGATTCGTGCAAAGACAAGAGCTTGCCAATTTCGGTGGGACCGACTTCATCATCTCGGTGACACCGATTTGATGATGAAGGTTCTGAAGCTTGGCGACTCAAGTTTCGGTGAGACCGAGTTCAGAATCGGAAAATTCGAGTTTTCTAGGGTTTGGCTTTATGGCTGAGGTGGTTCATCTCGGTGTGACTGAGTTTGGAAAATCGGTGGGACCGAGATTACTTATGAGTGTATATGGCAGTGAAAGTTGCTGATAGTTTAGGAGATGTATCACTAAGCACTTGAGCAACCAGATCATCATCATAACCTCATCCCCTTTTAATAGTATTGGCTTTCCTATGGACTCAATGTGATCTTGGATCACTAAACCAAAAATGGAGTCTTGAGCTTTTGCCAATGCTTGCCTTAGCATTTTGAGGGGTCCACTTCTTCAGTCCTTGCCATACCCATATCACTGAACTTTCTGAAATGATTCTCAAGAAACTATTAGTTCAATGATATATATGTTGTTATTAATTACCAAAACCACCCGGGGATTAGTTGCACTTTCACCTCATGACCCGGTTTTGTGCGGGAGAGGACTGCTGGCTAGCAAGATGCAGCACCAGCGACCCAAGTACATCCGAGATCATAGATGGAAACGGAAAATCACGGCGCAGAAAAGAGCAACGCCGGAATAAAGAGAAAAGCCCAAAGAGCACAACAGTTAACGCCGGATTCAGAAGCTCGCGGCCAAACAACAAAACACCGCCTCTTAAGGATAACAGCGATGAGCTATCCAACTTAAACAAGATTTTGGGTCGGATATGTCAAATCCATAGTACCCCCGGAAGGCCTGCAAACCATACCCACAGAGATTGTTGGGTTTTCAAACAGTCCGGCCGACTAAACGCCGAACACAAGGGGCTCGACGCGTCAAGCGAAGACGATAAACCCCACCAGTGGAGCACCGGAAAACAAAAGAATTTCCCACAAGAGGTCAAAACAGTAAATTCACTTCATGTGATAATACGAAAAAACAGTGCGGCACCCGTTAAAATGGGTCTCGCACGGTCCAACCAAGCGGAACATAGAGATTGGACATCAAAACCAATCACTTTCGACCACCTGGATTATTCCAGAAGCGTTCGAAATGCAGGATGGACTGCCCTGATATTGGATCCTATAATCGACGGACTACAATTTACTCAAGTCCTGATGGACGGAGGCAGCAACTTAAACCTGCTGTATCCAAACACAATCCGCAAGTTGGGGATAGACCCTACTAAAATTCGACACAGCCGCACTTCCTTTAAAGGAGTGACGCCAGGCACTTACGCCAAGTGCACGGGCTCCCTATTACTAGAAGTCGTGTTTGGATCACCGAACAACTTTCGATGCGAAAAACTAATTTTTCATATCGTCCCATTTAAAAGTGGCTACCAAGCACTCTTGGGACGAGATGCTTTTGTCCGTTTCAACGCCATACCACATTACGCGTCTCTTACACTCAAGATGCCCGGTCCACGTGGCATCATTTCAGTGCGAGGGTCACTTAAAGACCCCGGACACGGTTAGACAAGTCCGGCATAAGTAAGCTAGGGGCTCCCTAGCCGCACATCCCTTTACAAGGGGCTGCGCGCACAAACAACAGCGAGCTCACACAGACTCCGCTTTACTTATTTATATTTCTTCCTTCGTATAAATTTTCTGCACAAGTTCCTTTCAAGCTAAAGTTCCTCTCTTTTTACAGATGAACAACGTGCACACCCATCCAGGATAACGGCACAACGGAGACACAGGCGCAGACGTGCAGTAGGGATCCGTCGCGAGGATTCTTTTCAGATTAAGACCCTGCGTAAACCTTTTTTACTGTCTCTTGTTGTTATAATCCCTTGGTTCCTCATTATAACCAAGCGGAGCCTGACGTTTTGGCATCGGCTCCGAATCATGTCTTTGGTCAAATGTTGGGTTTGCCCGGCTCCTGTGTTTTGCCGCCTTACATTCCGGATCATCGGCTAACGGCACCAGGAGAACTCTGCGATTGTGCCCGGTTCGCTGGGTGAGCACCTCAAGAGAGAAAGCCAAAACTGATCTGTCATGATACAGCGAGACTGGTCAACCACTCGATCGACTACCGGAATATTTAGAATTCCCGCTTTGACGAAGGACCGTTTCGGTCAGCACACACGCGCCCAATTCGGAGAAGCGGTGCCCCAAGGGGCTATATCGTAGCCCCACCCTCGAAATCCACTGGCTAAGTGAAAGTGATAAAGCATCATAGTCCGGATTGCCTCATTCGCTACGCTACCACCTCCTTCACAGGACCGAGACGTCAGATTAAGTGTGAAAACGCACTATTTTTTGCGAACAGCCCCACACCTTGTGCGTGGGGGCTGAAGCCGAAGACTGCAATCTTTCAGGTTATACAAATGTATACATAAACGGCTGCATAGGAGATATTTTAATACTTGGAACGCACAAGTATAAAAAGCGGTTACATAATAATCATTGTCTTACAAGATAAAACGTTCATTTGAACGTGACATTTTTTGAGCACTGCGACTCTATTACACGAGCGCCACGCATATCCTCCCCAAAATAGTGCTCGGCGGGTAACCGGCTTTCGTCCGAACCCTGGGCGACAATAGCGGTGGCATCCATCTCTGTCCAATGTGTCTTCACATGGGCAAGGGCCATCCGCGCGCCTTCTATGCAGGCCGACCGCTTCATCTCCTTGTTGTGCGGCACCGCTCCTAGAAATTGCTGCAATAAGCCGAAATAGCTCGTCACCTTGGGTCTCTCTGGCCAGACATGAGCCACGATATCAGTCATGGAAAGTCTGGACAATCTATTTAGCTCAGCCCATTCGGCCAACCGATCGGTCAACGGAAGTGAACGATCCGGACTATGGAATTGAGACCAAAATAGCTCTTCCGTCTTGTGATCCTTCTAGCTCCGAAGTGCTCAGCGGCATCGGCAAGACTTGCCGCTAAGTCCATATATGGATCCTCCGGACCCCATAGCTGGCCAAGTTGGGCATATTTTTGATCCAGAACCGGCGACGAGCGTAAACGGCTTGCCAGCCACAATATCTCGCCCGGGCGCAGCTCCTCCTTCATAGCCCGTGATTGCGAATGGGCATCCTTGGCCTCGGCGGTGGCCTTCCCAGGTTTTCCGCCCGATAAGCGCCTTTTCAAGAGCCTCGCGGCCGGCAGCATCTTTTAATTTCACGGCCAATTCGGCCATCTTTTCCCTGCTTAGGCAGTGTGCAGCCTTTTCGGCTTTCAACTCCTCGGCTGCCCTCGAGGCAGCCCCATCACTCCTTCGGGTTTGCTCCTTGGCTTGAGGAAGCTCGGCCCGAAGGCTCTCCACAGCAGCAGCACCGTCTGTATCACAGCATATACATTATCAGAGGCGAGCTTTGACTCCCTTAAATAAGTGACTGCGGAGAAGTCATTTACCTTGCGACTCGTCAAGTCGCCGGTTGACAAGCGCGATGTCCGCATCCACCACGTCAAGATTCCGCATTAACTCGGCAACTCCACTAGTCCGGCTAGCCCCCGGACTATCCGCCACCAGCATAGGAACGGCGACATTCATTACCTGAGATTTTGATCCTCGGTACGCTATCGCTTTCGACAACCTACCGAGTCTCAGGGGCTACTATCTATTCAGGGCGCACTTCGATGTGCCAAACTGTCAAAAAGGTGTGTCGTTCTTTGCAGATTTCAAATCCCGTCCATAAACTCGACGGCATTATGCAATCCGCTTTCGCGAACGAAATCCTTCCAATCACCATACGCATCAAAGCACGGTGATCTTCGAGATGGACGCCTCTCAAGCAGATTCTTGACTCCCGGCGGACACTAGTGAGCGCCGAACTCTCCGGTCCCTCCGGACTCTGGGATACCCTCCGTGACGATACTTCAGGCTCGTCTGCCCTATCCGACGGTGCAGTAGACGAAGGCGTTTCACTCTCCATCATCTCCGGACGAAGATCCCCCGAAGACGATCTCATCTGAGAAGGCCGCAGATCCGAACTGCAAGGTAAAAATTTCGGTCATCCACAGAAGCACAAATAGGGGTATTTTCTCATTAATGAACCCCCCTTTTTTATACTCACGGCTCGCTGGAGGGCTGATCCTTTAGAAACGATTGTACGTCTGGACTTTCTCCGGACGCAGGACCCTCCGGTAAATATTTCTTCCCCCGCTTAGGGGCTTTGGCCTCCGGGTCTTCGGAGGCGGTCCTCTTCTCCCCCTGGAAGGAGGGATTGTCGATCCCCCCCTCTTCAGGCGCCCCCTTGGGCGAGGTGATAGCTCTTCTATTTTCCCCATCGCCCCCTTCTACGGGCGCGACCTCCAACATTCTGACCAGCACGGGCTCCAGTGCGGTCTCTAGGAGGGGGGCCGGACACCTTATCAGCTTCGATCGCGCTACCCACTCCTAATGAAGAATAATGGGTTAGAAGGCGAATTTCAGAAAAGCAAACAAACAGAACGTCCGGACTCTGAGCTACTTACCTGTGTATCCGGGCGATTGCAGCTTAGACCTGCGTCCTCGGTCAATTCCGGACACGCCACGTGCGGTCCGAAAAACAACTTGTACATCTCCACAGGCGTCATACCCATGAAGTGTTGGAGAGTTCGTGGCCCCTCCGGATTGAACTCCCATAACCGGAGAGGACGGCTTTTGCAGGGCAGAAGACGCCTCATTAGCATGACCTGCATCACCACAACCAGATTGATCTCTCTCGCTTGGAGGTCTCGAATCCGGCCCTGTAATAAGGGCACGTCTTCGGATGGCCCCCAATTGAGCCCTTGGTTGACCCATGACATCAATCGGCGTGGAGGTCCCAGGTGGAATGAAGGCGGCGGCTTTTGCTTGCTGCCCTTCGGAGCGGTGACATAGAACCACTCCTACTGCCACAAGCCGAGCTCCTCTTGGAAGGAGCCCTCAGGCCACGGGGCATCGGCCCTCCTGCTTATGGCCGCCCGCACTCCGCTTGACGCCCCCCGATCATCTTCGGCTCCACATTGAAGGTCTTCAGCCATAGGCCAAAGTGGGGGGTGACGCGGAGGAAGGCTTCACAGACAATAATGAATGCGGAAATATAGAGGATGGACTCCGGAGCCAAGTCGTGAAAATCCAGCCCGTAGTAGAACATGAGCCCTCTCACGAAGGGGTCCGTCGAGAAGCCTAAACCCCGACGGAGGTGGGATACAAAGACGACGTACTCACCGGGCTCGGGAGTGGGTACGGCCTGCCCTCGGGTAGGCAACCTGCCCTCACGCAGCTTTAACACGTCGGCATCGACCGGCCCTGAAGGTTGGAGCCGGACATTGGTGAGGATCCGAAGCGCTTGAATCTGGGGCTCTGGGTGTTAGAACTTGGAGCAAGGAGAGGATTCGATGGAAGATTGAGAAAAAGAAACGAGCCTTGGTCCCCTTATAAAGGGGGAAAATACCAAGAGTCGTCTTCGTGACCGTTCGGGATTCACCTTCGATAGAGGAGGCGTGGCGACGGGCACGGTTGGGTTACCCACGCTCGTATTGATGAGAATCCCGGGATAAGGGAAGCACGATCTCTGCTTCGAAAAGACGTGCCAAGGAAACCGCTTCGCTAAATGTGCTGAGGTGGTATAATAAAAAACGATTCAAGTAAAGGTCTGGTAGCGGTGTGATGTCACGCCGCCAAATACGTCAGCAGATTGGGTCTATGTGCATTATCCTCTCTACGGTGGAATGTGGAATTTATTTTGCAGAGCCGGACACTATCCTGGTGTTCATGATCTTCTCTGGATTATTCAAGGGAGGAACCCGCCTTGCAATGCCGAACATTATGCACGCCGGACTTATCGTCATTGAAGCCTGGTTCAGGCTACCGAGGAGTCTCGACTAGGGGTGTCGGACAGCCGGACTATCATCGTCCGCGGACTCCAAGACTACGAAGATACAAGATTGAAGACTCCGCCCCGTGTCCGGATGGGACTTTCCTTGGCGTGGAAGGCAAGCTTGGCAATACGGATATGTAGATCTCCTACCATTGTAACCGACTGTAACCCTAGCCTCCTCCGTGTCTATATAAACCGGAGGGCTTTAGTCCGTAGGGACACAACATACATCACAACAATCATACCATAGGCTAGCTTTAGGGTTTAGCCTCCTTGATCTCGTGGTAGATCCACTCTTGTACTACCAATATCATCAATATTAATCAAGCAGGACGTAGGGTTTTACCTCCATCAAGAGGGCCCGAACCTGGGTAAAACATCGTGTCCCTTGTCTCCTGTTACCATCCGCCTAGACGCACAGTTCGGGACCCCCTACCCGAGATCCGCCGGTTTTGACACCGACACCCCTCACCACCGAATCTTGGGCTTGGTGTGGCCATAGTGGAGATCTCCACACGACGCGGCACTGTTGCCACTTCCCCCTGACGTCACTCCGGGCAGGCGGAGCCCTGTTCCCCACGACGACCTGTCGGTACGGCCAGCAGGCCGCGGGCCCTACTGGGCAGTGACACCCCGAAAGACAGTGTACGCAAAACCAGTCGGACCAGGGGAAGGCCGGTCTCCAGCAGGTGGTCGTCCCTTCCCTCGAAGCAAGTGCACCATTAACCTGATGAGACCAGGTGTGGCTACAGCGATCTCCCATAAGGCGGCGGGACTGTAGCCACACTAAGGTGACCAAGCCCGCGTCGTTAGCAGCACAGCTACAGTGAGCAGCCACCAACCAGACCCGCCTGCGGCGGGAGCGGCTTGTCGACTCCGTACCAGACCAGTCGGCGCGGGCTGCCAGGCGGCGGGCCCCAGTATCCGGCGGAGAAGATGTAGGCTGGAGACACTGACAGCCGGGCCCCGCCAGATTACCGTTGTACCCCTGGGGGTAGGCCTATATAAACCTCCCAGGGCACCCATGCAAAGGTTGCCCACCCCATTAGAACTAGCCTCTCCCCTAGGGCAGGAAAGAGCTAGCCTTGCCTTCTCCTACCTCTCTAGCAATACAGCTCAAGGAGCAACTTTCTATCACTTGTGCCTTAACTGGCGGACACCTGGCGCATCGAATCCAGGGCGTTACAGCTATTGACCTGGCCCCTTACACAATCTACTACCAGCCTCGGACCGCCATCAAGTCACAAGTGCTGGCCGACTTCCTCGTCGACTGGGCCGAGATCCAGTACTTACCACCAGCGCCAGACTCCACCCATTGGCGGATGCATTTTGATGGTTCTGAAATGTGCACCGGTCTGGGAGACGGCATCGTCGTCACCTCTCCCAAAGGCGACAAGCTCAAATATGTGATGCTAGTCCATTTTGCCGCCTCCAACAACGTAGCAGAATACAAGGCACTCATACACGGACTCCGGCTTGCCAAGGAACTTGGAATTCGCCGGATCCTGTGCTATGGTGACTCCGATTTCGTGGTCCAGCAGTCGTCAGGCGACTGGGACGCCAAGGACGCGAATATGGCGAGCTACTGCTTCCTCGTGCAGCAACTCAGTGGATACTTCGACAGGTGCAAGTTCCTCCATGTGCCAAGAAATGATAATGAGTAGGCGGATGGCTTGGCATGGATCGGCTCCACCCGATAGGCGATACCAGTCGGCGTCACCTTGCAGCGCCTCCTCAAGCCGTCTATCAAACTATCTCAAGAGTCCGACTCCATCTTCGTACAGGCCCCTCCTGAAGGAGTCGGATCCGACTTGAGGATACCAGAAGCCGGGCGGGACTTGGCAGCGGCCCGGGATCAGAGCCATCGCACCGCCCGTGGATTCCAGAGTCTGCCCGGGACTGTTGCGCCAGCTCGGGACTACTTCAAGACAGCAGGCGGCAGCCGACTCCAACCCGCCGCCTCCCAGCCCAACCGCCCTTGTATAAGTTTCTATCATGGCAGTCGGAGAGATAGCGGCACCATCATGGGCTCAACCCATCCTCAACTTCCTAGTGAACAAAGAGCTGCCGACCAACGATACCCTAGCTCGACAAGCGCAACGGCGGGCAGCAGCATACACCATAGTCAACAAAGAGCTGGTTCGGTGCAGTGTCACGTGTACCAGCGCAGCATGGAGTCGGACCAGGGTCAAGCCATCCTCAGAGATATTCACCAAGGCGAATGTGGTCACCACGCGGCCTCAAGATCAGTTGTCGCCAAAGCTTTCCGCCATGGATTCGTCTGGCCGACTGCTCTACAAGAAGCCAAAGAATTGGTCTAGAAATGCCAGGGGTGCCAGAAGTTCCGGTCCATGCCACACTTGCCAGCTTCTGCACTCAAGACCATCCCCATTGATTGGCCCTTCGCTGTTTCGGGTTTGGATATGGTGCGACCATTAAGGACGGCCTGTGGCGGCATGACTCATCTGCTTGTCGCTATGGACAAGTTCACCAAGTGGATAGAGGCAAAGGCAATCAAGAAACTGAATGGGTCGACTGCCGTGACATTCATCGCCGACATCACCACCCGGTATGGCATACCACACAACATCATCACCGACAATGGCACAAACTTTGCCAAAGGAGCCTTGGCTCGTTTCTGCACGACTCAGGGCATCCGACTGGACTTAGCGTCCGTTGCCCATCCGCAGTCAAACGGCCATGTTGAGCGAGCAAACGGCCTCATCTTGTCTGGCATCAAGCCCCGACTGGTCAAGCCTCTAGAGTGTTCGGTCGGCTGCTGGCTCGATGAACTGCCGGCCGTCCTCCGGAGCCTGCGCACAACTCCGAACAAGTCGACCGGCTTCACGCCCTTCTTCCTTGTCTACGATGCTGAAGCCGTCATCCCAGCGGACAGAGAGTTCGACTCCCCGCAAGTCACCATGTACACCGAGGCAGACGCCAACGAGGCCCAAGAAGACGGCATCGACATACTAGAGGAGGGCCGGCTGTTGGCACGTAGCCGGTCCGCCATCTACCAGCAGAGTCTATGCCCATACTACAACCGCAAGGTGAAACCAAGATCCTTCCAAGAGGGAAACCTTGTGCTCCGGCTGATCCAGCGAACAGCCGACCAGCACAAGCTCTCGACACCTTGGGAAGGCCCTTTCATCATCAACAAGGTGCTAGGCAACGACTCCTACTATCTGATCGACGCTCAGAAGCCCAGAGCGTGCAAAAAAGATGATTCAGGCAAGGAGACGGAGAGGCCGTGGAATGTAAACCTCCTCCGGAGATTTTACAGTTGAAAGCAGTATGTATCAAGCTACCTTTTGTATTATGTACGGAGACTCCGGGTCCCCCGAGAAGAACTCGGGGACTACCCTCCGTTTATCTACATGATAAGTGTTATGCCCATGAGTGTGCATTGTTTTATTATTTCCGCCTGGCACCGGGTTCGACCAGTCGGCCCAGAGGTTTGCCGCCTTCTACTATATGCCGCCTCCTGCAGTCGGACAAGTAATGTGTTGGCACCTAAAACTTCCTTTGTCAGAAGTCGCAGTTCGCAGAGCGACTGAATGTCGGGCAGGGGTTGCAAAACGATGCCCACATGAAAAAAGGCTAAGGAAAAAACGCATATAGTTGAGGCCGGCACAAGATTGTTCGGCCCGGTTGCCGAGCAGCCGGCCGGGTGAGCTCGCTTCCTTGCCAAATCTCCAAACGGCTAAGTACTTGCCCTCCCGCACAAAGCTAAGTTCTCAAACCAGCCGCAGTCCGCAGAGCGGTTGCTTGGCTGGCAAGAGGATAGCCAAGGGAGGGCGGCAAAGGAAAAAGGCAAGGAGTATAAAGCAAGGAAAGTTAGAAATCGGCTAAGCAAAGCATAAAATTGTGATAAGATATTTACATACATAAAGGCCTATCAGCAGGCATTCAACAAAGTTTGATATACACTGTCACACCCTAGCTAGTTCTTGCATTAGAGTGTTGCATCATGTCTATTTTTTTCAACAGAAACCTGAAATGGGAATGACAGAACTCCCAGCCCCCTCTGAAACAAACTAGGGTTTACTAAAAAATATTTTCGATGAACCTGAAATGCCCTTCTAAAATGTCCATCATTTTTGCCTTGGTTCAGAACCTTTGCCAAAAGTGGTGCACAATTTCCTAGGTCATCCTAAGGTCTTTGAATTAAATCATAAGTATTTGAATTTGGGCATTTAAAATTTATAAAATATTTCAAATGTCCAAATAATCCCAAACTAAAATGTTTCATGTTGGAAATATTCCAACAATGGACCAGGAGTAGTTTGGTGAATTTTAGAACCTTTTCGGTATTTTAAATAATTCAACAAAGTTGCGTAAGAATTAAATAAAGAAAAACAGAAAGAAGCTCACCTGGCGCCACCACAGCCCACCAGCCAGCCCACTGGCTGCCCAGCCAGCCTTGCAGGCCGGCAAGCTGCTTGCCGACAGCAGCAGGCAGGTGCTCGACGGCGAGCACCGCATGGGTGCCACGCACCTGCTCGCCGCCTCGCCGTTTCCCTCGTCACGCCACGACGGGGATCACTCCACCTCTCTCCCCAGAACCCCCCAGACGCCTCCTCTCCTCTCCAGCTCCTTCCCCTCGCGCTCCCCAGCCATGGCCGACGCCACCGCCGCCGTGCCCACGTCGTAGCCGTGCTCCCCGTCGCCCGTGCGTCTTCTCGTCGTGTCCAGGAGCTCCGCCGCCATCCACTTCGTCGAGCTAGCCGAGCCCCGAGCGCTCGCGTGCCCCGAAGCCGCCGCACCAACCTCGCCCGAGTCCGCCGTCGCCGGAGATCCCCTTCAACGTCGTCGCCGCCTCAGCTCGTCCCCGACCCCGCCGGTGGCCTCTACGAGCGCTCCGTGAGCCTAGCTACTCCTCCTACCTTCTCTCTCCCGCCCCGAGCCGTAGCCACCGTGACGAAGATCACCCGCACGCACCGTCGCGGACCTCGTCGCCGACGTGCTCCCGGCCATCGTCCGGCCACCTCACCATGTCCATCGCGTTCACCACGTCGCGTTGGAGCTAACGGTACACTCCCCGCACCCCACCGCACACACTAGCCCGAGTTCGCTCTCACCCAAACTCCGGTGGCCGCCAAAGTCGCCGCCGGCGCCAACTCCGGCCACCCCAACCCCAACGGACTCCACCAAGAGCCGCGGCTCGTCCTCAGCTTCACTCCGGTGGCCTCCGCGACCCATTTGGTGGCCGGAACGGCCAAAACCACTTCCGCCGCCGCGTCGGGCTCGCCGGCGGCTAAACGCCGGCGGGTTTGACCCCGACTTTGACCACGGGTGGGCCCAGGTTGACCCCCCTGGGTCAATGACATATGGGCCCCCTCTGCTAACTAAATCAATTTAGTTTAAAACTTAATTTAATTGGTTTAATTACCCACTGACATGCGGGACCCACTGGTCAGTTTGACCTGACCAGCCCGTTGACCACTGACGTCATCATGACATAGTGCTGACGCAGTATTTTAATTACTGTAATTATTTTTACACAGGAAATTCCAGAAAATGTTTCAAACTTCAAAAATTCATATAAAATCAACCATAGCTCCAAATGAAACAAATTATATATGAAAAATGATCAGAAAAATCCAACCTATCCATCTGTACTGGTTTCATGCATGTTTAAGCAAGCTAACCTACTGTTTATGACAGAACAAGTTAAAGCACCCTAAATGATCATATATGAGTTTGGAAATTGCATCTTTGGTTCAAAATGCTTCAAACCCATCTGGTCTTAGTTGCATTAGCCCAACACACTCATATATGCCATGTCTCATGCATGCATCATATTGTTGCATATTGTTTGGTAATGTTTGTGTGTCGGTGTTCTCTGCGGCGAGTTACGCCTCGAGGAGTACCGTGATAACCCCGACGAAGAGCAATACCTGCACCGACCCGTCAGCAAGCAACCAACCATTTGATCATATCGATAAAATCCCATGTTCTTGCTCCCGCTCTCGCCATCGCATTAAGACAACGCGATTCAAACTGCTGTGTGTGCTGCGGTAGTTGAACCCATTTCCTCTGCATGACTGTCATTGCCACGGTAACTAGATGAAACCCACTAGCATGTGTAGGAGTTGATTGAGCCATATGATTGTGTTGATCCTACCTTGCTATGCCTGCTATGCTTAGAGTCGTGTCAGGTCTGGTTCATCTGGGTGATGGCTAGAGTGAAATGATCGAGTTGGTATGAGAGTAAGGTGTTGAACACGATTTGGTAAAGGTATCGATGAGAGGCCATGTAGGAGTACATGGTGGGTTGTTTCATTGAGGCCGTCCTTAAGCACTGAGATCTGTATGTGTGATTTAAGATTCAGCTACTACCATGCATTGGGCCCGAAACCAATGGACCCTCTCGGCTTCTTATTCACCCTAGTCTTCTGTCCAGGAGTTGCAAGTAGTTTCTGGTCTTTGTAGCCTACTGGAGGCCGTGGACAGCGCTGACCGTAGGGGTGGGCTGTGATGCGGTAGATACGTGGCACGGTGTACCGGATGCCCGTTTGGTATCTCGGGAACCCTGTTCACATTGTTTGGGGTTGTGAGCAAAACTTCGGCCGGAACTCCTCATAGATGGAACCCAAATAGGCGATAAACCTGGACTAGAGATTTAGGTGTCTAGGTAGGTCGTGGCCGACACCCACGTTGGGCTTCCGCTTGAAGGTTGCCGAGTACATGTCGTAAACGGCGATAAGTGGTGAGCGTGTATGAAGAAGTACACCCGCGGGTTAACATCATCTATTGAATAGCCGCGTCATGTAAAGGACTACTTGGTTGCCTATACAGTTCATAGACAAGTAAATGGATACTACTAAAAGCCTCAAGATAAGCGTGAGTGCCGAGGATGGCTCTTCCGTAGGAAGACGGAGGTGGATCCTCGGTAGTGTATTGAAGTGATGAGTAGTGGACTCGAAAAGCATAAAACTATTGCAAGTTGGTGTCACGTAGGATAGCTTAGCCATGAGTCAAAGCTGGCTTGCTGCAATAACCCCACCAACCCTTCTTGATAATGTGCATGTATGTAGGGTCGATGTAAGTCTTCTTTGAGTACCTTTGTACTCATGTTGCTTTAATTTACATTTTTCAGAAGATGCCACAAACCCTTCCGACGGGTTCTTCGTGAGCGTTGACATCGATGAGTAGACTAAGGCCGGTGGTGATCTGAGCAAGTGAAGGACCATGTAGTATAGCTAGGCTTACCCAAGCCTCTTTTATTTTACTAGTTGTGCGTACTCGGACAAAACACTTCCGCCGTTGGCTTGTATGCTTGTATGACTTGTATGTGGGTCGTGTGACCCGTGCTTGTGTGTATGCTATGTATGGCTCTCTCGAGCCTTTAAATAAAGTACTTGTGTCGAGAGTCATGTTGTGATGCCTTGTTGTATTTGCACATATTGAGCATATTGTGTGTATGATTGAAATGCTTGGTATGTGTGGGATCGACTATCTAGTTGTTTATCTTTAGTAGCCTCTCTTACTGGAAATGTCTCCTAGTGTCTCCACCGAGCCATGGTAGCTTGCTACTGCTCCGGAACACTTAGGCTGGCGGCATGTGTCCTTCTTCGTTCTCGTGGTACGTCCCTTCGGGAAATGTCACGCATTGAGTACCGGAGTCTGTTAGCCCGCTACAACCCGGTTTATCGGAGTCTGCTAGCCAGTGCTACAGCCGGAACTTACTTGCTGATGACCGACACGTTCGATCTTTGGGTCATGGATGCTGTCCTGTAAGTCTGTGCCACTTTGGGTTTACGACTAGCCATGTCAGCCGGGCTCCTTTTCATATGGATGCTAGCGACACTATCATATCGTGTGCTAAAAGGCTAAACGGTCCCGGACTAAGGTAAGGCGACACCCGTTGGGTTACCGTGCGTGAGGCCGCAAAGTGATATGATGTGTTACTGAGCTAGATCGATGTGACATTGAGTCGGGTCCCAGCGTTGGCATCGAGCCGGACTGCTGTAGGTTCTCCAAGCCAAACCGGTCGATGTTGAGTCTAGTAATGCTTTAGTTATTTGTAGGGAATTGATTGTGGGATGGTACGTAAGGCTCTTTTTACTCCTTTACCTCATGACATTACGATCCGAGTCGGTCCATTCTTCCACCGGGGTTAAGGATTAGGATCTCTTCTCTCTATTAGGCTCACGTGTTACTAATCGGTAGTACCTTATAGGTTTGATGGTTACAAGCCTGGTTCAGTTTCACTATCCTGTTATGTTACTAAGTTGGACCCAAAACTTTGATTTGATATGTTGAGTGGCTATGCAACTCCTTGTAAATTGTCTCAGATCCTTTTTGAGCATTTACAGTCGTTATGCTGTCCAAATTCTGCTAGAAATTCTAATGTCTTTGCATTGTGGTTGTGCTTCCAGATGGCCACTCGTGACCAAAATCAAGTGGTTAAATCGACCAGATGCATTGGTGTGACCGGTCATACAGCCATGCTAGTTAGGGTTATGATCAAGCGGGATATCGTTGGTATCCCGAATACACGATTGAAGAGCGAGATCGAGATGTTAATCAAAGCCAGTATCTCTGCACTGTCAGGGTGTTTCCCTCTTATCCTGGTTCCACCGAGGCCCTTCACAGCTCCTATGGGCTTGGTGTTACTATTGATATGGCGGTGCAAGATGCTGCGTATTCCATGCTGACCATTATGCGAGTCGGGGATCGGCTCGCTTCGCAACACCGACTTCCGGTATATGCCCGGTTCACTTCCTGGAGCGTTTGGTTATCTTCGAGCCATCTATGCTGATTCCAGTCAGGAGGACTCATTAACCCGCACTACTGCCGAGCTACTTGAAGACAAGGACCGTGAGAGTCGGGCCTAGAGGATGGAGCTCTTCAACGCCCGTGCTGATCACTGGGCCACCTTGACTCGTTTTGCACCGGCTGTTCAAGCTGGATATATGGATATGAGAGACCAGATCTGTTAGATCTGCTCTGCGGACATGATGGATCTGGCGTGATGTGGGGGCATCACCCCACCTCGTGGTCCCCTGAGCCACCGTTCGTTGGTCCAAGACCTCACCCATGCCCTTATGGTCCACAGGCTCCTCGGGACCGTCTGTTTCCTGACGATCACGTTGAACTTCCGTGTTACGGAGGAGACTTCTATGAGAACTACTACGGAGACGTCTGAGTTAGTAGTAGTCCCACTAGTATTGTAATAGTTGTATTTCCACCGTCCTGCGTGACTCGTGGAATATGACTTGGTTTGTACTAGTTCCGGAGTGTAAGAAAAATAATGTATAGGAGCTTGGTATGCCTTCGACGAGATGTAATCTTCCTTTCACCGTAGTAGTACTTTGTTTGGTCTTGTACTAAACCTTGTATGGCATGTATGACAATGGAATAAAGAAGCAGTTTCTGTATCTACCATGTCATACGGATGATCATCTCGCATTCCGAGTTATCCATTACATTCTACACTTCTATGTCAGAATTTTGCCATCTTGGACTAAATCTTTGTCTTGTTTTTCCTAGGATGGTTAACACCCGCAACAACCCTGCTCCGCCAGAGCAGGCCGAAGGCAGCAGAGTTGGAGAAGCGAACCTGCCTCACCCTCCTTCTCGGCGGGTTATATTTGGAGGCCGAGAGAAACAAACGGGAGACCAACCGTTTGTTGGAGCGCATCGAACAGAACACAGCACATCATCAGAGAAATAACTTGGTGTCGCTCAGTGACTTCATCAAGTTACACCCTCCTACCTTCCACCACTCCGTCGAGCCTCTCGACGCTGATGGCAACAAAGCATTACTCACAAGCTGCGTTACTGCCTTTGTAGCCGAGGGTGACAAGGTCACCTTTGCTGCATATCATCTTGAAGGCCCCGCCAGTCCCGGTGGGAGAACTATATGGCTATGCGCTTGATTGGCCATGTCACTACTTGGGCAGAATTCAGCGAGGCTTTCCGTGAACATCACATTTCGGAGGGTCTCATGGATCGCAAACGTGAGGAGTTCTGCAGTTTCACCCAAGGTCGTCTCTCCGTGGACGCCTACAGCAGAGAGTTCGGTAATCTCGCACGCTATGCAACTGACGAGGTCTCCACTGACGCTAAGAAACAGGCAAGGTTCTGCAAGGGACTTAGCCCCGAACTTCGCCGAGATCTCCGTCTGCATGAGTGCACCTCTTTCCAGAAGCTTGTTAACAAAGCCATCAGCGCTGAAACGGGTCAGTCTGATTTCGAAGCAACACGCAAGCATGGTCGTGATATGGGTTCCTCATCGGTTTGGACCACGAAGCGCGGGTGTGGGTGCCTATTGCCTCGCCACCCAGATTCACACCGAGGCCATCCTTTCAGGCGCCTCGCCCAGTTCAGCAGTATGCACCAGCCAAGCCCTATGGTGGGCCAACCAACAATGCTCCTCTACGCGCCAGCCCCGTGACGTGCTTCAAATGTGGGGAGTCAGGCCACTACATGCGCGATTGTCCTCAGACCAACCCCAACCAGCCTGCAAAAGCTGTTGGCCGTGGCAAGCCAGCAGGAAAGGTGTTCTATGCCTGCCGCCACCACTGCACGTGGCCATGTTAATTGTGTCTCAGCTGAAGAGGCCCAAGAGGATCCCAACGTCGTGCTCGGTACGCTTCTTGTTAATTGCCACCCGGCATCCGTTCTTTTCGATACTGGAGCATCTCATTCATTCATATCCGAAAGCTATGCTCGCTTGCACAACACTGCATTCAGTGATATGCCCACCTCCATGGTAATTCAAACCCCGGGATCCAAATGGCAAACCTCTAGAGTAAGTCATGGTAATGAAATTCAGGTCGACAGACTTGTTTTCCTTGCATCGTTGATAGCTCTCAAATCTTCGGATATAAATATCATCTTGGGTATGGACTGGATGTCAGCCCATCATGCCAAGATTGATTGTTTCTCTAGGACTGTTCAACTTACGCACCCTTCGGGAAAGATAGTCAATGTCTTGACCCGGATATCCAAGCGCCAACTATATTCTCTTAATGCCAGTCCATTGCCAGACCTCGAAGACGTTCCGGTAGTCCGTGACTTCCCGGATGTCTTTCCAGAAGAATTGCTAGGTGTCCCACCTGACAGAGATGTTGAGTTCGTGATAGACCTCATTCCAGGAACTGTCTCAATTTCTAGAAGACCCTATAAGATGGCACCCTAGAACTAGCCGAACTTAGAAACAACTCGATGAGTCCTTGAAAAAGGGTTTCATCCGTCCTAGTTCTTCTCCTTGGGCTTGCCCCGTCCTCTTCGTTAAGAAGAAGGATGGTACGGATCAGATGGTTGTAGATTATCGACCCGTCAACTTGGTCACAATTAAGAACAAGTATCCGCTCCCCAGGATCAACGATCTGTATGATCAGCTCGCAGGATCCTCAGTCTTCTCTAAAATGGATTTGAGGTTAGGCTACCATCAAATCAAAATCCGAAACGGGGACATTCCCAAAACGGCCTTTATTACTCGTTACGGCCAATACGAGTACACCGTCATGTCCTTCGGTCTAACCAACGCCCCAGCCACCTTCTCCCGGTTAATGAACTCAATCTTCATGGAGTATTTGGATAAATTCGTCGTGGTTTACCTCGATGATATACTCATCTACTCTAAGAACGAGGAAGAACATGCCGAACATCTAAGGCTAGTGTTGATGAAACTTCGAGAGCATCGCCTTTATGCCAAGTTTTCTAAGTGCGAATTTTGGCTGCGAAGTGACCTATCTAGGACATGTAATTTCTGGTAAAGGTATTCTTTGTCAACCCCGAGCGAGTTCAAGCCGTCCTTAATTGGACTCCACCGAGTCGGTTAAGCAAGTTCGAGTTTCCTTGGCTTAGCGAGCTATTGTCGCCGCTTTGTCGAGAACTTCTCCAAAGTTGCTAAACCTCTAACTGAACTCCTCAAGAAGGATAAAAAGTTCGAGTGGACTCCACAATGTGAGCACAGTTTCGAGGCGAAAAGGCGTTTAACTTCGCTCCCGTACCGGTGCCACCAGATTTCTCTAAGGACTTTGTTATCTATTGCGACGCCTCGCGACAAGGACTAGGCTGTATTCTCATGCAAGATCGACACGTAATTGCTTATGCTTCACGACAATTACACCCTCATGAGGAAAACTACCCTACTCATGATCTAGAGCTTGCAGCTGTAGTCCATGCACTCAAAACCTGGCGACATTACCTTCTTGGTAATCGTTGCGAAATCTTCACCGATCACCAAAGTCTGAAGTATATATTCACCCAACCAGATTTGAATCTCAGGCAAAGACGTTGGGTCGAGTTGATCACAGATTTCGATTTAGGAATAACTTATACCCCAGGGAAAGCCAACGTCATGGCTGATGCGCTAAGTCGTAAATCTTATTGCAACAACCTGATGTTGCAACAAAGTCAACCACTTCTCCACGAGGAATTTCGGAAGCTTAACCTTCACATTGTTCCTCAAGGATTCCTTTCCACCTTGGTGGCGAAACCTTCCCTTACGGATCAGATCATCAAAGCCCAAAAGGTAGATCCGGAATTTCCGCATCAAAAGAAACATCAAGAAAGGAGTTGGGGATTGTTTCTCCATTGATGATCAAGGAGTCGATACTTGAAACCGCCTAGTGGTTCCTAAAGTCTGAAACCTGCGGCGATTGATCCTTAAAGAAGCTCATGAATCTCCTCTCACCATTCATCCGGTAGCACTAAGATGTATCGGGATCTCGCCAGAGGTTACGGTGGACTAGTATGAAGAGAGACATTGCTCAATTTGTTGCTAAGCTGCGGCGTGCGCCGTCGTAAAAGCAGAGCATCAACGGCCTCTTGGCACCCTTCAACCCTTAGCTACTCCTGAATGGAAATGGGATAAAATCAGTATGGATTTCATCTTTGGTTTTCCAGGACCAAGAGAGGAATAATGCTATCTTTGTCGTTATCGACCGCCTTTCCAAAGTAGCCCATTTCTTACCTGTTCGGAGAGTATAACCGCTAGTCAGCTAGCAGACTTGTACATTTCCGAATAGTGTCTCTTCATGGTGTTCCATTGAAATTAACTCGGATCGAGGAAGTCTCTTTACCTCTCGATTTTGGGAAAGTTTCCAAAACGCCATGGGAACCCATCTTTCCTTTAGCTTTGCTTTTCACCCTCAATCAAGTGGTCAAGTAGAGCGTGTCAACCAAATCCAAGAAGACATGCTTGAGCTTCATTATCTCGTTCGGAATGGATTGGGAGAAATGTCTTCCATTTGCGAATTTGCTTATAACAACAGCTATCAATCTAGCTTGGGCAAAGCACCTTTTGAAGTTCTCTATGGGCGAAGGTGTGAACACCTCTTAACTGGTGGAAACCGGGAAAGACAATTCTTTGGCCGGATATGATCCAGAAGGCCGAAGAACAAGTTCGCATCGTTCGTGAAAAGTTGAAAACAGCCCAATCTCGTCAAAAGAGTCAATATGACCGAAAACATAAGGCTATGACTTACGAGGTTGACGAGAAGGCTTACCTTCGGGTTACTCCTCTGAAGGGAACCCGTCGTTTCGGTATCAAAGGCAAATTGGCTCCTCGCTACATTGGACCCTTTCGCATTCTTGCCAAACGAGGAGAAGTTGCCTACCAATTGGAACTACCTCCGCATCTCTCCAAAGTCCACGATGTCTTCCACGTTTCTCAACTCAGGCGTTGCTTCTCGGATCCTATCCGTGGAGTGGACCACGAAACGCTTGATCTTCAAGATAATCTCACTTATCGAGAATACCCCGTTCGTATCCTCGATCAAGCCGAGCGTACCACTCGACGGCATAATATCAAGTTTCTCAAGGTTCAATGGTCGCACCATTCCGAGAAGGAAGCTACTTGGGAAAGGGAGGATCGTCTTCGACTTGAGTACCCGCCTTCTTTCGGAGGAACCTATATCTCGGGGCGAGATTCTTTTGAGTGGGGTGAGTTGTCACACCCTAGCTAGTTCTTGCATTAGAGTGTTGCATCATGTCTATTTTTTCAACTGAAACCTGAAATGGGAATGCCAGAACTCCCAGCCCCCTCTGAAACAAACTAGGGTTTACTAAAAATATTTTCGATGAACCTGAAATGCCCTTCTAAAATGTCCATCATTTTTGCCTTGGTTCAGAACCTTTGCCAAAAGTGGTGCACAATTTCCTAGGTCATCCTAAGGTCTTTGAATTAAATCATAAGTATTTGAATTTGGGCATTTAAAATTTATAAAATATTTCAAATGTCCAAATAATCCCAAACTAAAATGTTTCATGTTGGAAATATTCCAACAATGGACCAGGAGTAGTTTGGTGAATTTTAGAACCTTTTAGGTATTTTAAATAATTCAACAAAGTTGCAGAAGAATTAAATAAAGAAAAACAGAAAGAAGCTCACCTGGCGCCACCACGGCCCACCAGCCAGCCCACCTGGCCGGCCCAGCCCAGCGCCGCGCCAGCGAGCTGCTTGCCGACCAGGCAGGCAGGCAAGGTGCTCGACGGCGAGCACCGCATGGGTGCCACGCACCTGCTCGCCGCCTCGCCGTTTCCCTCGTCACGCCACGACGGGGATCACTCCCCCTCTCTCCCCAGAACCCCCCAGACGCCTCCTCTCCTCTCCAGCTCCTTCCCCTCGCGCTCCCCAGCCATGGCCGACGCCACCGCCGCCATGCCCACGTCGTAGCCGTGCTCCCCGTCGCCCGTGCGTCTTCTCGTCGTGTCCAGGAGCTCCGCCGCCGTTCACTTCGTCGAGCTAGCCGAGCCCCGAGCGCTCGCGTGCCCCGAAGCCGCCGCACCAACCTCGCCCGAGTCCGCCGTCGCCGGAGATCCCCTTCAACGCCGTCGCCGCCTCAGCTCGTCCCCGACCCCGCCGGTGGCCTCTACGAGCACTCCGTGAGCCTAGCTACTCCTCCTACCTTCTCTCTCCCGCTCCCGAGCCGTGTAGCCACCGCACGAAGATCACCCGCACGCACCGTCGCGGACCTCGTCGCCGACGTGCTCCCGGCCATCGTCCGGCCACCTCACCATGTCCATCGCGTTCACCACGTCGCGTTGGAGCTAACGGTGCACTCCCCGCACCCCACCGCACACACTAGCCCGAGTTCGCTCTCACCCGAACTCCGGTGGCCGCCAAAGTCGCCGCCGGCGCCAACTTCGGCCACCCCGACCCCAACGGACTCCACCAAGAGCCGCGGCTCGTCCTCAGCCTCACTCCGGTGGCCTCCGCGAACCATTTGGTGGCCGGAACGACCAAAACCACTTCCGCCGCCGCGTCGGGCTTGTCGGCGGCTAAACGCCGGCGGGTTTGACCCCGACTTTGACCACGGGTGGGCCCAGGTTGACCCCCCTGGGTCAATGACATATGGGCCCCCTCTGCTAACTAAATCAATTTAGTTTAAAACTTAATTTAATTGGTTTAATTACCCACTGACATGCGGGACCCACTGGTCAATTTGACCTGACCAGCCCGTTGACCACTGACGTCATCATGACATAGTGCTGACGCAGTATTTTAATTACTGTAATTATTTTTACACAGGAAATTCCAGAAAATGTTTCAAACTTCAAAAATTCATATAAAATTAACCATAGCTCCAAATGAAACAAATTATATATGAAAAATGATCAGAAAAATCCAACCTATCCATCTGTACTGGTTTCATGCATGTTTAAGCAAGCTAACCTACTGTTTATGACAGAACAAGTTAAAGCACCCTAAATGATCATATATGAGTTTGGAAATTGCATCTTTGGTTCAAAATGCTTCAAACCCATCTGGTCTTAGTTGCATTAGCCCAACACACTCATATATGCCATGTCTCATGCATGCATCATATTGTTGCATATTGTTTGGTAATGTTTGTGTATCGGTGTTCTCTGCGGCAGGTTCTGCCCCCGAGGAGTACCGTGATAACCCCGACGAAGAGCAATACCCGTGCACCGACCCGTCAGGCAAGCAACCAACCATTTGATCATATCGATAAAATCCCATGTTCTTGCTCCTGCTCTCGCATTGCATTAAGACAACGCGATTCAAACTGCTGTGTGCTGCGGTAGTTGAACCCATTTCCTCTGCATGACCTGTCATTGCCACAGTAACTAGATGAAACCCACTAGCATGTGTAGGAGTTGATTGAGCCATATGATTGTGTTGATCCTACCTTGCTATGCCTGCTATGCTTAGAGTCGTGTCGTCCGGTTCATCGGGTGATGGCTAGAGTGAAATGATCGAGTCGGTATGAGAGTAAGGTGTTGAACACGATTTGGTAAAGGTATCGATGAGAGGCCATGTAGGAGTACATGGTGGGTTGTTTCATTGAGGCCATCCTTAAGCACTGAGATCTGTATGTGTGATTTAAGATTCAGCTACTACCATGCATTGGGCCCGAAACCAATGGACCCTCTCGGCTTCTTATTCACCCTAGTCTTCTGTCCAGGAGTTGCAAGTAGTTTCTGGTGTTTGTAGCCTACTGGAGGCCGTGGACAACGCTGACCATAGGGGTGGGCTGTGATGCGGTAGGTACGTGGCACGGTGTACCGGATGCCCGTTTGGTATCTCGGGAACCCTGTTCACATCGTTTGGGGCTGTGAGCGAAACTTCGGCCGGAACTCCTCATAGATGGAACCCAAATAGGCGATAAACCTGGACTAGAGATTTAGGTGTCTAGGTAGGTCGTGGCCGACACCCACGTTGGGCTTCCGCTTGAAGGTTGCCGAGTACATGTCGTAAACGGCGATAAGTGGTGAGCGTGTATGAAGAAGTACACCCTGCGGGGTTAACATCATCTATTGAATAGCGCGTCATGATAAGGACTACTTGGTTGCCTATACGGTTCATAGACAAGTAAATGGATACTACTAAAAGCCTCAAGATAAGCGTGAGTGCCGAGGATGGCTCTTCCAGTAGGAAGACGGAGGTGGATCCTCGGTGGTGTATTGAAGTGATGAGTAGTGGACTCGAGTCATAAAACTATTTCAAGTTGGTGTCTCGTGGGATAGCTTAGCCATGAGTCAAAGCTGGCTTGCTGCAATAACCCCACCAACCCTTCTTGATAATGTGCATGTATGTAGGGTCGATGTAAGTCTTCTTTGAGTACCTTTGTACTCATGTTGCTTTAATTTACATTTTTCGAAGATGCCACAAACCCTTCCGACGGGTTCTTCGTGAGCGTTGACATCGATGAGTAGACTAAGGCCCGGTGGTGATCTGAGCAAGTGAAGGACCATGTAGTATAGCTAGGCTTACCCAAGCCTCTTTTATTTTACTAGTTATGCGTACTCGGACAAAACACTTCCGCTGTTGGCTTGTATGCTTGTATGACTTGTATGTGGGTCGTGTGACCCGTACTTGTGTGTATGCTATGTATGGCTCTCTCGAGCCTTTAAATAAAATACTTGTGTCGTAGAGTCATGTTGTGATGCCTTGTTGTATTTGCACATATTGAGCATATTGTGTGTATGATTGAAATGCTTGGTATGTGTGGGATCGACTATCTAGTTGTTTATCTTTAGTAGCCTCTCTTACGGAAATGTCTCCTAGTGTCTCCTTTGAGCCATGGTAGCTTGCTCTTGCTCCGGAACACTTAGGCTGGCGGCATGTGTCCTTCTTCGTTCTGTGTGCGTCCCTCGGGAAATGTCACGCATTGAGTACGGAGTCTGTTAGCCGCTACAACCCGGTTTATCGAGTCTGCTAGCCCAGTGCTACAGCCGGAACTTACTTGCTGATGACCGACACGTTCGATCTTTGGGTCATGGATGCTGTCCGTAAGTCTGTGCCACTTTGGGTTTACGACTAGCCATGTCAGCCGGGCTCCTTTTCATATGGATGCTAGCGACACTATCATATCGTGTGCTAAAAGGCATAAACGGTCCCGGACTAAGGTAAGGCGACACCGTTGGGTTACCGTGCGTGAGGCCGCAAAGTGATATGATGTGTTCTGAGCTAGATCGATGTGACATTGAGTCGGGGTCTGACAGCGTTGGCATCGAGCGGACTGCTGTAGGTTCTCCAAGCCAAACTGGTCGATGTTGAGTCTAGTAATGCTTTAGTTATTTGTAGGGGAATTGATTGTGGGATGGTACGTAAGGCTCTTTTTACTCCTTTACCTCATGACATTCTGATCTGAGTCAGTCCATTCTTCCACCGGGGGTTAAGGATTAGGATCTCTTCTCTCTATTAGGCTCACGTGTTACTAATCAGTAGTACCTTATAGGTTTGATGGTTACAAGCCTGGTTCAGTTTCACTATCCTGTTATGTTACTAAGTTGGACCCAAAACTTTGATTTGATATGTTGAGTGGCTATGCAACTCCTTGTAAATTGTCTCAGATCCTTTTTGAGCATTTACAGTCGTTATGCTGTCCAAATTCTGCTAGAAATTCTAATGTCTTTGCATTGTGGTTGTGCTTCAGATGATATTTTCGTGACCAAAATCAAGTGGTTAAATCGACCAGATGCATTGGTGTGACCGGTCATACAGCCATGCTAGTTCGGGTTATGATCGAAGCGGGATATCGTTGGTATCCCGAATACACAGTTGAAGAGCAGTATCGAGATGTTAATCAAAGCCAGTATCTCTGCACTGTCAGGGTGTTTCCCTCTTATCCTGGTTCCACCGAGGCCCTTCACAGCTCCTATGGGCTTGGTGTTACTATTGATATGGCGGTGCAAGATGCTGCGTATTCCATGATGACCATTATGCGAGTCAGACTGGGCTCGCCATAACACCGACTTCCGGTATATGCCCGGTTCACTTCCTGGAGCGTTTGGTTATCTTCGAGCCATCTATGCTGATTCCAGTCAGGAGGACTCATTAACCCGCACTACTGCCGAGCTACTTGAAGACAAGGACCGTGAGAGTCGGGCCTAGAGGATGGAGCTCTTCAACGCCCGTGCTGATCACTGGGCCACCTTGACTCGTTTTGCACCGGCTGTTCAAGCTGGATATATGGATATGAGAGACCTGTATCCTGTTAGATCTGCTCTGCCGGACATGATGGACTGGCGTGATGTGGGGGGCATCACCCCACCTCGTGGTCCCCGCAGGCCACCGTTCGTTGGTCCAAGACCTCACCCATGCCCTTATGGTCCACAGGCTCCTCAGGACCGTCTGTTCCCGGACGATCACGTTGAACTTCCAGGTTACGGAGGAGACTTCTATGAGAACTACTACGGAGACGTCTGAGTTAGTAGTAGTCCCACTAGTATTGTAATAGTTGTATTTCCACCGTCCTGCGTGACTCGTGGAATATGACTTGGTTTGTACTAGTTCCGGAGTGTAAGAAAAATAATGTATAGGAGCTTGGTATGCCTTCGACGAGATGTAATCTTCCTTTCACCGTAGTAGTACTTTGTTTGGTCTTGTACTAAACCTTGTATGGCATGTATGACAATGGAATAAAAAGCGGTTTCGTATCTACCATGTCATACGGATGATCATCTCGCATTCAAGTTATCCATTACATTCTACACTTCTATGTCGAATTTTGCCATCTTGGACTAAATCTTTGTCTTGTTTTTCCTAGGATGGTTAACACCATAACAACCCTGCTCCTTGAGCAGGGCAAGGCAGCAGAGTTGAGAAGCGAACCTGCCTCACCCTCCTTCTCTGGCGAAGTTATCTTTGGCCGAGAGAAACAAGCGGAGACCAACCGTTTGTTGGGCGCATCGAGCAGAACACAGCACATCATCGGAGAAATAACTTGGTGTCGCTCGGTGACTTCATCAAGTTACACCCTCCTACCTTCCACCACTCCGTCGAGCCTCTCGACGCTGATGGCAACCGCGGCATTACTCACAAGCTGCGTTACGCCTTTGGTAGCCGAGGTGACAAGGTCACCTTTGCTGCATATCATCTTGAAGGCCCCCCCGATCCTCAGTGGGAGAACTATATGGCTATCTTGATTGGCCATGTCACTACTTGGGCAGAATTCAGCGAGGCTTTCCGTGAACATCACATTCGGAGGGTCTCATGGATCATAAGCGTGAGGAGTTCTGCAGTTTCACCCAAGGTCGTCTCTCCGTGGGCGCCTCAGCAGAGAGTTCGTAATCTCGCACGCTATGCAAGCGAAGAGGTCTCCATCGACGCTAAGAAGCAGGCAAGGTTACGCAAGGGACTTAGCCCGAACTTCGCCGAGATCTCCGTCGCATGAGTGCACCTCTTTCGAAGCTTGTTAACAAAGCCATCAGCGCTGAAGCAGGTCGGTCGATTTGAAGCAACACGCAAGCATGGTCGTGATATGGGTTCCTCATCCGGTCTTTGGACCACGAAGCGCCGGGTGTGGGTGCCTATCTTGCTCGCCACCCAGATTCACACCGAGGCCATCCTTTCAGCGCCTCGCCCAGTTCAGCAGTATGCACCAGCCAGGCCCTATGGTGGGCCAACCAACAATGCTCCTCTACGCGCCAGCCCCGTGACGTGCTTCAAGTGTGGGGAGTCAGGCCACTACATGCGCGATTGTCCTCAGACCAACCCCAACCAGCCCGCAAAAGCTGTTGGCCGTGGCAACCAGCAGAAAGGTGTTCTATGCCTGCGGCCACCACCGCGTGGCCATGTTAATTGTGTCTCGGTGAAGAGGCCCAAGAGGATCCCAACGTCGTGCTCGATGCGCTTCTTGTTAATTGCCACCGGCATCCGTTCTTTTCGATCCTGGAGCATCTCATTCATTCATATCCGAAAGCTATGCTCGCTTGCACAACACTGCATTCAGTGATATGCCCACCTCCATGGTAATTCAAACCCCGGGATCCAAATGGCAAACCTCTAGAGTAAGTCATGGTAATGAAATTCAGGTCGACAGACTTGTTTTCCTTGCATCGTTGATAGCTCTCAAATCTTCGGATATAAATATCATCTTGGGTATGGACTGGATGTCAGCCCATCATGCCAAGATTGATTGTTTCTCTAGGACTGTTCAACTTACGCACCCTTTGGGAAAGATAGTCAATGTCTTGACCCGGATATCCAAGCGCCAACTATATTCTCTTAATGCCAGTCCATTGCCAGACCTCGAAGACGTTCCGGTAGTCCGTGACTTCCCGGATGTCTTTCCAGAAGAATTGCTAGGTGTCCCACCTGACAGAGATGTTGAGTTCGTGATAGACCTCATTCCAGGAACTGTCTCAATTTCTAGAAGACCCTATAAGATGGCACCCCTAGAACTAGCCGAACTTAAGAAACAACTCGATGAGTCCTTGAAAAAGGGTTTCATCCGTCCTAGTTCTTCTCCTTGGGCTTGCCCCGTCCTCTTCGTTAAGAAGAAGGATGGTACGGATCAGATGGTTGTAGATTATCGACCCGTCAACTTGGTCACAATTAAGAACAAGTATCCGCTCCCCAGGATCAACGATCTGTATGATCAGCTCGCAGGATCCTCAGTCTTCTCTAAAATGGATTTGAGGTTAGGCTACCATCAAATCAAAATCCGAAACGGGGACATTCCCAAAACGGCCTTTATTACTCGTTACGCCAATCTGAGTACACCGTCATGTCCTTCGGTCTAACCAACGCCCCAGCCACCTTTCTCGGTTAATGAACTCAATCTTCATGGAGTATTTGGATAAATTAGTAGTGGTTTACCTCGATGATATACTCATCTACTCTAAGAACGAGGAAGAACATGCGAACATCTAAGGCTAGTGTTGATGAAACTTCGAGAGCATCGCCTTTATGCCAAGTTTTCTAAGTGCGAATTTTGGCTGCGTAGTGACCTATCTAGGACATGTAATTTCGGTAAAGGTATTCTTTGTCAACCCCGAGCGAGTTCAAGCCGTCCTTAATTGGACTCCACCGAGTCGGTTAAGCAAGTTCGAGTTTCCTTGGCTTAGCGAGCTATTGTCGCCGCTTTGTTGAGAACTTCTCCAAAGTTGCTAAACCTCTAAGCGAACTCCTCAAGAAGGATAAAAAGTTCGAGTGGACTCCACAATGTGAGCACAGTTTCGAGGCTGAAAAGGCGTTTAACTTCGCTCCGTCATTGGTGCCACCAGATTTCTCTAAGGACTTTGTTATCTATTGCGGCGCCTCGCGACAAGGACTAGGCTGTATTCTCATGCAAGATCGACACGTAATTGCTTATGCTTCACGACAATTACACCCTCATGAGGAAAACTACCCTACTCATGATCTAGAGCTTGCGGTTGTAGTCCATGCACTCAAAACTGGCGACATTACCTTCTTGGTAATCGTTGCGAAATCTTCACCGATCACCAAAGTCTGAAGTATATATTCACCCAACCAGATTTGAATCTCGAGGCAAAGGCGTTGGGTTGAGTTGATCACAGATTTCGATTTAGGAATAACTTATACCCGGGGAAAGCCAGCGTCATGGCTGATGCGCTAAGTCGTAAATCTTATTGCAACAACCTGATGTTGCAACAAAGTCAACCACTTCTCCACGAGGAATTTCGGAAGCTTAACCTTCACATTGTTCCTCAAGGATTCCTTTCCACCTTGGTGGCGAAACCTTCCCTTACGGATCAGATCATCAAAGCCCAAAAGGTAGATCCGGGAATTTCCCGCATCAAAAGAAACATCAAGAAAGGAGTTGGGGATTGTTTCTCCATTGATGATCAAGGAGTCGTATACTTCGGAAACCGCCTAGTGGTTCCTAAAGTACGAAACCTGCGGCGATTGATCCTTAAAGAAGCTCATGAATCTCCTCTCACCATTCATCCCGGTAGCACTAAGATGTATCAGGATCTACGCCAGAGGTTCTGGTGGACTAGTATGAAGAGAGACATTGCTCAATTTGTTGCTAACTGCGACGTCTGTCGTCGTGTAAAAGCAGAGCATCAACGGCCTGCTGGCACCCTTCAACCCTTAGCTACTCCTGAATGGAAATGGGATAAAATCAGTATGGATTTCATCACTGGTTTTCCCAGGACCAAGAGAGGGAATAATGCTATCTTTGTCGTTATCGACCGCCTTTCCAAAGTAGCCCATTTCTTACCTGTTCGCGAGAGTATAACCGCTAGTCACTAGCAGACTTGTACATCTCCGAATAGTGTCTCTTCATGGTGTTCCATTGAAATTAACTTTCGGATCGAGGAAGTCTCTTTACCTCTCGATTTTGGGAAAGTTTCCAAAACGCCATGGGAACCCATCTTTCCTTTAGCTTTGCTTTTCACCCTCAATCAAGTGGTCAAGTAGAGCGTGTCAACCAAATCCTAGAAGACATGCTTGAGCTTACATTATCTCGTTCGGAATGGATTGGGAGAAATGTCTTCCATTTGCCGAATTTGCTTATAACAACAGCTATCAATCTAGCTTGGGCAAAGCACCTTTTGAAGTTCTCTATGGACGAAGGTGTCGAACACCTCTTAACTGGTCGGAAACCGGGGAAAGACAATTCTTTGGCCCGGATATGATCCAGGAAGCAGAAGAGCAAGTTCGCATCGTTCGTGAAAAGTTGAAAACAGCCCAATCTCGTCAAAAGAGTCAATATGACCGAAAACATAAGGCTATGACTTACGAGGTTGACGAGAAGGCTTACCTTGGGTTACTCCTCTGAAGGAACCCGTCGTTTGATATCAAAGGCAAATTGGCTCCTCGCTACATTGGACCCTTTCGCATTCTTGCCAAGCGAGGAGAAGTTGCCTACCAATTGGAACTACCTCCGCATCTCTCCAAAGTCCACGATGTCTTCCACGTTTCTCAACTCAGGCGTTGCTTCTCGGATCCTATCCGTGGAGTGGACCACGAAACGCTTGATCTTCAAGATAATCTCACTTATCGAGAATACCCCGTTCGTATCCTCGATCAAGCCGAGCGTACCACTCGACGGCATAATATCAAGTTTCTCAAGGTTCAATGGTCGCACCATTCGAGAAGGAAGCTACTTGGGAAAGGGAGGATCGTCTTGACTTGAGTACCCGCCTTCTTTCGGAGGAACCTATATCTCGGGGCGAGATTCTTTTGAGTGGGGTGAGTTGTCACACCCTAGCTAGTTCTTGCATTAGAGTGTTGCATCATGTCTATTTTTTCAACAGAAACCTGAAATGGGAATGCCAGAACTCCCAGCCCCCTCTGAAACAAACTAGGGTTTACTAAAAATATTTTCGATGAACCTGAAATGCCCTTCTAAAATGTCCATCATTTTTGCCTTGGTTCAGAACCTTTGCCAAAAGTGGTGCACAATTTCCTAGGTCATCCTAAGGTCTTTGAATTAAATCATAAGTATTTGAATTTGGGCATTTAAAATTTATAAAATATTTCAAATGTCCAAATAATCCCAAACTAAAATGTTTCATGTTGGAAATATTCCAACAATGGACCAGGAGTAGTTTGGTGAATTTTAGAACCTTTTTGGTATTTTAAATAATTCAACAAAGTTGCGGAAAAATTAAATAAAGAAAAGCAGAAAGAAGCTCACTGGCGCCACCACAGCCCACCAGCCAGCCCACTGGCGGCCCAGCCCAGCGCCGTGCCAGCCGAGCTACTTGCCGACCGAGCAGCGAGGCAAGGTGCTCGGCGGCGAGCACCGCATGGGTGCCACGCACCTGCTTCGCCGCCTCGCCGTTTCCTCGTCACGCCACGGCGGGATCACTCCCCTCTCTCCCGAACCCCCAGACGCCTCTCTCTCTCCGGCTCCTTCCCCTCGCGCTCCCAGCCATGGCCGACGCCACCGCCGCCATGCCCACGTCGTAGCCGTGCTCCCGTCGCCCGTCGTCTTCTCGTCGTGTCGGGAGCTCGCCGCCGTTCACCGTCGAGCTAGCCGAGCCGGCGCTTCGCGTGCCCAGCGTTCTGCCGCCGCACCAACCTCGCCGAGTCCGCCGTCGCGGAGATCCCCTTCGCCGTCGCCGCCTCAGCTCGTCCCCGACCCCGCCGGTGGCCTCTACGAGCGCTCCGTGAGCCTAGCTACTCCTCCTACCTTCTCTCTCCCGCTCCCGAGCCGTGTAGCCACCGCACGAAGATCACCCGCACGCACCGTCGCGGACCTCGTCGCCGACGTGCTCCCGGCCATCGTCCGGCCACCTCACCATGTCCATCGCGTTCACCACGTCGCGTTGGAGCTAACGGTGCACTCCCCGCACCCCACCGCACACACTAGCCCGAGTTCGCTCTCACCCGAACTCCGGTGGCCGCCAAAGTCGCCGCCGGCGCCAACTTCGGCCACCCCGACCCCAACGGACTCCACCAAGAGCCGCGGCTCGTCCTCAGCCTCACTCCGGTGGCCTCCGCGAACCATTTGGTGGCCGGAACGACCAAAACCACTTCCGCCGCCGCGTCGGGCTTGTCGGCGGCTAAACGCCGGCGGGTTTGACCCGACTTTGACCACAGGTGGGCCGGGTTGACCCCTTCAGGTCAATGACATATGGGCCCCCTCTGCTAACTAAATCAATTTAGTTTAAAACTTAATTTAATTGGTTTAATTACCCACTGACATGCGGGACCCACTGGTCAATTTGACCTGACCAGCCCGTTGACCACCGCGTCATCATGACATAGTCTTGTGCGAAGATTTTAATTACTGTAATTATTTTTACACAGGAAATTCCAGAAAATGTTTCAAACTTCAAAAATTCATATAAAATTAACCATAGCTCCAAATGAAACAAATTATATATGAAAAATGATCAGAAAAATCCAACCTATCCATCTGTACTGGTTTCATGCATGTTTAAGCAAGCTAACCTACTGTTTATGACAGAACAAGTTAAAGCACCCTAAATGATCATATATGAGTTTGGAAATTGCATCTTTGGTTCAAAATGCTTCAAACCCATCTGGTCTTAGTTGCATTAGCCCAACACACTCATATATGCCATGTCTCATGCATGCATCATATTGTTGCATATTGTTTGGTAATGTTTGTGTGTCGGTGTTCTCTGCGGCAGGTTCTGCCCCCGAGGAGTACCGTGATAACCCCGACGAAGAGCAATACCCGTGCACCGACCCGTCAGGCAAGCAACCAACCATTTGATCATATCGATAAAATCCCATGTTCTTGCTCCTTCTCTCGTTTACTGCATTAAGACAACGCGATTCAAACTGCTGTGTGCTGCGGTAGTTGAACCCATTTCCTCTGCATGACCTGTCATTGCCACAGTAACTAGATGAAACCCACTAGCATGTGTAGGAGTTGATTGAGCCATATGATTGTGTTGATCCTACCTTGCTATGCCTGCTATGCTTAGAGTCGTGTCAGGTCTGGTTCATCTGGGTGATGGCTAGAGTGAAATGATCGAGTCGGTATGAGAGTAAGGTGTTGAACACGATTTGGTAAAGGTATCGATGAGAGGCCATGTAGGAGTACATGGTGGGTTGTTTCATTGAGGCCATCCTTAAGCACTGAGATCTGTATGTGTGATTTAAGATTCAGCTACTACCATGCATTGGGCCCGAAACCAATGGACCCTCTCGGCTTCTTATTCACCCTAGTCTTACGTCCAGGAGTTGCAAGTAGTTTCTGGTGTTTGTAGCCTACTGGAGGCCGTGGACAACGCTGACCATAGGGGTGGGCTGTGATGCGGTAGGTACGTGGCACGGTGTACCGGATGCCCGTTTGGTATCTCGGGAACCCTGTTCACATCGTTTGGGGCTGTGGCGAAACTTGGCGGAACTCCTCATAGATGGAACCCAAATAGGCGATAAACCTGGACTAGAGATTTAGGTGTCTAGGTAGGTCGTGGCCGACACCCACGTTGGGCTTCGCTTGAAGGTTGCCGAGTACATGTCGTGTAAACGGCGATAAGTGGTGAGCGTGTATGAAGAAGTACACCCTGCGGGGTTAACATCATCTATTGAATAGCGGCGTCCATGATAAGGACTACTTGGTTGCCTATACGGTTCATAGACAAGTAAATGGATACTACTAAAAGCCTCAAGATAAGCGTGAGTGCCGAGGATGGCTCTTCCGTAGGAAGACGGAGGTGGATCCTCGGTAGTGTATTGAAGTGATGAGTAGTGGACTCGAGTGCGCAAAACTATTGCAAGTTGGTGTCACGTAGGATAGCTTAGCCATGAGTCAAAGCTGGCTTGCTGCAATAACCCCACCAACCCTTCTTGATAATGTGCATGTATGTAGGGTCTGATGTAAGTCTTGCTGAGTACCTTTGTACTCATGTTGCTTTAATTTACATTTTTAGAAGATGCCACAAACCCTTCCGACGGGTTCTTCGTGAGCGTTGACATCGATGAGTAGACTAAGGCCCAGGTGGTGATCTGAGCAAGTGAAGGACCATGTAGTATAGCTAGGCTTACCCAAGCCTCTTTTATTTTACTAGTTATGCGTACTCGGACAAAACACTTCGATGTTGGCTTGTATGCTTGTATGACTTGTATGTGGGTCGTGTGACCCGTGCTTGTGTGTATGCTATGTATGGCTCTGAGCCTTTAAATAAAATACTTGTGTCGTAGAGTCATGTTGTGATGCCTTGTTGTATTTGCACATATTGAGCATATTGTGTGTATGATTGAAATGCTTGGTATGTGTGGGATCGACTATCTAGTTGTTTATCTTTAGTAGCCTCTCTTACGGAAATGTCTCCTAGTGTCTCCTTCGAGCCATGGTAGCTTGCTACTGCTCAGGAACACTTAGGCTGGCCGGCATGTGTCCTTCTTCGTTCTGTATCTGTCCCGGGAAATGTCACGCATTGAGTACCGGAGTCTGTTAGCCCGCTACAGCCCGGTTTATCGAGTCTGCTAGCCAGTGCTACAGCCGGAACTTACTTGCTGATGACCGACACGTTCGATCTTTGGGTCATGGATGCCTGTCCTCGTAAGTCTGTGCCACTTTGGGTTTACGACTAGCCATGTCAGCCCGGGCTCCTTTTCATATGGATGCTAGCGACACTATCATATACGTGTGCTAAAAGGCGCAAACGGTCCCGTGCTAAGGTAAGGCGACACCCGTTGGGTTACCGTGCGTGAGGCCGCAAAGTGATATGATGTGTTACAGGCTAGATCGATGTGACATTGAGTCGGGGTCCTGACATACACCCCACGGGTGGAATTGCGCAAATTTAATCAAGTTGTCCAGACTAGCAAGCAGGGAAAGAAAAAGATAAAACATCCTAAAGAGCAGCGGAGGACTCCGGATGGGCGCTGGGGTCGGCGGTGCCGGTTGGCGTGGCAGGCGGCTTAGGCTAGACGTTGCAGTCAGCTGTGCCGGTTGGTGCAGAAGGCGGCTCCGGCTGGATGATGGAGTCAGCTGTGCCGATTGGCGAAGCAGGCGGCTCCGGCTGGGCGCTGGAGTCAGCAGCACCAGTCGGGACGGTGGAGGGCTGGATGACAGAGTCGGTGGCGTCCGTCGGAGGAACGGGCGGCTGGTCGATCACCGCCTGGCCACCTCCAGCAGCAGTCGGCGTTGTGGAGCGCGGATCATGGCTTGAGGCCCGGTTAGGTTGGGGCTCACCATCCGCCCCAACCTCTGGCATGTCGTCGTCGCTCTCCTCCTCCTCCTCCCCTCCTCCTCCCCCTCCTCCCCTTGATCGCTGGAGTCAATGGCTTTAGCCGAGTCCTCGCTGTCCTCCGGGTTCAGCCCGAGCCACCCGAGCCACTCTTGTAGCACTTCCTCGACTACCTCCAGGACGAAGATGCTACTATCGGTGAATTCAGCGATCACCGCCGCCCTGTTGATAAGCTCGGCTTCCACCACAACTAGCTCCTCTTGTGCCTCCAGCCGGAACGTGGCCAACTGGGCTAGATCTAGCCCAGGATACCACACCTTGACGAACTCCAGGGCCCAGCGTGCTCCTTCCCGGGCTGCAGAGCCCTTCCAGGCCTCCAGGCGGCCGGCCGCCACCCCCAGCCAGTCGTCAGTCCGACTTGGGGTGCACAGAGCCGGCAAGCCTAGCCATAGGGCGGAAATCTCCTGGGCACCGATCTTGTTGAAGAGGTCGCGACATTTGTGAGCAGGCGAAGAGCGGGCTGGATCTTCGAGGATTTGCTTTCGTTGAGGGTCAAAGGCGTCGTGACAATCTACACGCCTTTCTCCCTCCGCTCCTCGCGCTGGGCATCAATGATCTGGTTCGCGGCGATAGAGTGGCCCGGGAAGAAGTCCGCTTAGACAGAAGGCAAGAAAAGCCAAAGTCAGAAACTAATAGTCGGCCTAGATAAGGGCCGGCAGCCTAAGAGAAGAAACAAAGAGAACGAAGCTCACCATCGACCAAGTCTTCGATGCTGCTGAAGCAGGCCGTCATCTGCACATCCTTGTCGGCCCAGGCGGAGCGCTCGATTTCAAACTTGGCGAGGAGGTCGGTCTCCTTCGCCTTCGCCTCCCGCTAGGCCATCTTGAGGGCCTCCGCCTGCTCGGAAAGCTGAGTGACCAGCCGGTCTTGCTCCTCGGCCAGCTTGCTGCACTCTGCCTCCCTGCCGCGCAGGGCGGTGTTTGCTTCGCCCAGCTGCTGCTGCAAGGCGGCCTTGGCCTCTGTAAAAAGGAAAGAAGAAAGAGCATCAATCAAAAAGCAAAGCGGGATGAAGTTGCCGGGGAGATCCGGCCCGACTTCTCAGCAGTCGGCCTGAATCTCGGGGACTACAGCCCGCGGGTACGCCATCGCTCCCCCGCAGAAAATAAGTAGCTAGCAAAGATAAAGTCACTGGGAAGATTCAGCCCAACTGCTCAGCAGTCGGCCCGAACCTCAGGGACTACAGCCCGTGGGTGCGCTAGCGCGTCCCCGCAAAGAAAAGAAATTGAAGCTTACTCCGGCTCTCTGACAGATGGGTAGTCTGCGTCTCCAGCTCTCGGACCCTGGTGTTGAAGGTGACCGCAAAGATTGTGGTAATCCTGCAGAAGGGATATCAGATGAAGTTAGCATTTGACACTTGCAAGTTAAAGTTCCAGACCGCCTGCTCAACAGCCGGCCCGAAAGTTGGGGACTACACCCAGTGGGTGCGTGTAACACCCCGGATGTAACTTTCCATATTTGTAACTCCGACTCTTGCCATTTTCGGCTATGTGCTATGATATTCCCTCCATGAGGGGTTTTGTTTTTGTTTTGCATTTTGACCATGTCATGCATCTCATATCATGTCATCATGTGCATCTCATTCGCATACGTGTTCGTCTCATGATTCCGAGCATTTTCCCCGTTGTCCGTTTTGCAATCCGGCACTCCTATGTTCCCCGGCGTCCCCTTTTACATTTTTCCGTGTGCGGGTGTTGAACATTCTCGGAATGGACCGAGCCTTGCCAAGTGGCCCTGGTATAGCACCGGTAGACCACCTGTCAAGTTTCGGGTCATTTGGAGCTCGTTTGGTACTCCAACGGTTAACCGCACTCTCGCAAAGGCCTCTTTTGAGTTGCAGCCCAACACCCCTCAAAAACAGCCCAATAACCCATCTAAGTCACTTCCATGCTCTCGGCCGTTCTGTCACATCCCTAGCTTCTGGCTTTCCACTAGGCTAGCTTCATGTGTGCATCATGTTTAAATTCTATAAAACTTTGAAATGGGGGATGATCAAACCCTAGCACCTTGAAATCCAAATAGGTCCAGCTTAAATAAACTGCATTCAAGAACCCAAAATGCTCTTCTTTGATGTTTGATATTTTTGGCAATGGTTTTGATCCATACCAAAAATAGTGAACATTTTTAGGGAAAAAGTTGGGCACTGAATTTAAGTCATAAATATTTGAATTGGGGCATTTAATTGCTAATGATATTATTAAATGCTCCAACAATTCTGGAAATATCTAAGGGCCTATGAGATAATTCTGTTATTGCCCATATTTAATTTCAGGATTTATAAAAAAATGATTTGGTATAAAATCAAATCAAAACAAATTAAACAAAATAGAAAACAGGAACACAAACTCACCTGGAAACTTACCTGGCACTCACCTGGCCTCACCCACCTGGCCCACCTGGCGGCCCAAGTGGCCGGCCCAGCCCACCTACCTCCTCGCTCGTCGTCTTCCTCCTGCCAGTAGGCAGGAGCGAACACGCGCGCACCCGCGGAGCCCTCCACCTCCTGCTTCGCGCTGGAGGCCGCCCCTTCGTCCTAATCCGCGCCACGGAGACGCCCAGCACCTTCCCCCTCACTTCCCCCCAACTCTCTGGTGCCTCTCTCCCTCTCTAGCCCTGCTCCACCTCGCGCCCGAGCGCACCGCAGTGTGCCGCCGAGCACCACCGCAGCCACTGCCGCCCCCTCGACCTCTCGAGCTTACCAAGAGCTCCGCCGCTTCATCCTCGACCTCCATACCGAGTGTCGGTGTACTAAGGTAGGGGTAACTCAGTACCCCAACTTGTGCACGGGCAGTCGCAGCTCCCCGCGGCTGGATCCACCATATGCTTGCCGGAGACCATTCCTGCTCCATACCAAGCCATTCAAGAACAAAGTGTACAAGACAGAAGGTTAAGACCCCGGCAAGAGGAGCTTGCCGGGAAGGCCGTTCCAGGCTCAAGACTACATCACTCATGCATGTCCCTGGCGAGAGGAGCTCGCCGGGGAGACTAGAAGATCACATCATAAAAGACACGCCTCGGCGCTACTCCGTCGGCGAGGGCCCGGGCGGCAAGTTATAGAGCCCGACAAGCTCCGGGCCGGCAAGATCAAGACCCGGCAAGGTACTTGCGGGAGAGCTGCGCCGTGCCGCCTCCAGCTCATCTGCCCACGCCACCTTTAGCCTTCTCGAGACGCGTGGCGGGTGGCTCAGGCTGCATGAGGGGTGCGGTGGCACTCCACGGTGGTGGCTCCATCGCCGTGGCAAACGGAGACGCAAGGCGGGAGCTTTTGGGCGGCGGCGACGGGCATTAAATGCTCTTGTCCCCCTCTGTCAAAAGTAGGTAGAATCCACTGTTCAAGCAATCGTAGCTGCACTTTGTTCAAGACTTGTTCCAACTACCACCTCTTTTACGTTTTACCCTCTCTCCCACGTTGACACTGTCGGTGACCCTTGCCCTATAAAAGGAGGCCCATGCACAACGAGAGGGGTTCGACTCATTGCAACTCTCACGCTCGGGTAGCCCTTCTTGTAGCTCTTCAAGCTCCCGAAGCACAATACAACACAAAGCAGCAAGAGGGTTTACGCCACCATCGCGCCCGGCTGGGTAAAACCGCCGCCAAGATCGCCTCGATCTGCTCTCCGCGCATCCTCCGCCTCGCATCAACACACGAAGGGGCCGTCCCGGCGGCCCCATAGGTGTCGATCCACCCATCGCAAGACGACATCTCGGCGCGCCGGTAAAGGCGTCGAGGTTGTGCGGACCTGATCCGGCGTTCAGGCGGCCGTGCTCTTCATCAACCTCTCCGGTTTAAATCGGCGACTTCGCCGACAACAGCGCCATGGCCCCGAAGACGAGGGCCTCAAGGGTTGCAGACCCGTCTGCGTCTCACCCGCCGCCACCGGAGCCGGCGGTGGGCGGAGGAGACGCCAGCAGGAAGGGTGGACACCGGCGAGGGCACTCACGGTGCCACCAGATCCAGGGACAGGACGGATGACCGTGCCTCGGTCTCCGCAGATCCACGTCCACCCATCGCGCACGACATCTCTGGCGCGCCAGGTAGGGGGCGTCGAGGTTGTGCGGACCTGATCCGGCGTTCGTGCGGCCGTGCTCTTCATCAACCTCTCCAGTTTCGTCAGCGACTTCGTCGACAACCGCGCCATGGCCCCGAAGACGAGGGCCTCAAGGGTTGCAGACCCGTCTGCGTCTCACCCGCCGCCACCGGAGCCGGCGGTGGGCGGAGGAGACGCCAGCAAGAAGGGTGGACACCGGCGAGGGCACTCACGGCGCCACCAGATCCAGGGACAGGACGGATGACCGTGCCTCGGTCTCCGCAGATCCACGTCCATCCCAGCACACGGCGACCCAGCAGCGCCATACCGCTAGAGGTGGTATCCGCCTGCTAGGGCAAGGATAGGCCGGAGGCTCGCGGGATGCTCCGGACTGCTGTCCATGCATGAGCAAAGCGAAAGTGCCAGGGCGGGATCCTGCTCCTCCTATCGCTACTAGGAGTCCGAGCATATCCTGTTCCTCGCGCCGCTCGCTCCCGCTCCCCTCCGCGCCGGCAAGCGTGTCCCCTTGGAACGCTACGCTGTCGCCGAGGATGCGCCATCAAGCTCTAAGTCCGGCGAGGACGGCTCTGGCGCTCGCTCCGACAAGCACGGCTCCTCGGAACGCTATAAGCCCGGCAAAGACAGCACTGGTGCTCGTTTCGCAAACGCGCCTCCCCGGAGTGCTGCGCTGTCGCTGAGGACGCGCCATCAAACTCCATCAGCGAATGCAAAGAAACAAAGAAAAGCTAAGTCGCTCGAGCCTTCGTGCAGAGCACTCCTTAATTCCATGCTTTTATATGTTATATCCCTCGCGCATTCGTCCCTTGTGCGCAAAACCTGTGCGCGGAGGAGCCTGCCTGTGAACGGTCGCACCCTTACCTTGCTTCGAACACGCTCAACGAGTTAAGAGTGAGCGACCAACCGGCGCCCTCGTTTACGTTCGAGTCTGCTCAGCAAGTTAAGCGCGTCGCGACTAGACACGGCAAGGTTGCTTGCCGGAAGCGACACCAGCCAGCGGGCTGCTGATGTCCCGTACTCAGCAAGCGTGTTAAGCACCGGCAAGTTACCTGAAAGCGTAGGGTAAAAGCGCACAAAGGATGTAAGGTGGGGGGTGTAACGTGGCAAGCTCTGCCGTGAGATGTCCTTGGTATGAGAGGCTTGTGCGCGAGAGGAGCCAAGTCGTGGTCCAGTTGCGTACTTGTTTTGTTTCCGAGTCCGCTCAACAAACACAAGTGTGCTGCTGCACCCTTATCTTGCTTCCGAGCCTGCTCAGCAAGGTAAGCGTCGCAACTGGCCCGGCAAGGTTGTTTGCCGGAAGCGACACCGCCGGCGGGCTGTCCCGCGCTCGGCAAGCGTGTTCGCCCCGGCAAGCTCCCCGCAAGCGTAGAGTACAAACATACGAAGGGCAAAATGCGGCATCATATTGCGAAGTCAAGATTCACATACATATACATATAGCTGTTGCATATCTACCTCAGCTGTTTTCATGACTGAAATTGCAGCGACAAGGAGGAACCAAAAAATCACACCAGCGCCTGGGGCCCGGCAAGCCAGGGTCGCCGGGGGCTGCGGGTGCCAGGGTTCTTCCTCGACGAGCCAGCCTCGCTGGGGGCTGCGAGCGCCAAGGTTCGTCTCCGGCAAGCTAGAGTGCTGGGGGCTGCGATATCAGATAAGTTTTTCATCCCTCGTCATGCATCCTCCTATGGGCTGGGAAATGCGGGGCTGCGTCTTTGAACGAGCGTGTCTTGTAAAAACCCGTACGTGGAGGAACCGAGTCGTGGTCCAGTTGCGTACTTGGTTTGTTTCCGAGTCCGCTCAACAAACACAAGTGTGCCGCTGCACCCTTATCTTGCTTTCGAGCTTGCTCAGCAAGTTAAGCGTCGCAACTGGCCCGGCAAGGTTGCTTGCCGGAAGCGACACCGCCAGCGGGCTGTCCCGTGATCGGCAAGCGTGTTCGCCCCGGCAAGCTCCCCGATAGCGTAAGAACACACAAGGCACGCAGTCAAGTAAAAGACTCGGTCCGGCAAGCTTTCCCCTCTTTTTCATTTAAAACATCCAATTTAGTACAAGTCCATAGAGGATGAAAAACATGATAGAGAGGATTACAAGTTCTTAAATGCAGCTAATGCCCGAGGGCTTACAGTTTAAAAAGATAAGGTGCCCGTGATCCCTCTCCTGTTTCTCTGTTGGGGAGTTAGGGAGGTAGGTCAAGGAGCTCCGGCAAGATGAGCCTGCTGGGAAGGAGACCCCGCAAGAAGAGCTTGTCGGAGAAGGGCGAAGGGCGCCTAGGAGGCGTGGCGGTGGCCGCCCGTGCCCCAGAGCTGCGCAAGGTGATGGGCATGGGGAAGCGTCGACGGAGCCAGCGACAAGTCCCTGAAGCCCGCGGAGAGCTACGGGCGCCAGAAGACACCAAGAGAACTTCCCGGGAGCCGGCCAGGAGCTTGGCGGAGTCGGAGGCGTAGGAGGCAGAGCTTGAAGACGGGGTAGTGGGACGTCAGCACGCTGTCGAAGGCTACTCACCCTCGTGCTGCGACGTGGCGGCTTTGCCGCCTCCCCTCTTCCTCTTCCGCAGCCTCCTACGCCGACCGCCAAGAAGACGGCCCGGGGGAGCAGGAGGCCGCAACTGTGAAGATGGGGTTGCGGTGGCGTCTTGGCAGCGGTGTCCGACGTCTAGTCGGGCCCGCCATCCCCCTCGTCGTCGCTGTCGCTCCCCTCCTCGTCACTCTCGCTCGAGGAGGGGCCTTCGCTATCCGAGGAGCTGTCCACACAGCAGCGTACCCGGGTCCCGTAGTCGCCGAAGACCTTGACGGCGAGGAGGTCACCATCCATTAACTTGAAATGGAGGGTGAACCCCGCCGTCAAGCTATGGATCCGGGCGAATGTCTTCCACCCTCGGTCGAAGAACATCACGCCGGGGGCTGGGGACACGACACTCACCCGAGTGCCGCTGATCCCGCAGCCCCTCATGCGCAACTCCATCACGTCGGGTGGATCCGGTCCCATCGCGTCCGCAAACGGGACCGGCAGCCGGAGGCGGCGACGAGGCGCCCGGCGAAGCTTGATGAAGAACTCCTGGGGTCATCTCGGTGTGGACGCACAACCGTGGTCGGGGGCGCTGGGGAGACGGAGGAGGCACGCCACCACGACCACCTCTCCCGGCCGCCTCGGCCACGCCCTCGGCCTAAATCCACGGCCACGACCCTCCCTCTCCCTCTCGGGCCGGCTCCGCTGCACGGGAGGCGGGATGGGGTGGTGCGCTGCCTAGAAGCGACCCTCGCCGCCACCGTCAAGAGCGGGATTCCCTCCTTCCATGGCGGCGAAAAGAATCAAGATGAATCTGAAGGAGAAGAGGATGAGTGTGGCCGTTGTGCACCTTCCGCCCCTTTTAAAGGGGCGAGGTGGGGCTCAACCGCCCTTCGTCAATCAGGAAGCGAGGAGGCCGGAGGAGCGGGGCCGACTCGCTTTTCTCCTCCGTGTGGCTCGGTCTCCCACCTGCCGCCCGACCCCCATGCATGGGGGCGCGTGGTAAAAGGTGGAGCCGGAGCGACGGGTGGCGAAAAAGTGGAGCCGGAGCGACGGGTGAAGCGACCTCGCTCTGCGCCACGATCACGGGGTGGATGCCTTAAAGGCTGCATGCGCCGCCCACGTCTCCCACGACGCCGCAAGCAGCGTGCCGTTTGGGGCAGAGCGGAAGTGGGTTCGACAGCGCCATGGGCCCGGCGTGTTCGTGCATCGTCTTGGGCCTGGCCCAACAGCGCTCGGCACCGTGTATGGCCCAGGCCCGGGGGCTCCTGTCGGTGTACTAAGGTAGGGGTACCTCAGTACCCCAACTTGTGCACGGGCAGTCGCAGCTCCCCGCGGCTGGATCCACCATATGCTTGCCGGAGACCATTCCTGCTCCATACCAAGCCATTCAAGAACAAAGTGTACAAGACAGAAGGTTAAGACCCCGGCAAGAGGAGCTTGCCGGGAAGGCCGTTCCAGGCTCAAGACTACATCACTCATGCAAGTCCCTGGCGAGAGGAGCTCGCCGGGGAGACTAGAAGATCACATCATAAAAGACACGCCTCGGCGCTATACGCGTCCCGGCGAGGGCCCGGGGAGCGGCAAGTTATAGAGCCCGACAAGCTCCCGGGCCCGGCAAGATCAAGACCCCGGCAAGGTACTTGCCGGGAGAGCTGCGCTGCGTGCCCGCACTCCAGCTCATCTGCCCACGCGTCACCTTTAGCCTTCTCCAGAGACGCGTGGCGGGTGGCTGTGCTGCATGAGGGTTGCGGTGGCACTCCACGGTGGTGGCTCCATCGCCGTGGCAAACGGAGACGCAAGGGCGGGAGCTTTTGGGGCGACGGCGACGGGCATTAAATGCTCTTGTCCCCCTCTGTCAAAAGTAGGTAGAATCCTTTGTTCAAGCTAATTGAGCTGCCTTTGTTCCAAGACTGTTCCAACTACCACCTCTTTTACGTTTTACCCCTCTCTCCTATGTTGACACCTGTCGGTGACCCCTTGCCCTATAAAAGGAGGCCCATGCACAACGTAGAGGGGGTTCGACTCATTTGCAACTCTCACGCTTGGGTAGCCCTTACTGTAGCTCTTCAAGCTCCCGAAGCACAATACAACACAAAGCAGCAGAGAGGGTTTCTGCGACCATCGCGTCCGAGCTGGGTAAAACCAGCGCAGCTGCATCGCCTCGATCGCTCTCCGCGCATCCTCCGCCCTCGTACCCAACACACGAAGGGGCCGTCCCCGGCGGCCCCATAGGTGTCGTCCACCCATCGCGCACGACACCGAGCCGCGCGACGCAGGACGCCCGACAACGCCGCCTTTGCCCTCGTCTTCAACCTCGGGCACCGGAGATCGCCACCGCCGATTCGACACCTCCGAGCCGTCCCCGAGCGCGCTAAGCATCCCTACAGCCTCTATGTGAGCTCCTACGCCGTTTCCCTCTTACCCCGACGCCGTTCGCGACCTGTAGCCATTGATTCCGCGCTGACCGAAACGCCCCGCCGCACGAGGTCGACGCCGGCGTCACTTCGGTGACCATTTGGTCATCCGTTGGTGTGCAACACGTTCGCAGCCTCGCATAGTGCATCCCTAGCGCACTGGTTCGCTCGATCGCGAGCCGCAGCAGCAAAACTCACGAACGACGAACTCCGGCCGCCGCTCAAGTGGTCGTCGCCGTCGACCCCGGCCTCCCTGCGCCCAGCTGCGTGCACCCCTGGATGCGGGCGAGCGAGGGCTTCCTCGTAGTGCCCCAAGCGCGTCCAGCCGCCGCCCGTAGTGTGTTCCCGAGCGTCGCCGCCGCGTTCGCGTGTTCGCCGGCGTTCAACCCCGGCGAGTGCCGACGTGGCCACTTAATTAGGGCCTAAACACCCCGGTAATCACCCCCTGGTGCCACTGCCATGTGGGCCCCGGTGCCAAAATTAATTAGCTTAATTTCTTGTTAGATTAGTGCTAATTTTGTGGGCCCCATAGATCAGTTTGACCTGGCCACGTCACACTTTGACCGACCCCACGTGTCGGCGTTGACCTTAGCCTAGTCAGCGTTGACTGGACCCACATGTCTGTGGGACTAACCAGCCTGAGTCACTGATATGCGGGACCCACGCTTCAGGTTTGACCTGGACCGGGTCTGTTGACCTGCTGAGGTCAGCATGACGCAATGCTGACGCAGTAAATGATTTTCTGTATTTAAAATAAATCAGAAAATCCAGAAAATGATCTAAACTTCTAAAATTCATAGAAATTCAACCGTAACTCCAAATTAAATAAATTATATATGAAAAATGATCAGAAAAATTCAAGGAATCCATCTGTACCATTTTCATGCATGTTTGAACAATGTTTGTCCTCTGTTTTGGACAAAACAAATAAAGGGCATTTAAATAATCATATATGAAGTTTGAATTTGGATCATGTATTCAAACCAACTTCATTTAAATCGTAGCTAGATGCATTAGCTCAAATCACAGCATATTGCCATGTCATGATCATGCATCATATTGTGCATTTGCATTGATTGTGTTTCTTTCTCAGTTGCCGGTAATTGCACCCTCTCGATAGACGCGTTCCGACGATGAGTTCGTTGACACCGACGAAGAGATATATTATCTTTAGAAGTGCCAGGCAAGCAAAACCCCCTTGTTCATTCCGATACAATCCCACTCTCTCGCTCCTGCTCTCTTTTACTGCATTAGGACAACAACGATTCAACTGTTACTTGCTGCGGTAGTTGAACCCCTTTATCCTCTGCATGACCTGTCATTCCACAGTAAATAGATGAAACCCACTAGTATGAGTAGGAGTTGTTTGAGCCCTGTTGTGCCTACTCATTCATGCTTGATTGTCATGCCTGCTATTGCTTAGAGTTGTGTCAGGTCTGATTCATCCGGGATGAATCAGAGGTGTGTGAACATGTCCTCCATTGTGTGAGCTAAGCGTGTGAACACGATTTGGTAAAAGGTAGCGGTGAGAGGCCATGTAGGAGTACATGGTGGGTTGTCTCATTGCAGCCGTCCTCAGGAACCGAGTTCTGTGTTTGTGATCCATGAACAGCTACTACCACTCATTGGGATCCTTAATTGACCCTCTCGGCTTCTTATTCACGCTTGTTCTCTGTCCAGGAGTTGCAACTAGTTTCTGGTGTTTGTAGGTAGTGCTAGTAGTCTACCAAGTGGCACCCGTGCATGTGGGCTTGGGACAGACTAGGCACCGTGGCACGGTGTACCAAGCGTAGATCTACCCGTCGAGGTGGGCTTGGGAACCCTGCTCACATCGTTTGGGGCCGTGGCGACACCCACCGGATCTCCTTGCGGATGGAACTCGAATAGGCGATAACCACGGACGAGAGACTTGAGTGTTTAGGTAGGCGTGGCCGACTCCTCGCCCGACTTCCGCTTGAAGGTTGTCGCGGTACATGGCGTGTACAGGCGATAAGTGGCGAGGCGTGTGTGAAGAAGTACACCCTGCGGGGTTATCATTATCTATTGAATAGCCGGATTCCTCGGATATGGAAACTTGGACCCCTTGTACAGTTCATAGACAAGTGAAAGTGGATACTCTAAAATGCGCAAGATAGCGTGAGTGCTATGGATGGCGTTCTCGAGGGAGGCGGAGCGGATCCATAGTGGTGTATTGGTATGGTGAATATGTGGACTCGTGCGCCACCTCAAAAGAGTTACTTGCGATCGTAGTTCAGGTTAGCCACGAGTCAAAGCTGGCTTGCTGCAGTTAAACTCCACCACCCCTTTGTTGATAATGATGCATATGTAGTTAGTTACGATGTAAGTCGTCTTTGGGTACATTTGTACTCACGTTTGCCTATTTTATGTTTTTGCAGAGAGACTTTGGTCTCGCTAGTAGTTCAGCGTGGACTTGACGTTTAGCTTGTTACCTCAGCTACGATCTTGTGCCCTCGGCAGATCAGTAGATAGTCGGGCTTCTCAGCCTTTTTCATTTGTAGATGTCGTACTCGGACATGATAAGCTTCGCTTGTGCTTGACTTGTATGCTCTGAATGTTGGGTCGTGAGACCCTGTTTGTAATATCTCGCTCCTCGGGCCTAATGAATAAATACTTGAGTCGTAGAGTCATGTTGTGATGCCATGTTGTATTTGCACATATCGAGCATATTGTGTGCATGTTATTGAAATGCTTGGTATGTGTGGGATCGACTATCTAGTTGTTTATCTTTAGTAGCCTCTCTTACGGAAATGTCTCCTAGTGTCTCCTTTGAGCCATGGTAGCTTGCTCTTGCTCCGGAACACTTAGGCTGGCCGGCATGTGTCCTTCTTCGTTCTCGTGTACATCCCTTCGGGAAATGTCCGCGATGAATACCGGAGTCTGTTAGCCGCTACAGCCGGTTCACGAGTCTGCTAGCCCGATGCTACAGCTGGATTCACTTCGTGATGACCGACACGTTCGATCTTTGGGTCATGGATGCCTGTCCTGTAAGTTTGTGCCACTTTGGGTTTACGACTAGCCATGTCAGCCGGGCTCCTTATCATATGGATGCTAGCGACACTATCATATCGTGTGCCAAAAGGCAAAGCGGTCCGGGCAAAGGTAAGGCGACACCGTGGGGATACCGTGCGTGAGGCCGCAAAGTGATATGAGGTGTTACATGCTAGATCGATGTGGCATTGAGTCGGGTCTGACAGCTTTGGTATCGAGCTTGATTGCTCAGGATTACCAAGCCAAACTGGTCGAAGTTGAGTCTAGAAATTCTTTAGTTATATAAGGGAATTGATTGCGGAAGGGAACGTAAGGCTCTTTTTACTCCTTATACCTCATGGCCTTCTGATCTGAGTCATCCTCTTCTCTTCTACGGGGGTTAAGAACTAGGCTTCTCTTCTATCTCTCAGGATGACGTGTTACTAAACCGTAGTTGCCTAAGATTGTTGGATTTAAGCCTCAGTTAAGTTCCTACTACTTCCGTATGTTAATTGTTGATCTCGAAACCTTGATATTGTGCCTCTGAGTGGCTATGCCACCATTTTTGTAGCATGTCTAAATTCTTTTGAGCGTTTACAGCCGTTATGCTGTCCGAGTCATCCCAGGTTTCTAAACAATCTGATGCATTTGCAAATCCTCTTCCTCTGTGTTCAATGTCCCTTGTGCCAGGTTAATCACACTAATTGCTGAGTTGAGGTATTCTATTGCCTCGACATATATGTTGGAACTATTATTATGACCCTAGGTGTCTTAGGGGATCATCTAGTAATCTAGCCATGATTTGTATCCCAGTGTGATGATTCTGGCCTTTCTTCTCGAAAGCATCCCGTGATGCCATTTAGTTAGTAGGCATTCTATCCCTGGGTTCTTGAACCGAGATTCACCCTACTTACCTCGTGTTGATAGTGTTTGCTCGTTCCTTTAGGTTATTAGTAACCTTTGCGATAGTCCTCAAGGTCCGTGGTATTTCTTCCTTCCAAATACCATGAACTGTTTATGGCAGAAGTTCTTTGAACCAAAAGATCATAACAAGTGTGCTCTCGATGAGTCCTCCGTTCTATATTGTAACTCTGCCAGTTCAACCTTTCTGCATGGGTTATCCGGAAGAAACATGTTGAACTTCGTTCGACATGCTAATCCATGCATCCACAACTCAGAAAATCATATTTTTCTTTTGAGTTGTCCCATTTTAATTGACTTCCGACCCTCGTCTATCAATTGATAGTCAAGAGTATGTGTGCACTCGTGTTCATCGATGCCTATTACTCTTGTGGTCCGTCAAGCCATTCTATTCCAGAATGACTAGGAGAAACAAACTCCAGAACCTCATCCATATCCAGGATTGGGTCAAAGCAGTTGTATTCCGCAGACCAAATACTAATCCAGCTTTTGTTCTGTTCTACCCTGGAGTGTTACCATCTTTATGTCAGGATTGTCATAGGAATCGCAGCATCTCTCATGAATCCGTGACGTAGTGATACTTCTCGCCATCGTTGTTCATTCCTTGGTTTCCGTGTTATTGTAACCGGAATGCCGACAAGTGAATCGTGGTGTGTGAAATCAATTGTCGTTGCGCGATGGGTACGACGACACCTATGGGGCCGCCGGGGACGGCCCCTTCGTGTGTTCGGTACGAGGGCGGAGGATGCACAGAGAGCAGATCGGCGGCAGCGCGCTTTTTACCAAGCGGGCGCGATGGTCGCGTAAACCCTCTGCTGCTTTGTGTTGTATTGCGCCGGGAGCACGGAGAGTAGCTACCCGGCGTGCGAGTCATGAAAGAGTCGAGTCTCGCGAGAGTTGCGAATGATCGGAACCTCCTCTCGTTGTGCATGGGCCTCCTTTTATAGGGCAAGGGGTCACCGGCAGTGTCAGCGAGGGTAGAGGGGTAAAAGCGTAAAGAGGTGGTAGTTGGAGCAGTCGCGAACACAGTGCAGCTACTGATTGCATGAACGATGGATTCTACCTACTTTTGTGAGAGGGGACAAGAGCATTAAATGCCGTCGCCGTCGCCCCAAAAGCTCCGCCCTTGCGTCTCCGTTTGCCACGGCGATGGAGCCACCACCGTGGAGTGCCACCGCACCCTTCATGCAGCACACCACCCGCCACGCGTCTCGGAGAAGGCTAAAAAGGCGGCGTGGGTAGATGAGCTGGAGTCGCGAACGCTGGCGCAGCTCTCCGGCAAGTACCTTGCGGGGTCTTGATCTTGCGGGCCGGGAGCTTGTCGGGCTCTATAACTGCCGCTCCCGGGCCCTTGCCGGACGGCGTATAGCGCCGAGGCATGTCTTTGTGATGTGATCTTCTAGTCTCCCCGGCGAGCTCCTCTCGCCAGGGACTTGCGTGAGCGATGTAGTCTTGAGCCTGGAACGGCCTTCCCGGCAAGCTCCTCTTGCCGGGGTCTTAAGCTCCTGTCTTGTACACTTTGTTCTTAAATGGCTTGGTATGGAGCAGGAATGATCTCCGGCAAGCATTTGGTGGATCCAGCTGCGGGGGAGCTGCGACTGCCCGTGCACAAGTTGGGGTACTGAGGTACCCCTACCTTAGTACACCGACAGGAGCCCCCGGGCCTGGGCCATACACTGCAGTGCCAGCTGTTGGGCCAGGCCTAAGCGATTCTGCAGACACTTGAAGCCCATGGCGCGCCGAACCCACTTCTGCATCCGCCGCCTCCCCCGAAACGGCATGCGTCGATTGCGGCGTCGTGGGAGACGTGGGCGGCGCATGCAGCCTTTAGGGCATCCACCCCGTGATCGTGGCGCAGAGCGGGGTCGCTTCACCCGTCGCTCCGGCTCCACTTTTTCGCCACCCGTCGCTCCGGCTCCGCCTTTTTGCCACGCGGCCCTCATGCGTGGGGGTCGTGGGCGGCGAAGGTGGGAGACCGAGCCGTCACGGGCGGAGAAGGCGAGTCGGCCCCGCTCCTCTGGCCTCCTCGCTTCCTGATTGGTCGGCCAGGCGGTTGAGCCCGCCGCCCCTTTAAAAGGCGGAAGGTGCACAACGGCCACACTCATCCTCTTCTCCTTCGTCTTCATCTTACATTACTGTTACGCCGCCATGGAAGAGGAACCCGGCCCTTCGGCGGTGGCGGCGAGGGTCGCTTCTAGGCAGCGCACCACTCCCCACCCGCTCCCGTTGCAGCGGGCGGCCCCGAGAGGGAGAGGGAGGGTCGTGGCGTGGACGAGGCGAGCGGCGTGGCGAGGCGGTCGGGGAGAGGTGGCCGTGGTGGCGTGCCTCCTCCGTCTCCCGGCGCCCCCGACCACGGCGCGGTCCACCGGAGATGACCCACAGGAGTTCTTCATCAAGCCGCGGCGCCTCGTCGCCGCCTCCGGCTGCGGTCCCGTTTATGGACGCGATGGGACCGGATCCACCCGACGTGATGGAGTTGCGCATGAGGGGCTGCGGGATCAGCGGCTTTTCGGGTGAGTGTCGTGTCACCAGCCCGGCGTGATGTTCTTCGACCGAGGGTGGAAGACATTCGCCGGATCCATAGCTTGACGGCGGGGTTCACCCTCCATTTCAAGTTAATGGATGGTGACCTCCTCGCCGTCAAGGTCTTGGCGACTATGGAACCCGGTGCGCTGCTGTGTGGACAGCTCCTCGGATAGCGTAGGCCCCTCCTCGGCGAGTGGCGAGGAGGGAGCGGCAGCGACGGCGAGGGGATGGCGGGCTCGACTAGGCGTCGGACACGCTGCCTCGCGCCACCGGCAACCCCATCTTCGGGTTGCGGCCTCCTGAACTCCGGGGCCGTCTTCTTGGCGGTCGGCGTAGGGAGGCTGCGGAAGAGGAAGAGGGGAGGGCGGCAAAGCCGCCACGTCGCAGCACGAGGGCGAGTAGCCCGACAGCGTCCGGCGTCCCACTACCCGTCTTCAAGCTCGCCTCCTCGCCTCCGACTCCGCCAAGCTCTGGCGGTCCCCGGGAAGCTCTCTTGGTGTCTTCTGGCGCCCGTAGCTCGCTGCGGGCTTCAGGGACTTGTCGCTGGCTCCGTCGACGCTTCCCCATGCCCGTCACCTTGCGCAGCTCCTGGGGCACGGCGGCGTCACCGCCACGCTCTCCTAGGCGCTCCTTTCGCCCTTCCCCAACAAGCTCTTCTTGCCGGGGTCTCCTTCCCCGGCAGGCTCATCTTGTCGGGAGCTCCTTGACCTACCTCCTGAACTCCTGAACAGAGAAACAGGAGAGGGATCACGGGCACCTTATCTTTTTAAACTGTAAGCCCTCGGGCATTAGCTGTATTTAAGAACTTGTAATCCTCTCTATCATGTTTTTCATCCTCTATGGACTTGTACTAAATTGGATGTTTTTAATGAAAAAGAGGGGAAAGCCTTGCCGGACCGAGTCTTTTACTTGACTGCGTGCCTTGTGTGTTCTTACGCTATCGGGGAGCTTGCCAGGGCGAACACGCTTGCCGATCACGGGACAGCCCGCTGGCGGTGTTGCTTCCGGCAAGCAACCTTGCCGGGCGATTCACGCTTAACTTGCTGAGCTAGCTCGGAAGCAAGATAAGGTGCAGCAACACACTTGTGTTCGTTGGCGGACTCGGAAACAAACCAAATGCACGAATCTGGACCCCGACTCGGTTCCTCCACGCACGGGTTTTACAAGACACGCTCGTTCAAAGCGCAGCCCGCATTTCCCGATCCATGAGAGGATGCATGGCGAGGGATGAAAGACTTATCTGATACTGCAGCCCCCAGCAACTCTGGGTTGCCGGAGACGAATCTTGGCGCTCGCAGCCCAGTGGGCTGGCTTGCCGAGGAAGAACCTTAGCACTCGCAGTCCCCGGCTACCGGGCTTGCCGGATCTTCAGGCGCCGGTGTGGTCTTTTGGTTCCTCCTTGTTGCTGCAATTTTGGTCATGAAAACAGCTGAGGTAGATATGCGACTGCTTCATGTATACGTATGCGTATATAAATCTTGACTATGCAATCGATGCCGTGCCCCGCCCTTCGTATGTTTGTACTCTACGCTCTTGGGGAGCTTGCCGGGGCGAACACGCTTGCCGCGGGACAGCCCGCTGGCGGTGTCGCTTCCGGCAAACAGCCTTGCCGGGCCAGTTGCGACGCTTAACTTGCTGAGCAAGCTCGGAAGCAAGATAAGGGTGCAGCAGCACACTTGTGTTTGTTGAGCGGACTCGGAAACAAAACAAGTACGCAACTGGACCGCGACTTGGCTCCTCTCGCGCACAAGCCTCTCATACTGAGGACATCTCACGGCAGGGCTTGCCACGTTACACCCCCCTACTTTTTATCATTTGTGCGCTTTTACCCTACGCTTTCAGGTAACTTGCCGGTGCTTAACACGCTTGCTGAGTGCGGAACGTCAGCAGCCCGCTGGCTGGTGTCGCCTCCGGCAAGCAACCTTGCCGTGTCTAGTCGCGACGCGCTTAACTCGCTGAGCAGACTCGAAACAAAACGAGGGCGCGAAGCTGGTCGCGGCTCACTCTTAACTCGTTGAGCGTGTTCGAAGCAAGGTAAGGGTGCGACCGTTCACTGGCAGGCTCCTCCGCGCACAGGTTTCGCGTACAAAGGACGAATGCGCGAGGGATATAACGTATGAAAGCATGGAATTAAGAAGTGCTCTGCACGAAGGCTCGAGCGACTTAGCTTTTCTTTGTGTTTCTTGATGGAGCTTGATGGTGCGCCCCCGACGATAGCGCAGCACTCCGGGGAGGTGCGCTTGCCGGAACGAGCACCAGTGCTGTCTTTGCCGGGCTTATAGCGTTCCGAGGAGCCGTGCTTGTCGGAGTGAGCGCCAGAGCCGTCCTCGCCGGACTTAGAGCTCGATGGCGCATCCTCGACGACAACGTAGCGTTCCAAGGGAACACGCTTGCCGACGCGGAGGGGAGCGGGAGCGAGCGGCGCGAGGAACAGGATATGCTCGGACTCCTAGTAGCGATAGGAGGAGCAGGATCCCTCCCCTGGCACTTTCGCTTTGCTCATGCATGGACGGCAGTCCGGAGCATCCCACGAGCCTCCGGCCTATCCTTGCCCCAGCAGGCGGATACCACCTCTCGTGGTATGGCGCTGCTGGGTCGCCGTGTGTTGGGATGGACGTGGGCCTACGGAGGCCGAGGCGCGGCCATCCGTCCTGTCCTTGGATCTGGTGGCGCCGCGAGTGCCCTCGCCGGTGTCCACCCTTCCGCTGGCGTCTCCTCCGCCCACCGCCGGCTCCGGCGGCGGCGGGTGAGACGCAGATGGGTCTGCAACCCTTGAGGCCCTCGTCTTCGGGGCCATGGCGCGGTTGTCGATGAAGTCGCTGACGAAAACGGAGAGGTTGATGAAGAGCACGGCCGCGCGAACGCCGGATCAGGTCCGCACAACCTCGACGCCCCCTACCTGGCGCGCCAAAGATGTCGTTGCGCGATGGGTGGACGACACCTATGGGGCCGCCGGGGACGGCCCGCCGTGTGTTGATGCACGAGGGCGGAGGGTGCGCGGAGAGCAGATCGAGGCGACGCGCGCGGCGCTCGGGGGTTTTTTACCCAGCTTCGGGCCGCGATGGTCGCGTAAAACCCTACTGCTGCTTTGTGTTGTATTGCACTTCGGGAGCCTGGAGAGTAGCTACCCCGAGCGTGCGAGTCATGAAAGAGTCGAGTCTCGCGAGAGTTGCGAATGATCGGAACCTCCTCTACGTTGTGCATGGGCCTCCTTTTATAGGGCAAGGGGTCACCGACAGGTGTCAACGTAGGGTAGAGGGGTAAAAACGTAAAAGAGGTGGTAGTTGGAGCGGTCTTAAGGGAACAGTGCAGCTACGATTGCATGAGCGATGGATTCTACCTACTTTTGACGAGAGGGACAAGAGCATTAAATGCCGTCGCCGTCGCCCCAAAAGCTCCGCCCTTGCGTCTCCGTTTGCCACGGCGATGGAGCCACCACCGTGGAGTGCCACCGCACCCTTCATGCAGCACAGCCACCCGCCCGCAGCGTCTCGGAGAAGGCTAAAGGCGGCGTGGGTAGATGAGCTGGAGTGCGGCACGCTGGCGCAGCTCTCCGGCAAGTACCTTGCCGGGTCTTGATCTTGCGGGCCCGGAGCTTGTCGGGCTCTATAACTTGCCGCTCCCGGGCCCTTGCCGACGCGATAGCGCCGAGGCATGTCTTTTGTGATGTGATCTTCTAGTCTCCCGGCGAGCTCCTCTCGCCAGGACTTGCGTGAGCGATGTAGTCTTGAGCACAGAGCGGCCTTCCGGCAAGCTCCTCTTGCCGGGTCTTAAGCTCCTGTCTTGTACACTTTGTTCTTAAATGGCTTGGTATGGAGCAGGAATGATCTCCGGCAAGCATTTGGTGGATCCAGCTGCGGGGGAGCTGCGACTGCCCGTGCACAAGTTGGGGTACTGAGGTACCCCTACCTTAGTACACCGACATCAATACTGCTAGCAACTCCGTTGCTTGGTAGTTAAATGGACAATAACCTCATTCTTAGCGTGTTGGTTATTAAATCATCATCCTAAGATTGATCGTGCTACCTAGTCCTTATTTCTGGTGCACTCCTCGATCAATGAGTTAGGGTTATCCAGTCCCTTGCTTATTTGATCATATCGTCTTGCTCTGGAAGGCAAGATTGTTCTCGGGCTTAGTAACATACCGGTGGCTCGTGATTTTCTGAATATCTTCTCAGAAGTATCACCAGGTCGTCACCTGACCGCTATGCTGAGTTCGTGATCAAGTTGGTTTATTCCTGTAAACCACCCTTTCTCCAAGAATCCATGTTGGATACCCCTGAACCAGTTGGTTAAGCTAAACAACAACTTGGAGAGTTGGAAGATAAAAGATTGCCTGGCTTAGTTCCTTCTAAGGGATATCTTGTGTGTGTGTTGAAGAAAGATGATATCTTCATCAATTGATCCTCGAGGCCAGTTGTTGGAGCTATTGTCTTGCCAAAACTTTGATTTGAGTGTGGGCTATTCTCAAATCAAATCAGAACCAACGATGTTCGTAATGTTCTCTTATTCGTGGATTTTCCTCGAGCATACACCATTATGTCTCTTGGGTCTGACCAATACTATCACCTTGTTCACATAATTATGGAATTCCATCTCCATGGGAATCTGGATAATCTGCTGTTGAGCCCATCGACAACATCCTTGTCTTCTCCATAGTTTTGTTGAACATTAAGTTAGTGTTGGAAACTTGTGTAAGCATTTCTTCATGTCCCATTCGTGAAGAATATGTTGGATGAAAGGAGTGACTTTCTCTGATTCACGTGCATTTGGTGCAAGTTCCCGCCGTGAGTTCGAGGAAGAATGTTTTTGTTTTCCCTGGTACCATCCCAAGTCAGTCATGCATGTGCGAAGTATGCTATGGTTTGATAGGCTCGCTACCTCCATTCTATGTGTGTCCCTAGCACACCAAGCCACTGATTGATTTGTTCAAGGAGAAGGAGTTTCTTTTAAGAGCTAACCCGGGCTTAATCAAGGACTCCGTTATCCGCAATGATGATTCCCAACCTGAACTCGTTAGTGTTTTGTTGTAAGACTACTATGTGGTCATGCTTGTCTGGGACAACGTGTTCACATGTTTGTAGCAGGACCAGCTCATGTTTTGGAGCTTGCTATCGTAGTTCATTCCCTGAGATTCTCGCAACGTCATCTCGTCGATTCGTGTTGCAAACTTTCATTTTACTTTCTAGACTCGATGAGTCTGATTTATTCTGACACCAACCAGATCTGAATCTCAGGCAGATATGATGGTTGGAACATTTCCCAAGAACTATAATATCGGTCTCGCGATAACCGGTAAAGTGGATATCGTGGCCAACACACCCCTCCGGAAGACCTATTATTGCAGTATCTTGATTGAAGAAGTTGGCCACCTCCCCATAAGAATTTCATAGGATACTATTTCCGTAGTTATTCCTTATGGATTCTTGTGCTCCCGAAGTCCGACCTTTACTTGATGTTCTATGTATCAAACCATCTTAATAAATGGGTTACACTAGCACATCAAGGAGAACATTAGAAGCGGAGTGCTAAATGTCTCTCGGTCGATCATCCAGATTTTGTTTCCTTGGCCTTGCTAAGGTGAAATCTGAGAAGGTGTTATCTTCCTTTGCATCTGCATCATCCATCATTAGTCATCATGGTAGTATGATGTGTTGCCAGGATCCTTGTCACGGATGTTGGTAAAACATTGATGAATATGGAAATGCTCAAGTTCTTGAGAGCACGCTCAGTCACTGGGTTATATCCTCGGCGTGAGCTGGAATGTACTTTCTGTTTGCCGAGTTGTCTTATAACTCTAGTTCTCTTTCCGATCTGGGTATGTCATTTCTTCAAACTCCTTCAAACGATCGATTGTAATTTGTCTTAAGCTGGTATAAAGAGTTTCAATGATCTTTGAATCAAAGGTAATTCTTTTTGCCACTTAAGGGATGATTCTACGAGTCACCTCCTCTAGGATGTCTCGTTATGGTATCATGGCAATCCAACTCCTCGCTACGTTGACAAACGTTCACCACCTTCTTAGGTGTGGAATTTTTGCCTACCCAACTGAACCCTTGTCATCTACTTCTTTCCGTTGCACCTGATGTGTGTTTCGTGTCTCATCTCAAGAGATGTTTTATATCTCACCCCATGAGCTGATCCTGAGTTGTTTGGTCTTCGAGAAGATCGATTCTTCTAGAGTTTTCCTTTCCTCTTCTTGTCATGTTAGTTCGAGTTCTTAGAGGAAGACATCAAGTCAAAGATGGTGATCGGTTCAACATCTTCAAGAAGTGCAAGTTGGATCATGAGGATCGTGTTAGCTTTGTGTCCCCTCTGTCTTCTTACCTCACGTCTTGAATATCGGGTCGAGATTCTTGTTTAGTGGGGGTGAGTTGTCACATCCCTAGCTTCTGGCTTTCCACTAGGCTAGCTTCATGTGTGCATCATGTTTAAATTCTATAAAACTTTGAAATGGGGGATGATCAAACCCTAGCACCTTGAAATCCAAATAGGTCCAGCTTAAATAAACTGCATTCAAGAACCCAAAATGCTCTTCTTTGATGTTTGATATTTTTGGCAATGGTTTTGATCCATACCAAAAATAATGAACATTTTTAGGGAAAAAGTTGGGCACTGAATTTAAGTCATAAATATTTGAATTGGGGCATTTAATTGCTAATGATATTATTAAATGCTCCAACAATTCTGGAAATATCTAAGGGCCTATGAGATAATTCTGTTATTGCCCATATTTAATTTCAGGATTTATAAAAAAATGATTTGGTATAAAATCAAATCAAAACAAATTAAACAAAATAGAAAACAGGAACACAAACTCACCTGGAAACTTACCTGGCACTCACGGCCTCACCCACTGCCCACCTGGCGGCCCAAGTGGCCGACCCAGCCCACCTACCTCCTCGCTGTCGTCTTCCTCCTGCCAAGTGGCGGAGCGAACACGCCTGTAGCACCAGTGAGCCCTCCACCTTGCTTGCTACTGGAGGCCGCCCCTTCGTCCTAATCCGCGCCACGGAGACGCCCAGACCTTCCCCTCACTTCCCCCAACTCTCTGGTGCCTCTCTCCTCTCTAGCCCTGCTCCACCTCAAGGCGAAAGACCGTGATGTGCCGCTGAGCACCACCGCAGCCATTGCCGCCCCTCGACCTCTCGAGCTTACCAAGAGCTCCGCCGCTTCATCCTCGACCTCCATACCGAGCCGCGCGACGCAGGACGCCCGACAACGCCGCCTTTGCCCTCGTCTTCAACCTCGGGCACCGGAGATCGCCACCGCCGATTTGACACCTCCGAGCCGTCCCCGAGCGCGCTAAGCATCCCTACAGCCTCTATGTGAGCTCCTACGCCGTTTCCCTCTTACCCCGACACCGTTCGCGACCTGTAGCCATTGATTCCGCGCTGACCGAAACGCCCCGCCGCACGAGGTCGACGCCGGCGTCACTTCGGTGACCATTTGGTCATCCATTGGTGTGCAACGCGTTCGCAGCCTCGCGTAGTGCATCCCTAGCGCACTGGTTCGCTCGATCACGAGCCGCAGCAGCAAAACTCACGAACGACGAACTCCGGCCGCCGCTCAAGTGGTCGTCGCCGTCGACCCCGGCCTCCCTGCGCCCAGCTGCGTGCACCCCTGGATGCGGGCGAGCGAGGGCTTCCTCGTAGTGCCCGAAGCGCGTCCAGCCGCCGCCCGTAGTGTGTTCCCGAGCGTCGCCGCCGCGTTCGCGTGTTCGCCGGCGTTCAACCCCGGCGAGTGCCGACGTGGCCACTTAATTAGGGCCTAAACACCCGGTAATCACCCCTGGTGCCACTGCCATGTGGGCCCGGTGCCAAAATTAATTAGCTTAATTTCTTGTTAGATTAGTGCTAATTTTGTGGGCCCCATAGATCAGTTTGACCTGGCCACGTCACACTTTGACCGACCCCACGTGTCGGCGTTGACCTTAGCCTAGTCAGCGTTGACTGGACCCACATGTCTGTGGGACTAACCAGCCTGAGTCACTGATATGCGGGACCCACGCTTCAGGTTTGACCTGGACCGGGTCTGTTGACCTGCTGAGGTCAAGATGACGAATGTCGACCTTGAGAAATGATTTTCTGTATTTAAAATAAATCAGAAAATCCAGAAAATGATCTAAACTTCTAAAATTCATAGAAATTCAACCGTAACTCCAAATTAAATAAATTATATATGAAAAATGATCAGAAAAATTCAAGGAATCCATCTGTACCATTTTCATGCATGTTTGAAAAATGTTTGTCCTCTGTTTTGGACAAAACAAATAAAGGGCATTTAAATAATCATATATGGAGTTTGAATTTGGATCATGTATTCAAACCAACTTCATTTAAATCGTAGCTAGATGCATTAGCTCAAATCACAGCATATTGCCATGTCATGATCATGCATCATATTGTGCATTTGCATTGATTGTGTTTCTTTCTCAGTTGCCGGTAATTGCACCCTCTCGATAGACGCGTTCCGACGATGAGTTCGTTGACACCGACGAAGAGATATATTATCTTCAGAAGTGCCAGGCAAGCAAAACCCCCTTGTTCATTCCGATACAATCCCACTCTCTCGCTCCTGCTCTCTTTTACTGCATTAGGACAACAACGATTCAACTGTTACTTGCTGCGGTAGTTGAACCCCTTTATCCTCTGCATGACCTGTCATTCCACAGTAAATAGATGAAACCCACTAGTATGAGTAGGAGTTGTTTGAGCCCTGTTGTGCCTACTCATTCATGCTTGATTGTCATGCCTGCTATTGCTTAGAGTTGTGTCAGGTCTGATTCATCCGGGATGAATCAGAGGTGTGTGAACATGTCCTACGGTGTGTGAGCTAAGCGTGTGAACACGATTTGGTAAAAGGTAGCGGTGAGAGGCCATGTAGGAGTACATGGTGGGTTGTCTCATTGCAGCCGTCCTCAGGAACTGAGTTCTGTGTTTGTGACCCATGAACAGCTACTACCACTCATTGGGATCCTTAATTGACCCTCTCGGCTTCTTATTCACGCTTGTTCTCTGTCCAGGAGTTGCAACTAGTTTCTGATGTTTGTAGGTAGTGCTAGTAGTCTACCAAGTGGCACCCGGTACAGGTGGGCTTGGGACAGACTAGGCACCGTGGCACGGTGTACCAAGCGTAGATCTACCCATCGAGGTGGGCTTGGGAACCCTGCTCACATCGTTTGGGGCCGTGAGCGACACCCCGGCCGGATCTCCTTGCGGATGGAACCCGAATAGGCGATAAACCTGGACGAGAGACTTGAGTGTTTAGGTAGGCCGTGGCCGACTCCTCGCCCGGCTTCCGCTTGAAGGTTGCCGCGCGTACATGGCGTGTCTGGCGATAAGTGGCTAGAGCGTGTGAAGAAGTACACCCCTGCAGGGTTATCATTATCTATTCGAATAGCCGGATTCCTCGGATATGGAAACTTGGACCCCTTGTACAGTTCATAGACAAGTGAAAGTGGATACTCTAAAATGCGCAAGATAAGCGTGAGTGCTATGGATGGCGTTCTCGTAGGGAGACGGGAGCAGATCCATAGTGGTGTATTGGTATGGTGAATATGTGGACTCGTGTGCGCCACCTCAAAAGAGTTACTTGCAGTCGTAGTTCAGGTTAGCCACCGAGTCAAAGCTGGCTTGCTGCAGTTAAACTCCACCACCCCTTTGTTGATAATGATGCATATGTAGTTAGTTCTGATGTAAGTCTTCTTTGGGTACATTTGTACTCATGTTTGCCTATTTTATGTTTTTGCAGAGAGACTTGGTCTCGCTAGTAGTTCAGCGTGGACTTGACGTTTAGCTTGTTACCTCAGCTACGATCTTGTGCCCTCGGCAGATCTGGTAGATAGTCAGGCTTCTCAGCCTTTTTCATTTGTAGATGTCTGTACTCAGACATGATAAGCTTCCGCTTGTGCTTGACTTGTATGCTCTGAATGTTGGGTCGTGAGACCCCTGTTTGTAATATCTCGCTCCTCGGAGCCTAATGAATAAATACTCGAGTCGTAGAGTCATGTTGTGATGCCATGTTGTATTTGCACATATCGAGCATATTGTGTGCATGTTATTGAAATGCTTGGTATGTGTGGGATCTGACTATCTAGTTGTTTATCTTTAGTAGCCTCTCTTACGGAAATGTCTCCTAGTGTCTCCTTCGAGCCATGGTAGCTTGCTACTGCTCCGGAACACTTAGGCTGGCCGGCATGTGTCCTTCTTCGTTCTCGTGTACGTCCCGGGAAATGTCACGCGATGAATACCGGAGTCTGTTAGCCCGCTACAGCCCGGTTCACCGAGTCTGCTAGCCCAGTGCTACAGACCGGATTCACTACCGATGACCGACACGTTCGATCTTTGGGTCATGGATGCCTGTCCTCGTAAGTTTGTGCCACTTTGGGTTTACGACTAGCCATGTCAGCCGGGCTCCTTATCATATGGATGCTAGCGACACTATCATATCGTGTGCCAAAAGGCTAAACGGTCCCGGCAAAGGTAAGGCGACACCGTGGGGATACCGTGCGTGAGGCCGCAAAGTGATATGAGGTGTTACATGCTAGATCGATGTGGCATTGAGTCGGGGTCCTGACACGTTCGATCACGATCGTGTGGGCGAAAACTGCACCTCATTTGGACACTCCTAGCTCCCTCTACTTCTATATATAGATCCCTCCCTCGAATTCACGGGCAAACCCTAAAAAAATCCCTCTCCGCGCCGCCGGACACGTCCGGATCGGACCGGACGCGTCTGCCGCCGCGCCCCCGGCGAATCCGGGCTCGACACGTGGTGCTTCCGCCGCCGCCGGCGGCGGCGTTCGCTGGCCTGCTGGAGGCCCCTGACCCGTCGCCGCCGCCGCGCCGCTTCGCCGGGCGGCCGCCGCGCGCCAAGCAGCCCGGCCCCGGCCGCCGCCGCGCTGTCTGGTCGCGCCGCCCGCATATGACCCGCCGTCGGACCTCACGCCCAGGCTGCCGGCCGTCGCCGCCGCCCGGTCCCGCTCCGGCAGCCGCCTGACCCCGCCGGCCTCCTCCTCCGGCCCGAGCTGCAGCTCTGGCCGGCGAACCTCGAGCAGCGCGCCGCCGGATCCGATCCAGATCCAGATCCGGTTGACCCTCTCCCCCTCGTTTTTCACCAAGTCCTATTTCTGTGTTCAAATTGTTGCATGTTCTTCGCATCACATCTTCGCATCCGTGGCTCTGTTTTGGGCGTGTAGCATATCAAATTGTTCGTCTCGAAGAGTAGATCATTTCACCTCATTGCACCATTTCCATTTGAGCTCATATTGATGCCCGAAATGCTGTTGGAAGAGGGCTATGTGATGTTAGTTTCTATTTCTTAACAGAACTTGCACTTTTATCATTTTTGCCATGATTAATGTGTGCACCTTATGAACTTGAGCCCTACATGTGTGTTGAACTATGCCATGCCATCTTTCCAGGGGTGTATTCCATGTATTTGTTTGAGTTATGTGGTGACTAGAACAAGCATGCAAACTAGGGATGATAATGTTGCTGATTTCAGGAACTTAGTGTTTTCACTAAGTCTTGTCCTGCTGTTATTTTTATGCCATATGTTCATGTTGTTACAGAGAGATCTATGCCCTTTTTGAGCATGATCAGTAAGGGTGTTTTGAACATATGGATGTGCTCTATCCATCCATGCCTTTGTTGGCATTTAAGGAGTAGTCTAGCATGTCATTTTCGTGCTCTACTTTTGCTTCAAAATGTTTCCTGGCAGATTGTTTACATGAGATTCAATTTTCACGAGGTTGTTGTAGTTGATCCGTGTATGCTATGATGTTGTTCTTGCCATGTATAGCTTCTATGCCATGTCTTCTTGACGGTTGTATGCTTAGTTTATCATGAGATGCTCTGTAGCGAGTGCATCGAGCTCACGAACATGCCTACTTGTTATCTGTTTTTGCCATGTCCAGTTTTTCTGCTAAGTCTGAGATCTGTAATGAAACTTGCTATGTTTACATGGGTGCCATCAGGGACGGATGCAGGGGGGACGAGGGGGGCGAGACCCCCCAACGATCGTGTCATCCCGTGCAGCGATCAGCTCTAGGCTAATCTTTTTTTCCTACGCACTTGTCCGTAGCTTGCTTCGCCCCCCTATCCCTTGGGCCTTTGTTACTAATGCGAAGCATCAGCCCATCTGCTGATGTACAGCCCATTGGCTAAAGACACAAAATGCACGAACTGGACAGCCTAATCCACGAATACCTTAGTTTGTTGCAAAAAGCAGCCACAATTACGCACAAACACATCGTCACATCGTTTCCTAACCGCCGATGCGATCTGCTCCTAGAAGGACGCCTGTTGTGATCGGAACTCTGATCTCTCCATCGTGCGGCCATCGAGTAGTGGAGAAGGGAAGCGGACGCCGCCACTCCGGGACAGGTGTTGATCCGCGGAGACGTTGCCGGTCGCCAGCAGATCGGGCGCACGGATGCGCAGCAAGGTAGTTGATTTTCACATCAGATTAGTTCGTTCCTTTAAGAAGTATAGCAGTATAATCACAAATACTATAGTCGTTAATTCATTTTTTTTTACAAACCAGTAGGTTCAAAAGCTCAGCCATCAAAATTAGGGACAGATTCATGGGATCAAAGGGGCCAGTTAGTAGCAGCACACAGGCATGCACACACAGATCCATAATCCCTCCGTTTGCAAGCGGCCTGCTGCAATCAAGCGTCACACATGTCGCTTGCCTGCTATTGGATTTTTCCGGGACTTGCATCACAATCAAGAGAAGCGAAGATTGGTAGGGCATGATCGTGGCCGAGCGCCCGATCCCCACGTACATAGTCAGTAGGCCGACCGCACGAATGGCAACAAAACAAGGAAAAAAAGGTATATTAGTGCTGGTTGATCCTTCCCAAACTAAACATCTTTCTCCTTGTATCACTCTTCTTAATTTGCTTCCACAGAATGGCATGCTTTCGCCGGTTCTGGCTTTGGTGCCGGGTTAAATCAATGAGGTCCATCTCGCCAATTCCAATGAAAATAATGATAAGTAATATATTATTTACCCACGTTGCATTGCTACAAATTTTAGTTCATGAAATTATCTTGTGTTTCTAGTGCTGTGAGTTTATTTTGTCATTTATCAATTTTCTTTAAGTTTTAATCATGTGAATGCAAGGAGTATAGAAGAAAGGGCATGTCTGCACCATGACATCTCCATTACACCAGACCCTAGGATTTTTTTTTTCAACATAGCCGTTGCCCATGAGACTTAGTGTGAAACCTCGCCCTCCCTATGTCAAAATCCTGGCTTCGTCCCTGGGTGCCATCATATCCTCTGGTCCTTTTTGGCTTATGGTCAGTAAGGGACTATTGATCTATGCTTTGAGTAGATTCATGTCATGCCTTGTTTTGCTATTATAAGTTCCTGTAGCATGTTGTTTGCTTGCTCTAAACATGCCTTCTTGATGTTAATTTCCGGCATGCTAGTATTTTCACTAAGTCTGTGAACCTGATATTTTTTTGCACTTTTACCATGCTTGTTTGAGCCTGTTATGATGTGATTTAGCCGTAGCTCAGTGTTCCTATTTTGTTAAGCATCTCCTGTAGATCACTGCCATATGCTTTGTTTTTATATTGGGGTGATGTAGCATAGTTTCTTGTTGCATGCTAAGTAGCATCGTGCTGTTAAACGCAGATTTGTGCCATTATTGTTTTGCTTGCCATTTGCAAACCGTGCTTCCTATTCCGTTGATCTTTATATCGATTTCAACCGAAATCATCTCATCTTTCCAGCGGCACACTTGGTTTGCCAAGTTGATGCCCGGTTCATCATTTTCCTTCCAGAGCACACATATGCATTGCATATCACATCTCGCATCGCATGTCATGTATTGCATCATATTGCTTGTGCATTGTTCCTTGTTTGATTGTGGTTCCGTTGCTTGTGTTCTTGCTTTGGGTAGAGCCGGGAGACGAGTACGTGAACGAGGAACCTGTTGAGAACGCCTACGAGGATCAAGCCTTCGACAACTCTGAGAACCTTGCAGGCAAGATGACCATACCTTCGATATCATTTCTATCTTTGCTTGCTAGATGCTCGCTCTTTTGCTATGCCTATGCTGCGATACCTACCACTTGCTATATCATGCCACCCATATTGCCATGTCAAACCTCTAACCATCCATGTCCTAGCAAACCGTTGATTGGCTATGTTACCACTTTGCTCAGCCCCTCTTATAGTGTTGCTAGTTGCAGGTGAAGATGAAGTTTGTTCCCGGTCGGAACATGGATATTTTGGGATATCACAATATCTATTGTTTTAATTAATGCATCTATATAATTGGTAAAGGGTGGAAGGCTCGGCCTTATGCCTGGTGTTTTGTTCCACTCTTGCCACCCTAGTTTCCGTCATACCGGTGTTATGTTCCTTGATTTTGCGTTCCTTATGCGGTTGGGTGATTTATGGGACCCCCGTGACAGTTCGCTTTGAATAAAACTCCTCCAGCAAGGCTCAACCTTGGTTTTACCATTTGCCACCTACACCCCTTTTTCCCTTGGGTTTTCGCGAGCCCGAGGGTCATCTTTATTTTAGCCCCCCCGGGCCAGTACTCCTTCGAGTGTTGGTCCGAACCGGGCAGACTGCGGGGCCACCACGGGGCAACTCGAGGGCTGGTTTTACTAGTAGGCTGACCTATCCGGTGTGCCCTGAGAACGAGATATGTGCAGCTCCTATCGGGATTTGTCGGCACATTCGGGAGGCTTTGCTGGTCTAGTTTTACCATTGTCGAAATGTCATGCGAACCGGGATTCCGAGACTGATCGGGTCTTCCCGGGAGAAGGTTTATTCCTTTGTTGACCGTGAGAGCTTGTGATGGGCTAAGTTGGGACACCCCTGCAGGGTATTATCTTTCGAAAGCCGTGCCCGCAGTTATGAGGCAGATGGGAATTTGTTAATGTCCGGTTGTAGAAAACCCGAAGTTGACCTTAATTAAAATACATCAACCGCGTGTGTAACCGTGATGGTCCCTTCTCGGCGGAGTCCGGGAAGTGAACACGGTGTTGGAGTTATGTTTGACGTAAGTCGTTTCAGGATCACTTCTTGATCGCTACTAGCTTCACGACCGTGCCTTGCTTCTCTTCTCGCTCTCTTTTGCGATGTAGCCACCATATATGCTAGTCGCTTGCTGCAGCTCCACCTCATTACACCAACCTTCCCTTAAGCTTAAATAGTCTTGATCTCGCGGGTGTGAGATTGCTGAGTCCCCGTGACTCACAGATTCTACGAAAACAGATGCAGGTACCGATGATACCAGCGCAGATGGCGCAACTGAGCTGAAGTGGGAATTTGATGAGGCCCTGGGTCGTTACTATGTTTCATTTCCAGACAATCAGTAGTGGAGCCCAGTTGGGGCGATCGGGGATCTGTGTTGCATTTGGGGTAGTCTTCTTTTATTTTGGTTCCGTAGCCGGACCTTGAGTGTAACCTGAATGATGGGTGTTTATTTATGTATTGTGTGAAGTGGCGACTGTAAGCCAACTATGTATCTCTTTCCCTGATGTATTACTTGGGTTGTGTGAAGATTACCTCACTTGCGACATTGCTTTCAATGCGGCTATGCCTCTAAGTCGTGCTTCGACACGTGGGAGATATAGCCGCATCGAGGGCGCTATAAGTTGGTAATCGACCCTTCCCGACCTTAGGAGCCCCACCGCTTGATCTTTTAGCGGCCGAGTTGTGTCTAGAAAAATGTTTTGAGTCATTTAGGATTATATATATCGGAGAGTTAGAATTTTTTTACTCCTCACCCCTTCGTCGCTCTGGTGAGGTCTCCTGACGTAGAAGTTTTGACTTTCCTCTCCTCAAATTTCACAAAAAAAATTCAGGATCACGCGGGTATCTTGGAATCGTTCCGATGGATTTATGATGAGAACATTGCCTTGGTGCCTCCTGTCAGGGGTTTAGTGGAAGTGTCCCGGGGAGTTGAGCTCTGAGGTGTTGTCGTCATAATTTTATCGTTGCAGTTCTGGAATACCTGAGTTTAGTACGCTGACATCGAAAATCTCTTTTATACAGTTGTTGGTGAGATAACCCGATAACCCGAAGATCGAGGTGAGTACGGGAGTATTGCCATGACTTGTATAACGGATGCTTTTCGAAGGTTGAGGTACACGATTTCCGAAGGTTTCTTGGTTATGTGTTGACGGATGGATACAGCTAGATGTAGGGATTGTTAGTTTGGGTGAGATATATTGCTTCCCCTGTATCCCCAACACCTGATTGCATAACCGGAAAGTTTCGGGAGTTTATAGGTGGGATTCAAGTAGCTCTAGCACTTCTTCCCGTAGATATTTGGTTTGTGATTGGGTAATCCTTACCACTTATTTGTTCCATTCATACCTTGTTTTTATTTTCATTCATCAATCTCTTATCAAGTGGCTTCTCACCTTAATGGACGTGATGTTTACTTTGGAATTCATTCGTTCATCCATGTTCGAATGTTTATTGTGAAGACTATATGTTGCAATTTCTATCCGTTGATTCAACTTGTCTATCTGTCTATCAAGATGCTAACGGATGTCACCCTCTTCAGGATGGCTCCGCCAACGCGTCAGAATCCGGAACGCAGTGATGGGAGTCAGGCGAACCCTCCACCTCCACCTCCGCCTCCGGAGGCATGGCAAACTTTGATGGCAACCACAAACGCCAAAGCTCAGTTGTTGATTCAGTTGATGCAAGAGCGTAACCAAGGCCAAGGCAACCAAGGGAATCAAGGTCAAGGGCAGTTCTACCATCAGCCACAGTTTCCTATCCTCAACCAGTTCCTTGCAAATCAGCCAAAGTCTTTCAGCTACTGTGCCGAGGCCACAGATGTCGACGATTGGCTCGTGGATATCAACAAGCATTTCGAATGCAGCAATGTCAGACCTGAGGACTACGTCAAGTTCGCATCTTTTCAGCTCAAGGATCAGGCAGCTGATTAGTTCCAGCAATACAAGGATTCCAGAAGAGGTCAAGTGATTACTTGGACTTATTTCTGTCGGGACTTTAAAGCTCACCACATTCCTACCAGTGTTGTTAAGAGCAAGCGTGAGGAGTTCCGCAATCTCAAGCAAGGCAACATGTCAGTGTACGAATACAACAAACAGTTTCAGAAACTTGCTCGCTTCGCTAAACAAGACGTTCCTGATGAAAAGAGTATGATCTATCAATTCAGAGGTGGCCTTAGAGAGGATCTGCAGTTAGCTCTCGTTCTTGTTGAGCCTACTCAGTTTGATCAATTCTACAATATGGCCCTCAAGCAAGAAGGTGCTCAGCTCAAGTGTGAAGCTTCTAAGAAGAGAATCAGGGATGCAGCTCAGTCTTCTTCTTCCTCTCAAGGTGCAGCTAAGCAGCAAAAGTTCTACCTTCCTCCTCCTCCGTTCCGTCAGCCTTATCAACAGAAGAACTCAGGTGGTCGTGGATCTTCCCACCCACCCAACCCAAGCTACCAGAACAAGTCTCAGCCTCAAGTTCCAAGGTCAAATGCTCCTTATCACCGTCCGCTCTCAGAGGTGACCTGCAACAAGTGCCAGCAGAAAGGTCACTATGCGAACAAATGTTTCAACCAAAGGCGCCTTCCTCCTCCTCCTCCTGTGAGGTCTTCAAGCAATGCAGTGGTCAAGCATAATCCCAAGTCTGCAAAGGTGAACATGATGAATGCAGCGCAAGCAGAGGAATCTACTGATGTGATAATGGGTAATCTCTCAGTTAATGATATTCCTGCAAAAGTCTTATTTGATACTGGTGCATCGCATTGTTTGATGTCAAGACCGTTTTTTGCCAAGCATGATTTCACTTCGGAATTTTTGGATAAAACTCTAGCAATTGTTTCCCCGGGCAAGCACATGAGTTCTCGTTTGATGGTTCCAAATGTCGGTATCAAGATGGGCAACTATAAATTTCTGTCTTCTCCAGTTGTTATTGGTGACTCGGATATTGATCTAATTCTCGGTATGGACTGGCTTTCTAAGCACAAAGCTCAACTTGATTGTGTTGCCAGGCAGATTCAATTGACACACTCTTCTGAGGATGTTATCATCTATGCCGCTCGTGATGAAACCATTCGGTTGTTTTCTCTCAATGAGAAGGGCGAATTGGATGCTATCTCTCAGATTCCAGTCGTTTGTGAGTACCAAGATGTCTTTCCAGAAGAGCTTCCGGGTATGCCTCCTCATCAGCCAGTCGAATTCGTTATCGATCTTGAGCCCGCATCGAACCCGCTTTGCAAGCGCCTTACAAGCTTGGACCCAAGGAGCTGAAAGAATTGAAGAAACATCTAGATGAACAAGAGCGTCTGGGTTTGATCGACCGAGTTCATCTCCATGGGGATGTGGAGTTCTTTTGTCCGTAAGAAGGATGGCACGGACTAACTTTGCGCCGACATCGTCCATTGAACAAGAAGACAATCAAGAACAAGTATCCACTTCCCAAAATCAATGAGCTATTCAAGCAACTCAAAGGTGCTAAAGTATTCTCCAAGCTTGACCTTCGTATGGGTTATCATCAGATTCGCATTCGTGAACAAGATATTCCCAAGACAGCTTTCAGAACAAGCTATGGTTCTTATGAATATACTGTCATGTCTTTCAGCCTTGTCAACGCTGCTCCAACATTCTCTTGAATGATGAACTTTATCTTCAACCCCTACACAAATGACTTCGTCTTGGTGTATCTCGATGATATTTTGGTCTTCTGCAAGAACAAGCAGGATCATGCCAAACATTTGCGATTGGTGCTCGACAAGCTCAGAGAGCATCAATTCTATGCGAAGTTTTCCAAATATGAGTTCTAGCTTGATGAAGTTCTTTATCTTGGTCATATCATCTCCGCCAAGGGAATTGCTGTTAATCCGGCGAAGGTTTCTGCTGTTCCGAATTGGGAACCTCCTCGTATGTCAAGCAGCTCCATGATTTTCTCGGTCTTGCAAGCTATTGTCAAGATTCGTTGAGAATTTCTAAGATTGCAAAGCCTCTTTCCAACCTCCTCCGAAGCATGTCAAGTATGTCCGATGCTCGAGTGTGATGTCGCTTTCAACACCCTCAAAGAAAAGCTAGTCACAGCTCTGCCTTAACTCCCCGATGAATCCAAGCCATTCAAGTTTTCGTGATGCTTCCTTGCAAGGTCTCGTGCTGTGTTAATGCAAGAGAAGAAAGTTGTGGCCTATACCTCTCGTTGAAGCCCAACGAAAAGAACTACCCCACTCATGATCTTGAGTTGGCGGTAGTTGTCCATGCATTGATAACATGGAGACATCTCTTGTGGGGAAGGAAAGTGGACATTTTCACCGATCACAAGAGTCTCAAGTATATCTTCACTCAACCAAACCTCAACCTCAGGCAAACTCGATGGGTCGAAATGATTCAAGAGTAAAATCCAAGTATTGAATATAGTCCTGGCAAGGCGAATCTGATTGCAGATGCTTTGAGCAGACAGGCTTATTGCAACAGTCTAATTCTCAAGCCCTTCCAACCGGATCTTTGTGAAGCTTTCCGCAAGCTGAATCTTCAAGTTGTTCCTCAAGGCTTTCTTGCCAACCTCATAGTCTCTCCTTCTTTGGAAGATCAAATTCGTGAGGCACAGCTCCTGGATGCCATGGTGAAAAAGGTGAAATGTGGTATTGACAAGGGCATTTCCAAATACAAGTGCTATCGCTTGGATGAGAAAGACACTCTTTTCTTCGAGGATCGAATTGTGGTTCCCAAAGGCGATCTGAGAAAAGTCATCATGAATGAGGCACACAATTCCCTCCTATCCATTCATCCTGGAAGTACGAAGATGTACCATGACCTCAAGCAGTCGTTTTGGTGGACTCGAATGAAGCGAGAGATTGCTCAATTCATGAATGAATGTGATGTCTGCAGAAGGGTGAAAGCAGAACACCAAAGACCAGCTGGTCTCCTCCAACCTCTTGCTATTCCGGAATGGAAGTTTGATCATATCAAGATGGACTTCGTGACTGGATTTCCTAAGTCCAAGCGTGGAAATGATGCTATCTTCTTTGTCATTGACAAGCTTACTAAAGTGGCTCATTTTCTTCCTATCAAAGAATCTATCACAGCAGCTCAGCTGGCAGAGCTATACACCTCCAGAATTGTCTCCGTGCATGGCATTCCGCAATTGATCTCTTCAGACCGTGGAAGCATCTTCACTTCTAAGTTCTGGGACTCCTTTCCGAAGGCCATGGGCAGCAACATTCGTTTCAGCACAACTTTCCATCCTCAAACAAGTGGCTAAGTCGAGCGAGTCAATCAAATCCTTGAAGATATGCTCAGGGCTTGTGTCATCTCCTTTGGCATGAAGTGGGAAGAGTGTCTTCCATATGCCGAGTTCTCCTACAACAACAGCTTCCAAGCAAGTTCGGGCAAGGCCCCATTCGAAATTCTCTATGGCAGAAAGTGTCGTACTCCTCTCAATTTGTCCGAGACAGGTGAACGCCAACTTCTTGGCAACGACTTGATCACGAAGTCAAGAAATGTGCAAAGTCATTCGTGAGAATCTCAAAGCGCGCATAATCGCGCCAGAAGGGCTATTATGATGACAAGCACCATGATGTGGCTTTTGAAATCGGAGACCATGTCTACCTCCGCCTCTCCAATGAAAGGCACTCGCCGCTTCGTATCAAAGGAAGCTTGCCCTAGATACGTGGGTCCTTTCAAGATCATTGCAAAAGAGGCGATCTCGCCTATCAACTTGAGCTTCCATCCAACTTTGCAAACGTGCACGATGTGTTTCACGTGTCACAGCTCCGCAAGTGCTTCAAGATTCCTGAGCGCACCATCAACTTTGAAGAAATTGACCTCCAAGAAGATCTCTCTTATCATGAGCACCCCGTTGCTATTCTTGAAGAAATAGAGCGCAAGACTCGCAACAAGTCAATCAAATTCCTAAAAGTGAAGTGGTCACACCATTCCGACTGAGAAGCCACCTGGGAGCGCGAGGATCACCTCCGTTCCGAATATCCGGAGTTCTTTCAGTCCTAGATCTCGGGACGAGATCCTCTTGTAGTGGTGGAGTGTTTTAACACCCCGGATGTAACTTTCCATATTTGTAACTCCGACTCTTGCCATTTTCGGCTATGTGCGATGATACTCCCTCCATGGTTGGGTTTGGTTTTCGTTTTTCATTTTGTCCACGTCATGCATCTCATATCATGTCATCATGTGCATCTCATTCGCATACGTGTTCGTCTCATGATTCCGAGCATTTTCCCCGTTGTCCGTTTTGCAATCCCGCACTCCTATGTTCCCCGGCGCCCCTTTTACATTTTTCCGCAGCGGGTGTTGAACATTCTTGAATGGATAGAGCCTTGCCAAGTGGCCCTGGTATAGCACCGTAGACCACTGTCAAGTTTCGGGTCATTTGGAGCTTGTTTGGTACTCCAACGGTTAACCGCACTCTCAAAGGCCTCTTTTGAGTTGCAGCCCAACACCCTCCAAAACAGCCCAATAACCCATCTAAGTCACTTCCATGCTCTCGCTCGCTCGATCATGATCGTGGGCGAAAACCGCACCTCATTTGGACACTCCTAGCTCCTCTACCTCTATATATAGATCCTCCCCAATTCACGGCAAACCCTAAAAATCCTCTCCGCTGCGGACACGTCTCGATCAGACCGACGCGTCCGCCGCCCGCGCCCGGCGAATCCGGGCTCGACACGTGGCGCTTCCGCCGCCGCCGCGCCGCCCGCCCGCCAGCCCCTGGAGGCCCCATGCCTGTCGCCCGCCCGCCGCCGTCGCCCGCCGGCGGCCGCTGCCGCCAGAGCGCAGCTCCGGCCGCCCGGCCGCCTCCGCCCGCCCGCCCGTCCGGCGCGCGCCACCACAAGGCGACCCGCCGTCGGACCTCGCCGCCCAGCGCGCGCGCCGCCGTCGCCGCGCCGCCTGTCCCGCTCCGGCAGCCGCCCCGACCCCGCCGGCCTCCTCCTCCGGCCCGAGCTCCAGCTCCAGCCGGTGAACCTCGAGCAGCGCGCCACCGGATCCGATCCAGATCCAGATCCGGTTGACCCTCTCCCCCTCGTTTTTCACTAAGTCCTATTTCTGTGTTAAAATTGTTGCATGTTCTTCGCATCACATCTTCGCATCTGTGGCTCCGTTTTGGGCGTGTAGCATATCAAATTGTTCGTCTCGAAGAGTAGATCATTTCATCTCATTGCACCATTTTCATTTGAGCTCATATTGATGCCCGAAATGCTGTTGGAAGAGGGCTATGTGATTTTAGTTTCTGTTTCTTGCCATGATTTTTGAGCTCATATTTGAGCTCATATTTTTGCCATGATTAATGTGTGCACCTTATGAACTTGAGCCCTACATGTTTGTTGAACTATGCCATGCCATCTTTCCAGGGGTGTATGCCATGTATTTTTGTGATTTATGTGGTGACTAGAACAAGCATGCAAACTAGGGATGATAATGTTGCTGATTTCAGGAACTTAAGTGTTTTCACCAAGTCTTGTCCTGCTGTTATTTTTATGCCATATGTTCATGTTGTTACAGAGAGATCTATGCCCTTTTTGAGCATGATCAGTAAGGGTATTTTGAACATATGGATGTGCTCTATCCATCCATGCCTTTGTTGGCATTTAAGGAGTAGTCTAGCATGTCATTTTCGTGCTCTACTTTTGCTTCAAAATGTTTCCTGGCAGATTGTTTACATGAGATTCAATTTTCACGAGGTTGTTGTAGTTGATCCGTGTATGCTATGATGTTGTTCTTGCCATGTATAGCTTCTATGCCATGTCTTATTGATGGGTGTATGCTTACTTTATCATGAGATGCTCTGTAACGAGTGCATCGACCTCACGAACATGCCTACTTGTTATCTGTTTTTGCCATGTCCAGTTTTTCTGCTAAGTCTGAGATCTGTAATGAAACTTGCTATGTTTACATGGGTGCCATCATATCCTCTGGTCCTTTTTGGCTTATGGTCAGTAAGGGACTATTGATCTATGCTTTGAGTAGATTCATGTCATGCCTTGTTTTTCTATTATAAGTTCCTATAGCATGTTGTTTGCTTGCTCTAAACATGCCTTCCTGATGTTAATTTCTAGCATGCTAGTATTTTCACTAAGTCTGTGAACCTGATATTTTTTTGCACTTTCACCATGCTTGTTTGAGCCTGTTATGATGTGATTTAGCCGTAGCTCAGTGTTCCTATTTTGTTAAGCATCTCCTGTAGATCACTGCCATATGCTTTGTTTTTATGTTGGGGTGCTGTAGCATAGTTTCTTGTTGCATGCTAAGTAGCATCGTGCAGTTAAACACAGATTTGTGCCATTATTATTTTGCTTGCCATTTGCAAACCGTGCTTCCTATTCCGGTGATCTCTATATCGATTTCAACCGAAATCATCTCATCTTTCCAGTGGCACACTTGGTTTGCCAAGTTGATGCCCGGTTCATCATTTTCCTTCCGGAGCACACATATGCATTGCATATCACATCTCGCATCGCATGTCATGTATTGCATCATATTGCTTGTGCATTGTTCCTTGTTTGATTGTGGTTCCGTTGCTTGTGTTCTTGCTTTGGGTAGAGCCGGGAGACGAGTACGTGAACGAGGAACCTGTTGAGAAAGCCTACGAGGATCAAGCCTTCGACAACTCTGAGAACCTTGCAGGCAAGATGACCATACCTTCGATATCACTTCTATATTTGCTTGCTAGATGCTCACTCTTTTGCTATGCCTATGCTGCGATACCTACCACTTGCTATATCATGCCACCCATATTGCCATGTCAAACCTCTAACCATCCATGTCCTAGCAAGCCGTTGATTGGCTATGTTACCGCTTTGCTCAGCCCCTCGTATAGCGTTGCTAGTTGCAGGTGAAGATGAAGTTTGTTCCCGGTCGGAACATGGATATTTTGGGATATCACAATATCTATTGTTTTAATTAATGCATCTATATACTTGGTAAAGGGTGGAAGGCTCGGCCTTATGCCTGGTGTTTTGTTCCACTCTTGCCACCCTAGTTTCCGTCATACCGGTGTTATGTTCCTTGATTTTGCGTTCCTTACGCGGTTGCTTGATTTATGGGACCCCCGTGACAGTTCGCTTTGAATAAAACTCCTCCAGCAAGGCCCAACCTTGGTTTTACCATTTGCCACCTACACCCCTTTTTCCCTTGGGTTTTCGCGAGCCCGAGGGTCATCTTTATTTTAGCCCCCCCGGGCCGGTGCTCCTTCGAGTGTTGGTCCGAACCGGGCAGACTGCAGGGCCACCACGGGGCAACTCGAGGGCTGGTTTTACTCGTAGGCTGACCTATCCGGTGTGCCCTGAGAACGAGATATGTGCAGCTCCTATCGGGATTTGTCGGCACATTCGGGAGGCTTTGCTGGTCTAGTTTTACCATTGTCGAAATGTCATGCGAACCGGGATTCCGAGACTGATCGGGTCTTCCCGGGAGAAGGTTTATTCCTTCGTTGACCGTGAGAGCTTGTGATGGGCTTGTTGGGACACCCTGCAGGTATTATCTTTCAAAGCCGTGCCCGCGGTTATGAGGCAGATGGGAATTTGTTAATGTCCAGTTGTAGAAAACCCGAAGTTGACCTTAATTAAAATACATCAACCGCGTGTGTAACCGTGATGGTCCCTTCTCGGCGGAGTCCGGGAAGTGAACACAGTGTTGGAGTTATGTTTGATGTAAGTCGTTTCAGGATCACTTCTTGATCGCTACTAGCTTCACGACCGTGCCTTGCTTCTCTTCTCGCTCTCTTTTGCGATGTAGCCACCATATATGCTAGTCGCTTGCTGCAGCTCCACCTCATTACACCAACCTTCCCTTAAGCTTAAATAGTCTTGATCTCGCGGGTGTGAGATTGCTGAGTCCCTGTGACTCACAGAGTCTACCAAAACAGATGCAGGTACCGATGATACCAGCGCAGATGGCGCAACTGAGCTAAAGTGGGAATTTGATGAGGCCCTGGGTCGATACTATGTTCCATTTCCAGACGAGCAGTAGTGGAGCCCAGTTGGGGCGATCGGGGATCTGTGTTGCATTTGGGGTATTCTTCTTTTATTTTGGTTCCGTAGCCGGACCTTGAGTGTAACCTGAATGATGGATGTTTATTTATGTATTGTGTGAAGTGGCGACTGTAAGCCAACTATGTATCTCTTTCCCTTATGTATTACTTGGGTTGTGTGAAGATTACCTCACTTGCGACATTGCTTTTAATGCGGTTATGCCTCTAAGTCGTGCTTCAACACGTGGGAGATATAGCCGCATCGAGGGCATTACAGTGCGCTTGCGCGCCCCACGAAGAAAGGAAGAAGATCAAAAAATAAGGAGAAGCCAAGAAAACTTACGCGGATGGCTGCCCGCGACTCCAAGAACGCCTCGTTGCAACGCTTGAGGGCTTCGGCTTTAGCCCGGAGTTTGGCCTGGACGTCAAGGGATGCCTGGGCCAGGGCGCCCGTCCCACCTCCGGGTACCCAGCCAGCAGGTGCGGCGCTGGTCGCTTCGTTGTCGGGGACCGACGAGCTTGCAGCACCGGCTTCTAGCCGCTGTGGCGCCGAGGCCTCCTTCGCGAATCGGCGGCGCGCGGGTGTGCGGACCTCAGGAGTGAGGCCCGTCACCACCACGTCCCTGACCGGTGGCACCGGCAGCGTGGCCGGCTGCTCGTCCTGCGTTCCGCTAGTCGGTGGTGGCGGCACGATGACATCCGGCATAGCCACGTCGTTGCCCTCCTTTGTCACGCCCAAGATGCGACCCTATCCTAAAGGAACTCGAAGGTCCCACCAAGGATAGAAGCGCATCTTGAAGACGCTTTTGCAAGGTGGATATCATTACATCAACATTACATAATAGATGGGGATACATACAAGAGGCATACAATGCCACACACATACAACATCATCTTACATAAGAGCACCATCCGACTACGGATGAAACACAAACAGAAACTCAAACGACATCCACCCTGCTAGCCCAGGCTACCGACCTGGAACCTATCCCCTGATCGAAAGAAGAACTCCAAAACAAGCAGGCATCGCTCTCGCGTCAAGATCATCGCATAACCTGTACCAGCAACTGTTGTTGTAGTAATCTGTGAGCCACGAGGACTCAGCAATCCCATTACCATGGGCATGAAGACTAGCAAAGCTTAATGGGAAAGGAAGGGGTAAAGTGGTGAGGTTGCAGCAGCGACTAAGCATGATATGGTGGCTAACATACGCAAATGAGAGCGAGAAGAGAAACAAGCGGAACGGTCGTGAAGCTAGCAATGATCAAGAGGTGATCCTGAACTCCTACTTACGTCAAACATAACCCAAAAACCGTGTTCACTTCCCGGACTCCGCCGAAAAGAGACCATCACGGCTACACACGCGGTCGCGCGTTTTAATTCGGATCCGTGTCAAGTTATCTACAACCGACATTAACAAATTCCCATCTGCCACATAACCGCGGGCACGCTCTCGAAAGTTTATACCCGCAGGGTGTCCCAACTTAGCCCATGACAAGCTCTCGCGATCAACGAAGGAATAGACCTTCTCCCAGGAAGACCCGATCAGTCTCGGAATCCCGGTTTACAAGACATTTCGACAATGGTAAAACAAGACCAGCAAAGCTGCCCGATACGCCGACAATCCCGATAGGAGCTGGACATATCTCATTCTCAGGGCGACACCGGATGAGACTAGCTACGAGTAAAACCAGACTTCGAGTTTTCCCGAGGTGGCCCCGCAGGCAGCTCAGTTCGGACCAACAATTAGACAAGCACTGGCACGGGGGGGCTAAAATAAAGATGACCCTTGGGTTGGCCGACCCAAGGGAAGGGTATAGGTGGTGGTGAGGCAAATGGTAAAACCAAGGTTGGGCCTTGCTGGACAAGTTTTATTCAAAGCGAACTGTGAGGGGGGTCCCATAAATCACCCGACCGCGTTAGGAACGCAAAATCCGGGAACATAACACCGGTATGACGGAAACTAGGGCAGCAAGAGTGGAACAAAACACTAGGCATAAGGCCGAGCCTTCCACCCTTTACCAAATATATAGATGCATTAATAATATAAGAGATATTGTGATATCCCAACATAACCCTGTCCACCATGGAGAAATCTTCAACTTCACCTGCAACTAACAACGCTATAAGAGGGGCTGAGCAAAAGCGGTAACATAGCCAAGCAACGGTTTGCTAGGAAGGTTGTCAAAGGTTAGAGGTTCATGGCAATTTGGGAGGCTTGAAGAGCAAATGATAGGTAACGCAGCATAGCGATAGAACGAAGCAACTCGCATAGCAATGATAGTAGTGAGATCCAGGGTAGCGGTCATCTTGCCTGAAATCCCGCAAGGAAGAAGAATGAGTCCATGAAGAAGATAACGGGCGTAGTCGAACGAATCCTCTCAAACGCAACATTACCGGAACTAAGAAGCAGCACCAGAAAGAAACAAACAACATGGTAAACACTCAAGCATAATCATGGCATGATGCACAAACAAATATGATGCATGTCCGGTTTAATGAGGCATGGCATGGCAAAGTGCAACAAACAATACTACAAGTTAAGTGGAGCTCAATATGCAATGAGATGCATATTGACGAAACACCACATCAAGTTATTTAGTTCACTCTTGGTTATGAACACAACAATATTACATGTTGTTATAAACATGGCAAGAGGTGAAACATAAGTAAACTAACTATTTACGCAAGTTTAAATGAGGCCGGAATAACAAACAACAATTCCGGAAAATCCCCATATGCATATGTTAGATTCGGTACTGTTCTGCCCTAAAACATATCTTAAAGTTGTTAAACCTGAAAATAAAGTGGACCATGTTAAACTAGGCATTTTTCCACCCCATTTACATATAAAGTTTATTTAAAACCGAGCTACGGTTATTTAGTTATGAAAAAATCATTTTAACATGGCATTTATGCAAATTAAACAAACAGCATGTTTAAACATATTAAACATGGATGAAAATAGCATATTATGAAAGTGCATTAAAAATTGAGCAAGTTACATATATGACATGTTTAATTTGGATGCATGGTTAAATTGTTATAAGTAGTTTAAAACAGGGGCATTTCTGTAATTATTAATGCACTGGTTATTTAGCAAATTCGTCCAAAAAAAACATCCACGGGCTGAAACTGGTGCATGCTGGGCTGAACAGAGAGGAGGGGCTGCTCACATCGGGCCAACAGGCCGGCCGGGTGATGTAGAGGCGCTGGGCCTTGGCGAAGAAGCAGGCTGAGCCTGGCGCTGGCTTGGTCAACGCGAGCGGGCACGGGACGAGCGACCTACTCGTTGTAGAGGAAGCAGAGGCCGCAGCGGGGGATGGCGAGGCAGGGGACTTGGGCGCGACTCCGGCGAGGGTCTTGGGTGGCGGGGATGACCGAGAACAGCGGAGATGGCCGGGACTCGACGGATCTGGGCGGCGATTGGCCTTGGAGGTCAACGCGGCAGGGGCGGATTCCTTTGTCTGCTCCCGACAGAAGGAGGCAGCACGGCGCGGAGCAGCGCTTGGGACTGCAGCACGGAGACGACGGCAGCCACGCGTACGGAGCTCCGGCGAGGCGATGCAGATGTGGAGGAGGCGGTGGAGGCCGGCTCCGAGGCGGACGGGCGCGGGTCAACGGGGCGCAGAGGAGGTCCCTGGAGGCGGGGCTTGACGAGCTCGGCGTCGAGGAAGGAGCTCTGGAGCGGAGGCAGCGACCTGCTGATGTTGCTCGTCTGCGGGACGACGGCGAGGGCGGAGCAAGGCGGCGATGTGGGCGACGAGATGGAGGTCGGGGACGGCTCGGTGCAGGGGCACGGTCAACGCAAGCGCTCGGCTTACTCGTAAGACGGCGACGGAGCGAGGCTTCAAGAGCTCCTGGTGGTGCACGTCTTGAACGACGGGGCTGACGAGGCAGCCGGGAACGGCGGCGACTTGCGGGCATGGAGACAGTGGAGCTCGAGGGGGAGGCTCGGGTGCTGGTGGCGGCGACGGGGACGACCATGGATGCTCCTGCGGGCTTCCTGGAGAAGACAAGGAGCAGGGGAGAGAGGGAACCAGAGGGAACGGGGAAGAAGGGAAGGCCATGGCGCCATCTGCTGGTTCGTCGGCGGCGGCGGGGTTATCGGGTGGCGGTGGCTTGCTGTGGTTGGGCACCGGCGGAAAACAAGGGAATTGGTCGGGGAGGATTTGGATCGAGGAGAAGTGGTTGGCTGGTGGGTTTTTTGGATCTGGAGCGATCCCAAGGAAGAGGGTGGCGGCGGCCGACTGGGCAGGTGGAGGATTTGACGGATGGGACGACATCTAGGGTTAGGCTGATATTTATATAGCACGAGGATTTTGGTTAGAGGTATTTGGTCCCACCGATTTTAATCGGACGATCGATAAATAAATAGATAGGGAGTCCAATTGACAAAACGAAGATGTTTTAGGGATGTTGGGGGATGATTGGGACTCAACGGTGACAACTGCCCGGGTCGGGTTCGGGACAACTTTCGAACGCGCGCGAGGGGTCGATGCACTATGCAAAGAGGGTCAAACGGTCGGACAACAATGAACAGTTGGTCTCGAAAGGGATAATGAAGGCAAGGGGGGAACGCGGCAACTACAAATGGATGCAAGCTTTATGAAAACATGCAAATGCAATGCGCATGATGCTATGAGATGAAATGCAACACATGAACAAAATGCAAAACAAAAGACAAAAACCCAACCACGGAGAAAATAATATATCACATAGGCGGAAAAAGGCAAGAGTTGGAGTTATCAATGTGGAAAGTTGTATCCGGGGCATTACAACACTCCACCACTACGAGAGGATCTCGTCCCGAGATCTAGGATGGCACCGGAGAGAAAACGGAAGAGGAATTGAAGAGGTAAAACTAAGTTGCTTCTTTGACAAATGAGTGAAACCAAAGAACTTTGAGAGGTTGAAAAGTTGAAAGAAAGAACACAACAGAGATGAACGAGATTGCAAACAATCCTTAGAAAAGAGGAACAGGGAACATTACGAGAACTAAGAGGTTTTGTGATAAGATAGATATTGAAACCACTCCGGTTAAAACTAGATAGCGAAGGAATAAGATTGATATAATTTGGGCAGCACTCCGACTGAAAGAAGAAGGAAAACTTGATAGGATGAAAAGAACTTGAAGAGATGACACAACACTCCGGTTTAATGGATAAGTATGAAAAGAACACGATCCTCACAATTCGAGATGATGAGCGAAGAGAGCAACATCACCATGCCTCCGGAAGAAAGAATAGAAGATAGATCACTGGAATAAAAGAATGGAGAAGAAAATGCCAACTTCTGCCACAAAAGAATTTGGAAAGCACCCTTCCAAGAAGTTTATAACGGAGTTGTTGGAAAACCAACAACAAAACGAATAAACTTGTAGTGGGCTTATGGAAAACATCTCAAAATTATGAGGTGACAACCGGCCACTAACGCAAACAATTGCTTGCTTGAGATCAACGAAGAGATGAACACTTCTTCCACCAAGATGATAAAGACATAACTTGGATCATTCATAAGCACCACAAAAGCAACATTCCTTAGGGAAGGCTTTAGGTGAAATATGACACAAGATAACTCCAACAACGAGGTTGATGGTTGAAAAGATCTCTTGACAAAGAGAAAATGATGGATTTAAATATCTCATTCTTAACAACTTGCGAATCATGAAACACGAAGTGAAATTGTCAAGAATGACATAAGACCACCTCAAAAGGTAGAAAGAATTGCACTTCGGGATGCACGATGAAGAATGCTTGATCTCCTCAAAACAAAACATGTGTTGAGCACCATGTTTAATTTTGAGTATAGCTTGGCTGATCTTAACTTCGAGAGAAGTCTTGAAGGACAATTGAAGAATGAAAAGAATCCTTGATGAACCACCATGTAGAGCCTCCATGAAGAACTCCGGATAGGAAATGATAACGTAAAAGAACTGAAGGTTGAAGCGAACAAGATTGAAGCCTTGCAATGATTTAGATGGAGCTACGAAATGAGTAAACTTTGAACTCTGGGCAAGAAAGATGACTAACTTGGAACCGAGAATTACTTCCTGATGAACAAACTCCGGAAGAAGGAATTAAACACTTGGATGAAACAAGAATAAGAATTACGTAATGCGTATCCTTCACCAATTTAAATTGATGATAAGCAACGGATTTGACATACTACTAATTCTCGTAGAAAGGATTAAGAGAGATATAGCGTAAACTTGAGAAGGTCTTCATGAACCACCGGTAGGATTGAAAAGAACGAATGAATTAATATGATAATCTAAGAAAAAGAATCTTGAAAGAACCACCATAAGAATTGAAAATGAACGTTGCAAAGGCACCATTCATCGGGAAGAATTGGAAAATGAATGAAGATACTTGAGGGGATTTAGATACATGAGAATGAAGAGGTCATGAACTGATTAGAGGATATTGGAATGATGCACCGGTAAGATTTGGAGAACGATAGCTACATGCTGAGAATGAAGAATTATGACATGATGGCCTTCGAAGGAAAGAAACGGAAACAACTCATGAAATGCTCCGGATGGTAAGAAAAGAATTGTCACAATCAAACCAATTATGAGGATAGCATGAAGCTAGAACCATGAATATTCAAGAGAATGGACCAAGATTTAAGAGAAATCTTTCTTCGGTCTTCAAATGTTGAGAATGATGATGAGAACCACCATGAATTGTTTAGATACTCCGGAAGAATTAAAAGAGGAAAGGTTGAGCCAAAGATGAAAATGATTTGAAAGCGATCTTGGAGAAGGAATATGACTGATGAAATTCATTCTTACGTCAAACTCCGGAAAGAATTTGAGAATGTCTCCGGGATAATTAGAAGAGTCAGATAAGATCCTGGGAAAAGACCTGTTGGTTAGGGCCCACTCAAAAGAAAACACCGTTGGAAATGATTGCTTGAAATAAAGATTGCACCGGTAGAATTAAATGGCTTGAATGAGATAACAACCTCGAAATATCTTGAACGGATTGAGAATGGAAACAAAAGTCTTGTGAGATATCTTCAACACTCCAGAACAAATGAATAGGAAGAAGTGAATGATTAAGAGGTGCAACGGCATGAGAAAGCATTAGAAACGAGGAAAGGAATATGATGAATATCGAAAGCTTGAATTGGATCCACCGGAGAAGAATCAACAATGAAGGATGATGAACTTGAAACTGTTGAGCATCTTCATGGGAAATCACCGGATAAGAACATTGAAAGAAATGAATGAAGAGACTTCCCACAAATAAAAGGATACATGATTAAGAAATCTGAGTCCTTGAAGAAAAAGGGTGGGACGGTGGGAAAACAAAGGCAACTTGGGGACGGATGAAACGGATACCGTTGAGAAAACTTAGAATTGATCTCACAAATGTTGAAATGATCGGATCCACTTGAAGAGAAGCACACCGGTTGAAAAAGAATTAACATGACGACCTCAATGATCAAAAAGGATTAGTATTCACATAGCAATATGAGAACACCGTTTAGGAAAGGTATGGATTCAACATTTGACTTTGAAGCAACTCGAATCCACAAATAAAACAAAACAAAGGATTTGGCTTGCAGAATAAGCCGGAACAAATACTTATGATAGAGATTTACCAAATCCCATATCATGCATCTGGCAGAAAGATATTCTAGGAGCTAGTTGAATTCCCACCTATAAACTCCCGAAACTTTCTGGTTATGCAATCTGGTGTTGGGGATACAGGGGAAGCAATATATCTCACCCAAACTAACAATCCCTACATCCAGCTATATCCATCCGTCAACACATAACCAAGAAACCTTCGGAAATCGTGTACCTCAACCTTGAAAAGCATCCGTTATATGAAGTTATGGCAATACTCCCAAACTCCCCAAGATCTTGGGTGACGCCGAGGTTATCTCACCAACAACTGCATAAAAGAGATTTTCAATGTTGGCAAAACTCAGGTATTCCGTAATCTGCAACGATAAAATTATGACGACAACACCTCGGAGCTCAACTTCCGGGACACCGCCACAACCCCTAAATGTCGAGGCACCAAGAACAATGTTCTCGCTCATAAGAATATTGGAACGCTTCCAAGATACCCACGTGATCCTAAAAAAATTAGTGAAATTTGAGGAGAGGAAAGACAAAACATCTACGCCAGAGTCCTCACGGAGAGCGACGAAGGGGCTGAGGAGTAAAAAGAATCCTACTCTCCGATATATATAATCCTAAGACTCAAAATAGTTTTCTTCTAGACTCAACAATGGCCAACAAACAAGGGGGCTCCTATGGTCGGTCGAGGCTCTGATTACCAACTTGTCACGCCCAAGATGCGACCCTATCCTAAAGGAACTCGAAGGTCCCACCAAGGATAGAAGCACATCTTGAAGACGCTTTTGCAAGGTGGATATCATTACATCAACATTACATAATAAGATGGGGATACATACAAGAGGCATACAATGCCACACACATACAACATCATCTTACATAAGAGCACCATCCGACTATGGAGAAACACAAACAGAAACTCAAACGACATCCACCCTGCTAGCCCAGGCTGCCGACATGGAACCTATCCCCTGATCGAAATAAGAACTCCAAAACAAGCAGGCATCGCTCTCGCGTCAAGATCATCGCATAACCTCTACCTGCAACTGTTGTTGTAGTAATCTGTGAGCCACGAGGACTCAGCAATCCCATTACCATGGGTATCAAGACTAGAAAAGCTTAATGGGAAAGGAAGGGGTAAAGTGGTGAGGTTGCAGCAGCGACTAAGCATGATATGGTGGCTAACATACGCAAATGAGAGCGAGAAGAGAAACAAGCGGAACGGTCGTGAAGCTAGCAATGATCAAGAGGTGATCCTGAACTCCTACTTACGTCAAACATAACCCAAAAACGGTGTTCACTTCCCGGACTCCGCCGAAAAGAGACCATCACGGCTACACACGCGGTTGATGCATTTTAATTCAGATCTGGTGTCAACTTATCTACAACCGGACATTAACAAATTCCCATCTTCTACATAACCACGGGCACGGCTCTCGAAAGTTTATACCCTACAGGGGTGTCCCAACTTAGCCCATGACAAGCTCTCGCGATCAACGAAGGAATAGACCTTCTCCCAGGAAGACCCGATCAGTCTCGGAATCCCGGTTTACAAGACATTTCGACAATGGTAAAACAAGACCAGCAAAGCCGCCCGATGCGCCGACAATCCCGATAGGAGCTGCACATATCTCGTTCTCAGGGCAACACCGGATGAGACTAGCTACGAGTAAAACCAGACTTCGAGTTTCCCTGAGGTGGCCCCGCAGGCAGCTTAGTTCAGACCAACACTTAGACAAGCACTGGCCCGGGGGGGCTAAAATAAAGATGACCCTTGGGTTAGCCGACCCAAGGGAAGGGTATAGGTGGTGGTGAGGCAAATGGTAAAACCAAGGTTGGGCCTTGCTAGACAAGTTTTATTCAAAGCGAACTGTTAGGGGGGTCCCATAAATCACCCGACCGCGTTAGGAACGCAAAATCCGGGAACATAACACTGGTATGACGGAAACTAGGGCAGCAAGAGTGGAACAAAACACTAGGCATAAGGCCGAGCCTTCCACCCTTTGCCAAATATATAGATGCATTAATAATATAAGAGATATTGTGATATCCCAACATAACCCTGTCCACCATGGAGAAATCTTCAACTTCACCTGCAACTAACAACACTATAAGAGGGGCTGAGCAAAAGCGGTAACATAGCCAAGCAACGGTTTGCTAGGAAGGGTGTCAAAGGTTAGAGGTTCATGGCAATTTGGGAGGCTTGAAGATCAAATGATAGGTAATGCAGCATAGCGATAGAACGAAGTAACTAGCATAGCAATGATAGTAGTGAGATCCAGGATAGCGGTCATCTTGCCTGAAATCCCGCAAGGAAGAAGAATGAGTCCATGAAGAAGACAAACGGGCGTAGTCGAACGAATCCTCTCAAACGCAACATTACCGGAACTAAGAAGCAGCACCGGAAAGAAACAAACAACATGGTAAACACTCAAGCATAATCATGGCATGATGCACAAACAAATATGATGCATGTCCGGTTTAATGAGGCATGGCATGGCAAAGTGCAACAAACAATACAACAAGTTAAGTGGAGCTCAATATGCAACGAGTTGCATATTGACGAAACACCACATCAAGTTATTTAGTTCACTCTTGGTTATGAACACAACAATATTACATGTTGTTATAAACATGGCAAGAGGTGAAACATAAGTAAACTAACTATTTACGCAAGTTTAAATGAGGCCGGAATAACAAACAACAATTCCGGAAAATCCCCATATGCATATGTTAGATTCGGTACTGTTCTGCCCTAAAACCTATTTTAAAGTTGTTAAACAGGAAAATAAAGTGGACCATGTTAAACTAGGCATTTTTCCACCCCATTTACATATAAAGTTTATTTAAAACCGAGCTACGGTTATTTAGTTATGAAAAAATCATTTTAACATGGCATTTATGCAAATTAAACAAATAGCATGTTTAAACATATTAAACATGGATGAAAATAGCATATTATGAAAGTGCATGAAAAATTGAGCAAGTTACATATGTGACATGTTTAATTTGGATGCATGGTTAAATTGTTATTAGCAGTTTAAAACAGGGGCATTTCTGTAATTATTAATGCACTGGTTATTTAGCAAATTCGTCCAGGAAAAAAAACATCCACGGTCTAAAACTGGTGCATGCTGGGCTGAACAGAGAGGAGGGGCTGCTCACATCGGGCCAACAGGCCGGCCGTGTGATGTAGAGGCGCTGGGCCTTGGCGAAGAAGCAGGCTGAGCCTGGCGCTGGCTTGGTCAACGCGAAGGCAGACGGACGAGCGACCTGCTCGTTGTAGAGGAAGCAGAGGCCGCAGCGGGGGATGGCGAGGCAGGGGACTTGGGCGCGACTCCGGCAAGGGTCTTGGGTGGCGGGGATGACCGAGAACAGCGGAGATGGCCGGGACTCGACGGATCTGGGCGGCGATTGGCCTTGGCGGTCAACGCGGCACGGGCGGCTTCCTTTGTCTGCTCCCGACAGAAGGAGGCAGCACGGCGCGGAGCAGCGCTTGGGACTGCAGCACGGAGACGATGGCAGCCACACGTACGGAGCTCCGGCGAGGCGATGCAGATGCGAAGGAGGTGGTGGAGGCCGGCTCCGAGGCGGACGGGCGCGGGTCAACGGGGCGCAGAGGAGGTCCCTGGCGGCGGGGCTTGACGAGCTCGGCATCGAAGAAAGAGCTCCAGAGCGGAGGCGGCGACCTGCTGATGCTGCTCGTCTGCGGGACGACGGCGAGGGCGGAGCAAGGCGGCGACGTGGGCGACGAGATGGAGGTTGGGGACGGCTCGGTGCAGGGGCACGGTCAACGCAAGCTCTCGGCTTACTCGTAAGACGGCGACGGAGCGAGGCTTCAAGAGCTCCTGGTGGTGCACGTCTTGAACGACGGGGCTGACGAGGCAGCCGGGAACGGTGGCGACTTGCGGGCATGGAGGCAGTGGAGCTCGAGGGGGAGACTCGGGCGCTGGTGGTGGCGACGGGGACGACCATGGATGCTCCTGCGGGCTTCCTGGAGAAGACAAGGAGCAGGTGAGAGAGGGTACCAGAGGGAACGGGGGAAGAAGGGAAGGCCATGGCGCTCATCTGCTGGTTCGGTCGGCCGGCGGCGGGGGCTATCGGGGTGGCCGGTGGCTTGCTGTGGTTGGGCGTCGGCGGAAAACAAGGGAATTGGTCGGGGAGGATTTGGATCGAGGAGAAGTGGTTGGCTGGTGGGTTTTTTGGATCGGGAGCGATCCCAAGGAAGAGGGTGGCGGCGGCCGACTGGGCAGGTGGAGGATTTGACGGATGGGACGGCATCTAGGGTTAGGCTGATATTTATATAGCACGAGGATTTTGGTTAGAGGTATTTGGTCCCTCCGATTTTAATCGGACGGTCGATAAATAAATAGATAGGGAGTCCAATTAACGAAGATGTTTTAGGGATGTTGGGGGATGATTCGGACTCAACGGTGACAACTGCCCGGGTCGGGTTCGGGACAACTTTCGAACGCGCGCGAGGGGTCGATGCACTATGCAAAGAGGGTCAAACGGTCGGACAACAATGAACAGTTGGTCTCGAAAGGGATAAAGAAGGCAAGGGGGGAACGCAGCAACTACAAATGGATGCAAGCTTTATGAAAACATGCAAATGCAATGCGCATGATGCTATGATATGAAATGCAACACATGAACAAAATGCAAAACAAAAGACAAAAACCCAACCACAGAGAAAATAATATATCACATAGTCAGAAAAAGGCAAGAGTTGGAGTTATCAATGTGGAAAGTTGTATCCGGGGCGTTACATCCTTCTCCCTGACCAGCTGCTCGTCGCCGGGTCCCCTAGTCGTCACCTCAAACTCCGGCGGAGGTGGCGCGGTGTTCAGAGGCGTCACAAGCAGCAGCTCTTGGTGGCGTCCATCCTCCGCGAGCCGCTCCTTCTCCGCGATTTCGGCCTCCGCTTGCACCAGCTTCCTCTCCACGGATGCTGCGGCCTTGTCCGCCTCCGCCTTCGCCAGACGGTCGGCCTCTTCCTCATGCGCCTTCTGCGCATTCCGCTCTCTCGCCTCCCGGAGGTTGGCGGCCGGGTCGATTTGCCGGCTGGTGGAAGAGGTTTCCGCCGACCTGATAACCGAGGCAGCGCCCGACTTTTCGAGGCTGAGTGGGCCCTGAGATAGGAAAACTAGACAAAAAAGTTTTTACGCCGGATCGGCGAATAGGTGGAAACATGAGAAGGACACTTATGCTGACACCATGACTGGCACCTTCGGCTGCCTCTGATACTTGGCCACCTTGGCCGTGGCTTCTTTCCGCCTGGTCACCGCGGCCAGGTTCTTGGGCTTCTTCGGCACGCTGCCAAGCAGGGCAGCGCCTTTCTTTCGCTTGCGTTTGCCGCCACGGGCTGGCGACCTAGTAGAGGGGACTGCGCTTGTGTTGGTCGTGCTCCGGGCGGGGCGTGGCTCGTCTTCGTCGTCGTCATCGTCACGCCAGGTCTCCATGCCGCCGCCCTCCTCGGAGCCGCCTGCTCTGTCGCCGCCGTCTGCTGCGTCGTCCGCCAAGGCGGCCGCCACCAAGTCGGGGTCGTCCACATCACTCACTGCCCTGTTCGGGAGGTAGTCACCACCCGGCCCCACGATAGCGGCCGTCGCCTCGAACATGTAAATCTGCACTCCAAAATGGAGTCGCATCACGATAAGAACAAGACTGAAAGACAGAGCTAAAGAAAGAAATCAATGGACTTACGGCAGGCGGCAGGTCATCGCGGGAATACGGCCGCTTCCCGTACCGCCAGTCTTCCTCCGACACCTTGAGGTCGGAGATCTCGTTCACCATCCTCACGACTTTAGCAGTCGGCATCTCTTCGTGCACAAGTGGCTTAGGTCGCGGTGCCCGCTCATCCGGAAGATCGGATGAGGGCAGCCCTGGAGCGGGAGGACCCAGCGCTCCACGAAGGCGATGAGGAGGTCGGAGGCCTCGAGGTCCTCCGACTCCTGGAGCACCCATAGTCGGCCGATGGTGGCCGCCGCGTCCGTCGACACCGGCTTCGGCTTGTAGCCCTAGTTGGGCCGAAGCCCGGTAGGGGTGCCAGCCTCGTAGGCCGGCAGGTTGATGAAGTCGACAGTCGGATCGACATTCTCAACATAGAAGTAAGATTGCTGCCACATTTTTAACGACTATGACAGCTTGATGATGGGGAAGGCATTCCTTTTTGCCGGCCGGCGCACGGCGACAAATCCAGAGCACTCGGCCGCCGTCTCCTTGGCGGAGGTGCCCAGCTTCCCGTATAAGAATGCTCCCCACAGCTCGAGTGTGGGGAGGATGCCGATGTAGCCCTCGCACGCCGTGACGAAGGTGGAGAGCAGGGTCACGGTGTTGGGCGTCAGATCATGAGGTTGGAGATGGTTGAAGTCAAGGAACGAGCGAAGGAAGCTGCTCACCGGAAGGCCGAAGCCATGGAGGAAGTGCGAGCGGAAGACGACCCGCTCGTTCCCCTTCGGCGCCAGCGAAATCTCCTCCGCCGGCGGCACCCGCGCCTTGACAAACGCCGCGTTTGGCATCCGGCGCGTGTCTCCGAAGAAGGAGATGTGGTCTTCGATCACCGTCGACCCGTCCCAATTGCCACCCTTCTTGTGCGCCATGACTTCAGGCGGTGCCGTGAGAGGAGGAGAAGTGCGTCGGTGCCGGCGGCAGCACCACGGCGAGCATGGAGCGGCAGTAGCAGCAATGGCGGAGAGAGCAGAAGGAGGAAGAAAGTGTGTGTTGGGCAACGTAGGAGAAATTCAAAAATTTCCTACGCATCACCAAGATTAATCTATGGAGTAATCTAGCAACGAGGGAAAGGGGAGTGCATCTACATACCCTTGTAGATCGCTAAGCGGAAGCGTTCAAGTGAACGAGGTTGATGGAGTCGTACTCGTCGTGATCCAAATCACCGATGATTCTAGTGCCGAACGGACGGCACCTCCGCGTTCAACACACATGCAGCCCGGTGACGTCTCCCATGCCTTGATCCAGCAAGGAGAGAGGGAGAGGTTGGGGAAGACTCCGTCCAGCAGCAGCACGACGGCGTGGTGGTGGTGGAGGAGCGTGGCAATCCTGCAGGGCTTCGCCAAGCACTACGGGAGAGGAGGGGGACTTGGGAGAGGGGGAGGGCTGCGCCAGAACTTTGGTGCCGCAGTCCTCCTACCCCCCACATATATATAGGGGCAAGTGAGAGTGGGGCCGGCCCCCTCAGATCCAATCTGAGGAGGGGGAGGCGGTTAGGGGGGTTGCCTTGCCCCCCAAGGCAAAGGGGGGCGCCCCCTTTTAGGGTTCTCCCAAACCCTAGGCGCCTTGGGCCCTGGTGGGGGGGGGGGGGGCGCACCAGACCACCTCGGGCTGGTCCCCTCCGTCACTTGGCCCACGCATCCATCTGGAGCTGGTGGCCCCACCTGGTGGACCCCCGGGACCCTCCCGGTGGTCCCGGTACATTACTGATAGCACCCGAAACTTTTCTGGTGACCAAAGCACGACTTCCCATATATAAATCTTTACCTCCGGACCATTCCGGAACTCCTTATGACATCCGGGATCTCATTCGCGACTCCGAACAACATTCGGTAACCACGTACATCTATTCCCTATAACCCTAGCATCATCGAACCTTAAGTGTGTAGACCCTACGGGTTCGGGAGACACGTAGACATGACCGGGACAACTCTCCGGCCAATAACCAACAGCGGGATCTGGATACCCATGCTGGCTCCCACATGTTCCACGATGATCTCATCGGATGAACCACGATGTCGAGGATTCAATCAATCCCATATTCAATTCCCTTTGTCTAGCGGTATAGTACTTGCCCGAGATTCAATCGTCGGTATCCCGATACCTTGTTCAATCTCGTTACCGGCAAGTCTCTTTACTCGTTCCATAACACATCATCCCGTGATCAGCCCCTTGGTCACATTGTGCACATTATGATGATGTGCTACCAAGTGGGCCCAGAGATACCTCTCCGTCACACGGAGTGACAAATCCCAATCTTGATTCGTGCCAACCCAACAGACACTTTCGGAGATACCCATAGTGCACCTTCATAGCCACCCAGTTACGTTGTGATGTTTGGTACACCCAAAGCATTCCTACGGTATCCGGGAGTTGCACAATCTCATGGTCTAAGGAAATGATACTTGACATTAGAAAAGCTTTAGCATACGAACTACACGATCTTTGTGCTAGGCTTAGGATTGGGTCTTGTCCATCACATAATTCTCCTAATGATGTGATACCGTTATCAACGACATCCAATGTCCATGGTCAGGAAACCGTAACCATCTATTGATCAACGAGCTAGTCAACTAGAGGCTTACTAGGGACATGGTGTTGTCTATGTATCCACACATGTATCTAAGTTTCCCATCAATACAATTATAGCATGGATAATAAACGATTATCATGAACACGGAAATATAATAATAATAATAATAACTAATTTATTATTGCCTCTAGGGCATATTTCCAACAGTCTCCCACTTGCACTAGAGTCAATAATCTAGTTCACATCGCCATGTGACCAACATCCAAAGAGTTTACTAGTGTCACTAAACTAGTTCACATCATCATGTGATCAAGACTCAATGAGTTCTGGGGTTTGATCATGTTTTTCTTGTGAGAGAGGTTTTAGTCAACGGGTCTGCAACATTCAGATCTGTATGTACTTTGCAAATCTCTAGGTCATATTGTAAATGCTGCTTCCACGCTCCACTTGGAGCTATTCCAAATTGTTGCTCCACTATACGTATCCGGTTTGCTACTCAGAGTCATTCGGATAGGTGTTAAAGCTTGCATCGACGTAACCCTTTACGCCGAACTCTTTATCACCTCCATAATCGAGAAACATGTCCTTATTACTCCAAGGACAATTTTGACCGCTGTCCAATGATCCATTCCTGGATCACTCTTGTACCCCTTTGCTAGACACGTGGCAAGGCACACATCAGGTGCGGTACTCAGCATAGCATACTGTAGAGCCTACGTCTAAAGCATAGGGGATGACCTTTGTCCTTTCTCTCTCTTCTGTCGTGGTCGAGCTTTAAGTCTTAACTTCATACCTCACAACTCAGGGAAGAACTCCTTTGACTGATCCATCTTGAACACCTTCAAGATCATGTCAAGGTATGTGCTCATTTGAAAGTACCATTAAGAGTTTTTTGATCTATCCTCATAGATCTTGATGCTCAATGTTCAAGCAGCTTAATCCAGGTTTTCTATTGAAAAACACATTTCAAACAACCCTATATGCTTTCCAGAAACTCTACAACATTTCTGATCAACAATATGTTAGCAACATATACTCATCGAAATTCTATAGTGCTCCCACTCATACGTGGAAATACAAGTTTCTCATAAACTCTGTATAAACCCAAAATCTTTGATCATCTCATCAAAGCGCACATTCCAACTCCGAGATGCTTACTCCAGTCCTTAGAAGGATTGCTGGAGCTTTGCATATTTGTTAGCGTCTTTCAGGATTGTCAAAACCTTCTGGATGTATCACATACAACCTTTCCTCAAGAAAAAAACGTCGAGGAAACAATGTTTTGACATCCTATCTGCAAGATTTCGTAAATAATGCAGTAACTGCTAATATAATTCCAACAGACTCTTAGCATCGCTACGAGTGAGAAAGTTTCATCGTAGTCAACTCCTTGAACTTGTCGGAAAATATATTAACGACAAGTCGAGCTTTCTTAATGGTGACAGTTACCATCATTGTCCTTCTTCCTTCTAAAATCCATCTGTACTCAACAGCCTTACGACCATCAGGTAGTTCTGACAAAGTCTACACTTTGTTTTCATACATGGATCCTCTCTCGGATTTTATGGCCTCGAGCCATTTGTCGGAATCCAGGCCCACCATCGCTTCTCCATAGCTCGTAGGTTCATTGTTGTATAGCAACATGACCTCCAAGACAAGATTACGTACCAATATGAAATAGTACGCATCCTTGTCGACCTACGAGGTTTAGTAGTAACTTGATCCGAAGTTTCATGATCAATATCATCAGCTTCCACTTCAATTGGTGTAGGCGCCATAGGAACAACTTCCCATACCCTGCTACACACTAGTTGTAGTGACGGTTCAATAACCATATCAAGTCTCCACCATCCTCCCACTCAATTTTCCGAGACAAACTTTTCCTCGAGAAAGGACCCGATTCAAGAAACAATCCCTATTTCTTTCGGATCTGAATTAGGAGGTATACCCAACTGTTTTGGGTGTCCTATGAAGATGCATTTTATCCGCTTTGGGTTCGAGCTTATCAACCTGAAACTTATTCACATAAGCGTAGCAGAAATTCAAAAAATTTCTACGCATCACCAAGATCAATCTATGGAGTAATCTAGCAATGAGGGAAAGGGGAGTGCATCTACATACCCTTGTAGATCGATAAGCGAAAGCGTTCAAGTGAACGGGGTTGATGGAGTCGTACTCGTTGTGATCCAAATCACCGATGATCCTAGTGCCGAACGGAAGGCACCTCCGCGTTCAACACACATGCAGACCGGTGACGTCTCCCATGCCTTGATCCAGCAATGAGAGAGGGAGAGGTTGGGGAAGACTCCGTCCAGCAGCAGGACGACGGCGTGGTGGTGGTGGAGCGTGGCAATCCTGCAGGGCTTCGCCACGCACTCCGGGAGAGGAGGAGGACTTGGGAGAGGGGGAGGGCTGCGCCAGAACTTTGGTGCCGCTGCCCTCCCACCCCCCACATATATATACGGGCAAGGGAGAGGGGGGCTGGCCCCTCAGATCCAATCTGAGGAGGGGGCAGCGGCCAGGGGGGTTGCCTTGGCCCCCAAGGCAAGGGGGCGCCCCCTTTTAGGGTTCTCCCAAACCCTAGGCACCTTGGGCCCTAGTGGGGGGGGCGCACCAGCCCACCTAGGGCTAGTATCCTCCCACACTTGGCCCACGCAGCCCTCTGGGGCTGGTGGCCCCACCTGGTGGACCACCGGGACCCTCCCGGTGGTCCCGGTACGTTACCGATAGCACCCGAAACTTTTCCGGTGACCAAAGCAGGACTTCCCATATATAAATCTTTACCTCCGAACCATTCCGGAACTCCTCGTGACATCCGGGATCTCATCCGGGACTCCGAACAACATTCAGTAACCACGTACATCTATTCCCTATAACCTTAGTGTCATCGAACCTTAAGTGTGTAGACCCTACAGGTTCGGAAAACACGTAGACATGACCGAGACAACTCTCCGTCCAATAACCAACAACGCGATCTGGATACCCATGTTGGCTCCCACATGTTCCACGGTGATCTCATCGGATGAACCACGATGTCGAGGATTCAATCAATCCCGTATTCAATTCCCTTTGTCTAGCGGTATAGTAGTTGCCCGAGATTCGATCGTCGGTATCCCGATACCTTGTTCAATCTCGTTACCGGCAAGTCTCTTTACTCGTTCCATAACACATCATCCCGTGATCAACCCCTTGGTCACATTGTGCACATTATGATGATGTCCTACCGAGTGGGCCCAAACATACCTCTCCGTCACACGGAGTGACAAATCCCAGTCCCGATTCGTGCCAACCCAACAGACACTTTTGGAGATACTCGTAGTGCACCTTTATAGGCACCCAGTTACGTTGTGACGTTTAGTACACCCAAAGCATTCCTATGGTATCCGGGAGTTGCACAATCTCATGGTCTAAGGAAATGATACTTGACATTAGAAAAGCTTTAGCATACGAACTACACGATCTTTGTGCTAGGCTTAGGATTGGGTCTTGTCCATCACATCATTCTCCTAATGATGTGATCCCGTTATCAACGTGTGGGGACCCCGACTCATAAGTCGTGATCACCGAATGCACGTGTACAGTGATCCCAGAGATCAATGCTCACTGAACACACATAAGCTGAATAACAAGAGTCTTACATCCATACATACCATATTACACAAGTAGGACCATTATGGTCGAGTCTTGAGTATAACATCGCAGCGGTAATCTTCATCGATAACTTGGACCCATGCCATCTGCCTTAACCCTACAGGCATTCTGACTGGGAAGCGTCCTAGCTCGCATGCTCGTCGCCGAAGTATTCATCATCGTATCCTGTTCTTTCATGCCTGGTCAATGAAATAACCAGTGGCAAGCCAATGAGTACTTTGAATGTACTCGCAAGCAACCCATATTTTGGTTCAAGATACAACAAAGCATGATATAGGTAAACTTTTGCAGAAAGCTAGTTTTGAGTGCAATGACATGTTCAACATCCTATAAAGCATGCATCAAGAGAATTCAAGTAACCATGAGATCTGGTCACAGATACCAACATAAATAGAGTGGGCACCAACCCATTTATCATAAACAGAGTGGGCACCAACCCATCTCAATCGTGTCAAGTCCTTGGCTTGACCCAAGTCATTTCCATCATCTCACTCACATGGTTGAAAACCCTGGACATAGTTATGCAGCACCGCCCAACTGTCCTTGACCGTGGACACGGCTATTCGAATAGTTTTACACTCTGCAGAGGTTGCACACTTTACCCACTAGATCCGGGGAACTTCCGTGTCATCCACGACCCGTGGTACCTCAAGTACCCGGGGTAAGTACCCGATCACCGCCTTTCCCTAGACAACACTAACATGGAGTCCACTCGATTGGTAGTAACCCCCGTGCCAAACATTTCACATCATAAAGTTGTGGAGCCTCGCTCCCATATTCATCACTTACCACAAGCACGGGGTACCAACGGTGTGTCCGGTGCCCTGTGAAAATAGTCATGGCCGCCCTACCTGGCACGACCCCGTCCCAAGAGAGAGCACCAACTCTCCCCCATCACTAGTAATGCGGGCTCCAAGCTAGTATCGGTCTAGGTACTCAACAATGCCCTTTCCCATATAAGGGTAGAGTGGTCGCGCATGTAGGGTTGGGACAGTCATCAAATCTTAAATCTAATCCGTTTTCAAAAACAACACACACTTTCCTCGGTACACCACTTTGTCATCAAGTGGTTACCTTTCTCATCATCTCCCTCGGGCATAAATGGCACCCGATGGGGTTTTCGAAAGTTGTTTGAAAATATTTTGCCTCCATCACCATGCATATCCCCGTCCTTTTTGCATAGCACTACTTAGCACCCTATCTACTCCCACCGGCATAACCCTCATAAGGAGGTAGGGCCATGTGCAATGCAAGAATCAACGAGAAAATAACGGAGGCAACCAACCCACGGGGTTCACCATCTCACCATGATTCCGATGCAACAATAATAAAGAGCTAAAAATGACATGCATATAAAGGGGTATCATAGTCATGGTCAAAGGGCTGCTTGCCTGTTGTAACGAAGTCTTCGAGGTCTTCAAATATCCCTGGTCCAACTCCGAGCATTCAGTCTACTTCGTCAACTATCGTCGAAAGCAAGCATAATAAGCAACACAACAAGGCAGGAAATTAAAGTGCTCTAAAAATATGAGTTGGACTTTTCTGGGATACCCCTGGTCATATGAGGGATGACCAAAGTGGTTTCATTGGAAGTGGATCAATGGACATCTCCGAACATTTCAATATGATGGAATCATGGGGTTTATGGATTTGCTAGAAGTGTACAAAAATATTATTTTGTAAAATGAGCAAAGGCACCCATTTAACAAAGGATGATTTTAGAAGCATCTAGGAATTGGTTTCACTGGATTTGGAGTTCAAATGAATTTCCTATGAATTTGCAAAGCTGATAAATATGAAAAAAATGGCTCAATAATTTGCGTGGTATAGAAAGTATCAAGAAAAATGTTCATAAACTAGGTTATGAGCTTAGATGCATACAGGAGTTTGAATCATGGCATTTGGATCAAATATGAGCCCTCTGTGAGTTTCTAAAGTTCATCACAGAAATGGAAAAACAAGATTTGATAAATGTTTGTGAGGAAAAAGTATCTGGAAAAATGTGCATGTTGCACCAACAGGTAGAGCATGATTTATGGAGTCTCTAGAAATTTGAATCATCAAATTTGGAGTTGATTTGATTTGTTTATGGATTTTAGAAACTCCACGTAAAAGAAAAAGGAAAAGTTATTTACCCAAACGGGCTGGATCTGGCGGCGGCGGCGGCGCTGGCGAGGCATAGCGGCAGCGCCATCGGGCCGCCCAGCGGCTCGGCCGACGCTGTGAGAGGCCACATCAAGGCGGCTTGCGAGGCTGCGCGCGCATGGAGGAGGCGGATCCGCGGAAGCCGCTTCACTTAACGACGGGCCCGCCCATCGGGCGGCCGACGAAGGGCCCGCTTGTCGGGTTCGTCCTCAACCTCCGCGCTGGCGCGACGGAGACAGAGGAGGCACCCGACGGCGATCGCCGACGTTCAGGCGTCTCGCGACGCCCGCCCACCGGCGTGTTTCGAGGAAGAATGGCGCACCCGACGAGGTACTCCACAGAGGCAGGGGTGGTCGGATGCGGGCGGTGCATCATCCGCGGCGGATGGAGGCGACGGCGAGGTTGGGGCACGGCGCTGCGGTGTGTCCCCGGACGAGGGAAGGATCGTGGGAGATCCGCCTTGCTCAGGGGAGCCTGCTGGTGGGGAGAGGATAGGGGGAAGAGCTCAGGCTCGGCTGAATTTAGGTGGAGGCCGGCGGCACTGCTCCGGCCATGGAGGTGGACAGAGGGCACGGGAGGAGGATTGGGTTGGTCCAGGGGGTCACTGGGAGTGAGTGGGTGCGAAAGGAGGCCAGAGAGGGCTCGGGGGTGGCCTTAAATAGGCGGACGGCGGGTGCCGTGGACTCGTGCGCCGGCGAGATCCTAGCCGTTGCTGGAGGCCACGGGGGCGTGCGTGGGAGTGTCTGGGGTGCTCGTGAGGTCGGTCTAGGGCGAGAGGGGGGGAAGAGAAGGAGCGGGGGATGGCCAGGGTGCCGCGCGTGTGAGGTCACCCATTGGAGCGCTCGGGCGGCCGGTGCGCGTGCGAGAGGAGGCAGCAAAAGGAAGAGAGAGGAGGGGGCCAGCTCGGTGTCGTGTTGCAGACGTCGAGGAGCATCGACTGGCGCGAGGGGGAGGCTCGAGGTGGTCGGGAGTGCCGTGTCAACGGTCGGGAGCACGCTGACGTGCTCCAGAGCGCGCGAATGGCCGGCACCCGCAGCTTTTCCTCGCGCCCTCACGCGCCCACTTGTGTCTAGTGGCTGCTCAGGGGAGTAAACAATGTGGGAAAGGCATTGGATGCCCTGGGGCTTGCCAGGAGTGAGAGAGAGGTGAGAGAATGGGAGGAAAGCTGCTGTCCAGAGGGGGAAAGTGAGGGTTTCACCTCCAAATAATTGAGCTGTGGGATAGCCATTGCTACTGGACGTGCAAGGGGACTAGGAGGGGCTGTGGTAACAAGTTGAGCTCATGGAGAATAGTGGAAGTGGCCAAAATAGGCATTTTAATTATCTGCCAGAAGGTGTTTGATGGGGGTTTGGGCAAGTAGATGATTTGCATCTGCCATGAGACTCCATAGGGTGAAATGACACATATAATTAGGGCCTTCCACCAATTTGGAGATCATTTGAAGAAAGTTGACATTGCAACTTTGGTAAACCCTAGAATTTAGCAGAAATGAACTTGTGTAGATTTAGTTGAGCAAATCACTTCTCCTTGATGCACCACTTGGTGTGGTGGCCTCATTTGGTCATGTGATTATGCTCACAAAAGTTGGGGTCAAGGAGAGAAAGTTGGTAATGCAAAGTTGTTCAAATATGGTTCTGGACAGAAAGAGTTTTGGGGCACTTTGATCAAGTTAACTTGCTCTCCAACTTGTGCCATTTGGTCTAGATGAATTATTAGACCATTTGAGCAAGTTCACAAGGTTTGAGAACATTTGGACATGTTTGGTAATGTAAAGTTGCTCAAACTTCAAAATGGACAGCAATGGTTTTGAGAGGTTTTGATGATGCTATCTTGTTCTCCAAGTCATGAGACTTGGCAAGATCACCAAATATGTCATATGTGACATCATAGAATTTTCTTGGAATATTTGGAGAATATTTCCTTTGTAAATATTTCAAAAGCTTGAAATATCCAGAAAGGGTTTTTGAGGGGTTTGACAAATATTTTGAACATAACCATGTGTTGAAACTCTTATATATGGACTATTTATGTCCTATGAGTTTCCCTGAATTTTGTCAAATATTTTTGAAGCAATAAAATAATTTTTACCTATTAAAGACCATTTCTGGCCTTAAGAAAAAGCCTTTAAATAAAATAGGAAAATAACTTTTAAAATTATATTTCTGTAGTTTCTGGGTATCCTATATCTAATAGGAGTCAAATATATTTTTGTAAAGATTTTTACTGCCCTTAATTAAGTATTTGCAATGCAAACCTCAATTCAGGGGTTTTTGAAAAACTAATTTTTGAAAATCCTTTTTGCTCAAATTATTTTTGTAAGAAAATACTTTTATGTCCTATACACATGGCATGATCATTGGTTCAAGAGTTTGGATCAAGAAGATGAAGTATAGGAGTTGGAGGATTTATTTGATTTTTAGAGCACTTGCAAACAGGAGACAAAAATCAAATCAAGCAAAGTCCAAAACACTCAAAAGTTTTTGCCAAACCACATTTTAGCATGATTAAGAGCTTAAGTGCTGTGCCATGAAAATCAGGGTGTGACAGACCTACCCCCCTTACAAGAATCTCGTCCCCGAGATTCCTAGGCTAGGCGCGGAAAGGGATACAGAAACTTGGATCTGGGGTAGTCTTCACGTCCTCATACTGCTTCTGCTTCTGAGTGGTGCTCCATGGAATCTTGAAGGACCTGGTGCTGTGGCTTCGTGCATGACGCTCTTCTTGATCCAAGCTGCTAATGTGTAGCTCGCAGTAGGTTAGATTGGGCTAGGGGTCTATGGCTCGGTGGTCAATGTCCTTATTAGTGCTCGGGCTAGCGAGGAAGTTGGAAACACTTTCGGGGTTGGGATGCATGGAAAGCGTTGTGCACCTCAGTAGCTCAGGTGGCAACTCCAGCTGGTAGCCATCTATTCTTCATCTTGTAGAGATCTCGGAGGGGGTTGTTAAATCTTGGAGTGATCTTGAAGAAGGCTGAGGAACCTTGGGGCGAGCTTTCCTTTGACATGGAAGCGCTGGGTTCCTTAGAGAGAAGTGGCTTGCAGATACACCTGGTCTTCGACGCGGATGTCTACTTCTAGATGATGGTGGTTGGTATAGTTCTTCTTCTCGGACATGGCGATCTTCAGATGTTCCTTTGACCGGCTCAACGATTCTACTTCCGTCTTCGGGTAGACAAGTATGTTATCAAAGAAAGGTGACAACTAACTTGTCCAAGCACTCCATGAAGCCTATGGGGTACGCAAAGTGGGCTGAGGCATTGGTGATGATCACGGTTGAACGTTGGCCAAGGTCTTATCGATCGAGAGCCAAAGCCCAAGGTCAGGATCCGACCATGTTGTGGCTTGGGAGGGCATAAGGGTTTCAAGGATTCTAGTGTACGAATGAACATTTATCATCCTATCTTTAAGCACGGTTCCTGAGATGCCAGTAGTCTATCTCGTCCTTTACACAAATCACATCATATCACTGATAGCATCATTTCGTATAGGCCAACTCCAATCATCACTCATGACATTCGTATCCTCGGAACTCTCGAGAGGAGGTCTAACAAAATTGTATATGTCTACAATCCCCAAACTCGTATGTATGTCTACCCCTAAAAATCCATGGGTAGAACATATAAGCTGCTAAGCCTGAGCGTGACAATCCAAGTGCTCAGCCTATTCTCCCAAGGTCTAAGATAAAGCACCTCTATCCTAGAGAAACACGTCGTAAGCCACTCCAAGATCTTGTTCCCTTCCTATGAATCAACTCCAACAGCCCATTAACTTCCATCAATCACTGCATAATCCATTAATTCTACAAATCCAATTCCTAAGCTGGGGTTCCACATGATCTCCTAAAGTCCTTATAATCCCCAATACTTGAAAGGGCTGCCTTACTATAGTTAGTCCACCAATTCCCATTATTGTATTCTAATAATACTCCAAGGTCAAGCTCACAAAGATGCCTAAATAAACTCCGACAATTAGCCCAATCTCCTAGTTTATCGTCCACCGAGAAACATGGTATCATGATCGAGATCATCAGTCTAAATCCAATTTACTCCGAACCATGTAGACATACTCAGCATCTATATTCAACAAGGATCACCTATTTAAACCCAAATCTTTTGTCCAACGAGAAATCCTACATGTTTCCCCCAAGTCACTTACGTAATATCAACTGTCTCCTATCAATATCCCATGGCTAAGTTAAAGCCAAATACTTCCAAGAATTTTAGCTTGCGATCAAATTCGTCCTATAAATCCAATTCACTCATGGGTAGTGAAAGCTACGCTACTCTATAATCATGATCCCACCAAGTTCATCACCAACATGGTAGCCTCATAATCCACCAAATAGTCTCGGACGATCCTTCAAAGTTATTGACATAAACTCACCAAGTCATCTCTCCTCAAATCCTATATCCTCAAACTGGTCTTCCTATGGCATCGTCAGATCTGGTGCTATATTAGGATGATAATGTGCTCGTTCACTATGTCCACTGGTTCCATAATGAACCCAGTGACAAGCAAGGTTACAGAGGCTTAACATATTCTCTTGCAATTCCGTAGGTTAAGCTCGTGGTTAAGGTTTCGAGCTGGGGTATCTTGTGAAGTCTCGAAAGGTCTAGGAATGGGTTTCTAGTCTTGAGGGTTAAACATAATTCAACGGAGTTGCATTGGTCGAGGAGGCTGCAGCAAAAGTCTTCAGCTCTTGTTGGTCGCCGAGGCGGAATCCTTGGTGCATATTGTCTTGCTTGTCTTCAGTTGAGAAGAGAGATGAAAGGGAAGGGTAGCATAGAGAAGGGGAATGTCTAAAGGGGGTTCCACAGTGCAGGTGAAAACAAGCAAGTGCCAAAAAGGCAAGGCACAAACAACAAAATAAGGCAGGTGATATAGTTGCGTACTTGTTGCCTAGGGCAAAAGGGCGACCGATATCAAAAACACAACAAATAAAACAAGCAACACACAATCATGGTTCTACTCGAACCATCATACGGACTCGATCACAAGATAGGGGGTACACGACTCATCCTACCCTAGGGGTTCTCGGACTCCATAGTCGTGTTTTGTGCCTCGTGCGATCTCCGGGTTTCCTCAGGTGCTGCTACGTCTCTTGTAGTTGTTTGATGAAACGATCCTGGTTGAGCTTGAAGAGTCTTCAACAACTTTCGCTTGTTGGAGTGATGGGGTGAAGGTGGCTCCTCATAAGCGGTCATTGACTTGGCCTTCCATCGCCTTCTTAATCATGAAGGTCCCTTTTTGTCTTCTAAGCCGTTGATGGTACCAGGTAGGTAATCCTTTATGCAATGACATTATCAAGGCATAATAGAGGTCCATCATGTCGGTTACGTTGATGATAACATCGATACCAAGAGCGGGGGATGAGGAGAACCGTTTTCCTGCTCACTATGGTGAGGCGGACCAAATGGCTAGGTTCTCATCCATCGGTGGTTGCCGTTACAACAACAGTAGTGACAGGGTTACTCTATTAGCGATGTATATCATGATCTTGCATATCCTATGCCCTGATCATCGTAGGCTAAGGTTGCATCATCTTGGGGCAGTGTCAAGGGTGTCGCCATCTCCTGGGTCTTCAGGTCCTCATCCCTCGAGGATGCATCTTCTGTTGGTATCTTCTTGTTGTGATGTCGCCAATCTTGTGTTCAGGAGATGTGGGTGAATGTCTGGCAAGGCATCTTCCTTCTTGATTATCCATGAAGATTACAAGGAATCCAGTGGCTAGGGACATAAGGGTTCTAGCGACCATTAAATTTTGAAGGGGAAGAGGAAAGTATATCTTAGCTTTCGAGAAACTCAGAAGGGGATGAGAAGTATAGATAGTTTTGAAAACTAGTAGTAGTTTTGGAAATAGTTTTACCCGAACTAACGACCATGCTAACTAAGGCTTCCTACAGTCAGGATGGCTCTGATACCAGCTCTGTGGGGACCCCGACTCATAAGTCGTGATCACCGAATGCACGTGTACAGTGATCCCAGAGATCAATGCTCACTGAACACACAGAAGCTGAATAACAAGAGTCTTACATCCATACATACCATATTACACAAGTAGGACCATTATGGTCGAGTCTTGAGTATAACATCGCAGCGGTAATCTTCATCGATAACTTGGACCCATGCCATCTGCCTTAACCCTACAGGCATTCTGACTGGGAAGCGTCCTAGCTCGCATGCTCGTCGCCGAAGTATTCATCATCGTATCCTGTTCTTTCATGCCTGGTCAATGAAATAACCAGTGGCAAGCCAATGAGTACTTTAAATGTACTCGCAAGCAACCCATATTTTGGTTCAAGATACAACAAAGCATGATATAGGTAAACTTTTGCAGAAAGCTAGTTTTGAGTGCAATGACATGTTCAACATCCTATAAAGCATGCATCAAGAGAATTCAAGTAACCATGAGATCTGGTCACAGATACCAACATAAATAGAGTGGGCACCAACCCATTTATCATAAACAGAGTGGGCACCAACCCATCTCAATCGTGTCAAGTCCTTGGCTTGACCCAAGTCATTTCCATCATCTCACTCACATGGTTGAAAACCCTGGACATAGTTTAAGCAGCACCGCCCAACCGTCCTTGACCATGGACACGGCTATTCGAATAGTTTTACACTCTGCAGAGGTTGCACACTTTACCCACTAGATCCGGGGAACTTCCGTGTCATCCACGACCCGCGGTACCTCAAGTACCCGGGGTAAGCACCCGATCACCGCCTTTCCCTAGACGACACTAACATGGAGTCCACTCGATTGGTAGTAACCCCCGTGCCAAACATTTCACATCATAAAGTTGTGGAGCCTCACTCCCATATTCATCACATACCACAAGCACGGGGTACCAACGGTGTGTCCGGTGCCCTGTGAAAACAGTCATGGCCGCCCTACCAGCACGACCCGCCCCAAGAGAGAGCACCAACTCTCCCCCGTCACTAGTAATGCGGGCTCCAAGCTAGTATCGGTCTAGGTAATCAACAATGCCCTTTCCCATATAAGGGTAGAGTGGTCGCGCATGTAGGGTTGGGACAGTCATCAAATCTTAAATCTAATCCGTTTTGAAAACAACACACACTTGCCTCGGCACACCACTTCATCATCAAGTGGTTACCTTTCTCATCATCTCCCTCGGGCATAAATGGCACCCGATGGGGTTTTCGAAAGTTGTTTGAAAATATTTTGCCTCCATCACCATGCATATCCCCGTCCTTTTTCATAGCACTACTTAGCACCCTATCTACTCTGTCGGCGCGGGGATGGTCGCGACGGCACCTATGGGGCCGCCGGAGGACGGCCCCTTCGTGTGTTCGGTACGAGGGCGGAGGGCGCACGGAGAGCAGATCGAGAGATAGCAGGCGCGCGGCGCAGTTCTTTACCCAACCGGCCGCGATGGTCGCGCAGAAACCCTACCGCTGCCTTGTGTTGTATTATGCTTTGGGAGTCTCATGAGTGTTGCCGATGATCGGTACCCTCTCGCGAGAATGGCGAATGGTTGGAACCCCCCACGTTGTGCATGGGCCTCCTTTATAGGGCAAGGGTCACCGACAGGTGTCAACGAGGGTAGAGGGGTAAAACGTAAAAGAGGTGGTAGTTGAAGCAGTCGCGGGAGCAGTCTTTTCATAAAGGCATGAACAGTGGATTCTACCTACTTTTGACAGAGGGGGACAAGAGCATTAAATGCCCGTCGCCGTCGCCCCAAAAGTTCCCGCCCTTGCGTCTCCGTTCGCCACGGCGATGGAGCCACCACCGTGGAGTGCCACCGCACCCTTCATGCGGCGCGCCACCACACGCCGCGTCTCGAGAAGGCTGGAGGCGACGCGTGGGCAGATGAGCTGGAGTGCGGGCGTGCGTCGCGGCTCCCCCGGCAAGTGCCTTGCCGGGGTCTTGATCTTGCCGGGCCCGGGGCTTGTCGGGCCCTATGACTTGCCGCCTCCCGGGCCCTTGCCGGGACGCGTATAGCGCCGAGGCACGCCTTTTGCGATGTGGTCTTCTGATCCCCCGGCGAGCTCCTCTCGCCAAGGGCTTCGTGGGTGGTGTAGTCTTGAGCACAGGGCGGCCTCCCGGCAAGCTCCTCTTGCCGGGGTCTTGATCTTTTGTCTTGCACACTTTGTTCTTGAATGGCTTGGTAGGGAGCCGGAATGGTCTCCGGCAAGCATACGGTGGATCTAGCTGCGGGGAGCTGTGGCTGCCCGTGCACAAGTTGGGGTACTGAGGTACCCCTACCTTAGTACACCGACAGGAGCCCCCGGGCCTGGGCCATACACGGTGCCGAGCGCTGTTGGGCCAGGCCTGCAATCTGCACGGCACGCGAAGCCCATGGCGCGTCGAACACTGTCTCTCGTCTGCCGCCTCCCCTCCCGTGAACGGCACGCGTCGGTTGCTTGGCGTCGTGGGAGACGTGGGGCAGCGATGCAGTCATTAAAGCGCCCACCCGTGACTGCGGGCGCAGAGCGGGTCGCCACCCGCCGCCTGCTCCGCCGCCACGCTGCCCTCATGCACGGGGTCGGGCGGCGAAGGTGGGAGACCGAGCCACGGGCGGAGAAGGCGAGTCGGCCCCGCTCCTCTCGCCTCCTCGCCTCCTGATTGGTCGAGCGGGGCGGTTGAGTCCCCACCTCGCCCCTTTAAATAGGGCGGAAAGGGTGCTCAACGGCCGTACTCATCCACTTCTCCCTCCGTCTTCATTTTCAGTTTTCCTTGCCGCCATGGAAAAAGGGAATCCTGGCTCTTCGACGGTGGGGGCGCGGGTTGCTTCTAGGCAGCGTATCACTCCTCATCCCGCTCCCGTGGAGGTAGAGCCGGCCACGAGAGGGAGAGGGAGGGGGCGTGGCCGCGGACGAGGCCGAGGGCGTGGCCGAGGCGGTCGGGGGAGAGGCGGCCGTGGCGGCGCGCCTCCCCCGTCTCCCCCGGCGTCTCCTGACCACGGCGCGGTCCACACCGGAGATGACCCCAGGAGTTCTTTCAAGCTTCGCGGGCGCCTCGCCGCCGCCTCGGCTGCCGGTCCTGCTTATGGACGCGATGGGACCGGACCCACCCGACGTGATGGAGTTACGATGAGGGCTGCGGGATCAGCGGCACTCGGGTGAGTGTCGTGTCCCCAGCCCCCGGCGTGATGTTCTTCGACCGAGGGTGGAAGACGTTCGCCCGGATCCATAGCTTGACGGCGGGGTTCACCCTCCATTTCAAGTTATTGGATGGTGACCTCCTTGCCGTCAAGGTCTTCGGCGACTATGGAACCCGGGTGCGCTGCTGTGTGGACAGCTCCTCGGATAGCGAAGGCCCCTCCTCGAGCGAGAGTGACGAGGAGGGAGCGACAGCGACGACGAGGGGATGGCGGGCCCGACCAGACGTCGGACACCGCTGCCTCAAGGCCACCGCAACCCCTTCTTCGGGTTGCGGGCCTGAACTCCCGGGGCCGTCTTCTTGGCGGCGGGCGAGGAGGCTGCGGAAGAGGAAGAGGGGAGTGGCGGCAAGGCCGCCACGCCACAAAGACGAGGGCGAGTAGCCTTCGATAGCGTGGCCGACGCCCCACTACCCCGTCTTCAAGCTCTGCCTCCTACGCCTCCGACTCCGCCAAGCCCCTGGCCGGCCCCCGGGGTGTTCTCTTGGGGTCTTCTGGCGCCCGTGGCTCTTCGCGGGCTTCAGGGGCTTGCCGCTGGCTCTCCGGGCATGCGTTCCCCATGCCCGTCACCTTGCGCAGCTCCTGGGGCACGGCGGCGCCATCGCCACGCTCCCCTAGTCGCTCCTGTCGCCCTTCCCCGACAAGCTCTTCTTGCCGGGGTCTTCTCTCCCCGGCAAGCCTATCTTGCCGGGGGCTCCTTGACCTACCTCCTGAACTCCTGAACAGAGAAACAGGAGAGGGATCACGGGCACCTTATCTTTTTAATCTGAAGCCCTCGTGCATTAGCTGCATTTAAAGACTTGTAATCCTCTCTATCATGTTTTTCATCCTCTATGGACTTGTATGAAATTGGATGTTTTAATGAAAAGAAAGGAAAGCTTGCGGACTGAATCTTTTACTTGATTGCGTGCCTTGCGTGTTCTTACGCTATCGGGAGCTTGCCGGGCGAACACGCTTAGCGCATCATGGACAGCCCGCTGGTGGTGTCGCTTCGGCAAGCAACCTTGTCGGGCCGATTCGACGCTTAACTTGGCGGCGTGCTCGAAAGCAAGATAAGGGTGCAGCGGCACACTTGTGTTTGTTGAGCGGACTCGGAAACAAACCAAGTACGCAACTAGGCCACAACTCGGTTCCTCCCACACGGGTTCTTACAAGACACGCTCGTTCAAAGACGTAGCCCCGCATCTCTCGGTCCATAGGAGGATGCATGACGAGGATGAAAAACTTAGCCGACATCGCAGCCCCAAAGAACTCGGCTTGCCGGAGGCGAATCTTGGCCTCGCAGTCCCAATGAGGCTGGCTTGCCGAGGAAGAACCTTGGCACCTGCAACCCTCGGCGATCCCGGCTCGTCGGATCTTAGGCGTTGGTGTGGTCTTTTGGTTCCTCCTCGCGGCTGTGATCTTGGGTCAGGAAAGAAAATAGCTGAGGTAGATATGCGACTACTTCATGCTTATATATGCGAATATAAATCTTGACTATGCAATACAATGCCGTGCCTCGCCCTTCGTATGTTTGTACTCTACGCTCTTGGGGAGCTTGCCGGGACGAACACGCTTGCCGCGGGGCAGCCCGCCGGCGGTGTCGCTTCCGGCAAGCAACCTTGCCGGGTCAGTTGCGACGCTTACCTTGCTGAGCAGGCTCGAAAGCAAGATAAGGGTGCAGCAGCACACTTGTGTTTGTTGAGCGGACTCGGAAACAAAACAAGTACGCAACTGGACCACGGCTTGGTTCCTCTCGCGCACAAGCCTCCCATACCAAGGACATCTCACGGCAAGGCTTGCCACGTTATACCCTCTGTCCTGCGTCCTTCGTGTGCTTTCGCCTTACGCTTCTAGGGAACTTGCCGGCGCTTAACGCGCTTGCTGAGTACGGGACATCAGCAGCCCGCTGGCTGGCGTCGCTTCCGGCAAGCAACCTCGCCGTGTCTAGTTCGCGACGCGCTTAAATTGCTGAACAGACTCGGAACGAAACGAGGTCGCGAAGCTGGTCGCGATTCACTCTTAACTCGTTGAACGTGTTCGAAGCAAAGTAAGGGTGCGACCGTTCACAGGCAGGCTCCTCAGCGCACAGGTTTCTAGCACAAACGACGAAAGCAAGAGGGATATAACAGAAAAAAACACTGGAATAAGAAGTGCTCTGCACGAAGGTGCGAGCGACTTAGCTTTTCTTTTTCTCGTCTCTCTATACTTGCTGGTGGAGCTCAATGACGCGTCCCCGACGGCGCAGCAGCCCCGGGTGCGCCCGTGAACGAAGTGCGAGCTGTCTCGCCCGGGCTTATAGCGTTCCGAGGACTTGCGCTTGTCGGAGTGAACGCCAGAGCCGTCCTCGCTGGACTTAGAGCTCGATAGCGTGTCCTCGACGACAGCATGGTGCTCCGGGGAGATGCGCTTGCCGGAGCGCAGGGGGAGCAGGGGGGCGAACGGCGCGAGGTACGGAGCATGCTCGAACTCCTAGTAGCGATAGGAGGAGCAGGGTCCCCCCTCGGCACCTTCGCTTTTGCTCACGCATGGACGGCGGTCCGGAGCATCCCGCGAGCCCCCGGCGCGTTCTCGCCCCAGCGCGCGAGTGCCACCTTCTGCGGCATGGCGTTGCCGGGTTGTCGTGCGCTGAGATGGATGTGGGTCCACGGAGGCCGAGGCGCGGTTACCCGCCCTGTCCCCGGACCCGGTGGCGCCGCGAGTACCCTCGCCGGTACCCACTCTTCCGCTGGCGTCTCCTCCGCCCACCGCCGGCTCCGGCGGCGGCGGGTGAGACGCAGACGGGTCTACGACCCTCGAAGCTCTCGTCTTCGGGGCCATGGCGCAGTCGTCGATGAAGTCGCTGTCGTTAAATCAAGAGGTTGATGAAGAGCGCAGCTGCGCGAACGCCGGATCAGGTCCGCGACGACCGACGCTTTACCGGGCGCGCCAAAGATGTCGGCGCTGAGGATGGTCGCGACGGCACCTATGGGGCCGCCGGAGGACGGCCCCTTCGTGTGTTCGGTACGAGGGCGGAGGGCGCACGGAGAGCAGATCGAGAAGGCAAGGCTGGGCAGTTCTTTACCCAGCCAGACGCGATGGTCGCGTAAAACCCTACTGCTGCCTTGTGTTGTATTATGCTTTGGGAGTCTCGCGAGTGTTGCCGATGATCGGTACCCTCTCGCGAGAATGGCGAATGGTTGGAACCCCCTCTACGTTGTGCATGGGCCTCCTTTTATAGGGCAAGGGGTCACCGACAGGTGTCAACGTAGGGTAGAGGGGTAAAAACGTAAAAGAGGTGGTAGTTGAAACAGTGCGGGAACAGTGCTGCTACAGTGCATGAACAGTGGATTCTACCTACTTTTGACAGAGGGGGACAAGAGCATTAAATGCCCGTCGCCGTCGCCCCAAAAGTTCCCGCCCTTGCGTCTCCGTTCGCCACGGCGATGGAGCCACCACCGTGGAGTGCCACCGCACCCTTCATGCGGCGCAGCCACCTGCCACGCGTCTCTGGAGAAGGCTGGAGGCGACGCGTGGGCAGATGAGCTGGAGTGCGGGCGTGCGTCGCGGCTCCCCCGGCAAGTGCCTTGCCGGGGTCTTGATCTTGCCGGGTCCGGGGGCTTGTCGGGCCCTATGACTTGCCGCCTCCCGGGCCCTTGCCGGGACGCGTATAGCGCCGAGGCACGCCTTTTGCGATGTGGTCTTCTGATCCCCCGGCGAGCTCCTCTCGCCAAGGGCTTGCGTGGGTGGTGTAGTCTTGAGCCTGGAACGGCCTTCCCGGCAAGCTCCTCTTGCCGGGGTCTTGATCTTTTGTCTTGCACACTTTGTTCTTGAATGGCTTGGTAGGGAGCCGGAATGGTCTCCGGCAAGCATACGGTGGATCTAGCTGCGGGGAGCTGTGGCTGCCCGTGCACAAGTTGGGGTACTGAGGTACCCCTACCTTAGTACACCGACATACTCCCACCGGCATAACCCTCATAAGGAGCTAGGGCCATGCGCAATGCAAGTATCAACGAGAAAATAAAGGAGGCAACCAACCCACGGGGTTCACCATCTCACCATGATTCCGATGCAACAATAATAAAGAGCTAAAAATGACATGCATATAAAGGGGTATCATAGTCATGGTCAAAGGGCTGCTTGCCTGTTGTAACAAAGTCTTCGAGGTCTTCAAATATCCCTGGTCCAACTCCGAGCATTCCGTCTACTTCGTCAACTATCGTCGAAAGCAAGCATAATAAGCAACACAACAAGGCAGGAAATTAAAGTGCTCTAAAAATATGAGTTGGACTTTTCTGGGATACCCCTGGTCATATGAGGGATGACCAAAGTGGTTTCATTGGGAGTGGATCAATGGACATCTCCGAACATTTCAATATGATGGAATCAAGGGGTTTATGGATTTGCTAGAAGTGTACAGAAATATTATTTTGAAAAATGAGCAAAGGCACCCATTTAACAAAGGATAATTTTATAAGCATCTAGGAATTGGTTTCACTGGATTTGGAGTTCAAATGAATTTCCTATGAATTTGCAAAGCTGATAAATATGAAAAAAATGGCTCAATAATTTGTGTGGTACAGAAAGTATCAAGAAAAATGTTCATAAACTAGGTTATGAGCTTAGATGCATACAGGAGTTAGAATCATGGCATTTGGATCAAATATGAGCCCTCTGTGATTTTCAAAAGTTCATCACAGAAATGGAAAAACAAGATTTGATAAATGTTTGTGAGGAAAAAGTATCTGGAAAAATGTGCATGTTGCACCAACAGGTAGAGCATGATTTATGGAGTCTCTAGAAATTTGAATCATCAAATTTGGAGTTGATTTGATTTGTTTATGGATTTTAGAAACTCCACAGAAAAGAAAAAGGGGGAAAGTTATTTACCCAAATGGGCTGGATCTGGGCGGCGGCGGCGCGCGTTGGGCGAGGCATAGCGGCAGGCGCCACTAGGCCGTCCCAGCTGCTCGCCTCGACGCCTTGAGGGGCCACGTCGAAGGCGGCTATGGGCTGCGCTGCGCCGGAGGAGGCGGATCTGGCGAAGCCGCTTCCACTTAACGACGGGCCCGCCCACCGCCGCCGACGAAGGGCCCGCTTGTCGGGTTCGTCCTCAACCTCTCGCAGCGGGCGTGTGGGAGACAGAGGAGGCGCCCCGACGGCGACTGCCGGCGTTACAGGGCATCTCCGGCGACGCTCTACCCACCGACGTGCTCAGGGAAGAATGGCGCATCCGACGAGGTACTCCACGGAGGCAGGGGTGGTCGGATGCAGGCGGTGCATCATCCGCGGCGGATGGAGGCGACGGCGAGGTTGGGGCACGGCGCTGCGGTGTGTCCCCGGACGAGGGAAGGATCGTGGGAGATCCGCCTTGCTCGAGAGCTTGCTGGTGGGGAGAGGATAGGGGAAGAGCTCGGGCTCGGCTGAATTTAGGTGGAGGCGGCGGCACTGCCCGGCCATGGAGGTGGGACAGAGGGCACGGGAGGAGGATTAGGTTGGTCCAAGGGTCACTGGGAGTGAGTGGGTGCGAAAGGAGGCCGAGAGGGCTCGGGGTGGCTGAAATAGGCGGACGGCGGGTGCAAGTGGACTCGTCTTGGCGAGATCCTAGCCGTTCTTTGGAGGCCACGGGCGCGTGGGAGTGTCTGGGGTGCTCGTGAGGTCGGTCTAGGGCGAGAGGGGGGAAGAGAAGGAGGGGATGGCCAGGTGCCGCGTGTGAGGTCACCCATTGAGCCTTCAGGCGGCCGTCTTGGCGTCGAGAGGAGGCAGCAGAAGGAAGAGAGAGGAGGGGCCAGCTCGGTGTCGTGTTGCAGACGTCGAGGAGCATCGACTGGCGCGAGGGGGAGGCTCGAGGTGGTCGGGACTGCCGTGTCAACGGTCGGGAGCACGCTGACGTGCTCCAGAGAGCGCGAATGGCCGGCACCCGCAGCTTTTCCTCAGCGCCCTCACGCGCCCACTTGTGTCTAGTGGCTGCTCGAGGAGTAAACAATGTGGGAAAGGCATTGGATGCCCTGGGGCTTGCCAGGAGTGAGAGAGAGGTGAGAGAATGGGAGGAAAGCTGCTATCCAGAGGGGGAAAGTGAGGGTTTCACCTCCAAATAATTGAGCTGTGGGATAGCCATTGCTACTGGACGTGCAAGGGGACTAGGAGGGGCTGTGGTAACAAGTTGAGCTCATGGAGAATAGTGGAAGTGGCCCAAATAGGCATTTTAATTATCTGCCAGAAGGTGTTTGATGGGGGTTTGGGCAAGTAGATGATTTGCATCTGCCATGAGACTCCATAGGGTGAAATGACACATATAATTAGGGCCTTCCACCAATTTGGAGATCATTTGAAGAAAGTTGACAATGCAACTTTGGTAAACCCTAGAATTTAGCAGAAATGAACTTGTGTAGATTTAGTTGAGCAAATCACTTCTCCTTGATGCACCACTTTGTGTGGTGGCCTCATTTGGTCATGTGATCATGCTCACAAAAGTTGGGGTCAAGGAGAGAAAGTTGGTAATGCAAAGTTGTTCAAATATGGTTCTGGACAGAAAGAGTTTTGGGGCACTTTGATCAAGTTAACTTGCTCTCCAACTTGTGCCATTTGGTCTAGATGAATTATTAGACCATTTGAGCAAGTTCACAAGGTTTGAGAACATTTGGAAATGTTTGGCAATGTAAAGTTGCTCAAACTTCAAAATGGACAGCAATGGTTTTGAGAGGTTTTGATGATGCTATCTTGTTCTCCAAGTCATGAGACTTGGCAAGATCACCAAATATGTCATATGTGACATGATAGAATTTTCTTGGAATATTTGGATAATATTTCCTTTGTAAATATTTCAAAAGCTTGAAATATCCAGAAAGGGTTTTTGAGGGGTTTGACCAATATTTTGAACATAACCATGTGTTGAAACTCTTATATATGGACTATATATGTCCTATGAGTTTCCCTGAATTTTGTCAAATATTTTTGAAGCAATAAAATAATTTTTACCTATTAAAGACCATTTCTGGCCTTAAGAAAAAGCCTTTAAATAAAATAGGAAAATAACTTTTAAAATTATATTTCTGTGGTTTCTGGGTATCCTATATCTAATAGGAGTCAAATATATTTTTGTAAAGATTTTTACTGCCCTTAATTAAGTATTTGCAATGCAAACCTCAATTCAGGGTTTTTGAAAAACTAATTTTTGAAAATACTTTTTGGCCAAATTATTTTTGTAAGAAAATACTTTTATGTCCTATACACATGGCATGATCATTGGTTCAAGAGTTTGGATCAAGAAGATGAAGTATAGGAGTTGGAGGATTTATTTGATTTTTAGAGCACTTGCAAACAGCAGACAAAAATCAAATCAAGCAAAGTCCAAAACACTCAAAAGGTTTTGCCAAACCACATTTTAGCATGATTAAGAGCTTAAGTGCTGTGCCATGAAAATCAGGGTGTGACACAACGACATCAAATGTCCATGGTCAGGAAACCGTAACCATCTATTGACCAACGAGCTAGTCAACAAGAGTGAGGGAGTCCTGGACTAGGGGGTGTCCGGACAGCCGGACTATCAATATCCGCCGGACTCCCAGACTACGAAGATAGAAGATTGAAGACTCCGGCTCGTGTCCGGAAGGTACTTTCCTTGGCGTGGAAGGCAATCTTGGCAATACGGATATGTAGATCTCCTACCATTGTAACCGACTCTGTGTAACCCTAGCCTCTCCGGTGTCTATATAAACCGGAGGGCTTTAGTCCATAGGACACAACATTACATCTCAACAATCATACCATAGGCTAGCTTGTAGGGTTTAGCCTCCTTGATCTCGTGGTAGATCTACTCTTGTACTACCCATATCATCAATATTAATCAAGCGGGGCGACGAGGGTATTACCTCCATCGAGAGGGCCTGAACACAGGTAAAAACATTGTGTCCTCGTCTCTGTTACCATCCGCCTAGACGCGCGAGTTCGGGACCCCTACCCGAGATCCGCCAGCTTTTGACACCGACATTGGTGCTTTCATTGAGAGTTCCTCCGTGCCGCCACCGATAGAGCGGATGCCTTTACCCGCCTTCAAAGACGGTGTTCTCACCGGAGGGCCTTGGCCGCCGGTCGATAATCCGCTTGGCGGCTTTTATGACCGCTTGCCCGCCGCCGCTTCGCAATGACTTCTCAAGTCGCCGGAAGCAATCTTTGAGTCAGCCCTAAAACTGCCGAGCAGTTAGATCCAATCGAGCTCTCGCCTCGTTAACGAACTCTTGATCGCGATCGCCACCCCGAGTCGAACGGACTACAATCAGATCGGGCTTAAACCGATCCGAGAGAGATTAACTCTCCCTGTGCTACCCACCACGTCGAAGTGGTAGAAGAACAACTCGGCAATTCTCTGCCATCGTTGAAAACAATTTGTGTCCAGATTCCCGAACCCTCCATGTCGGATTCCCGCGGAGGAACGGACTCTGATCGAGCATTGAACCTAAAATCATGCGTCGCTCCGGACTCGCTGGGCCGTTCCGAGCAAATCAAGCTTCCGAATTCGGAAGCCCCTCGGCCTTTGAGCACAAAGATGGGCAGGGATCCGGATTTTATTCCACCCACCTGCCCAGACATATGCGACCTATCTCTAATTCGGCAAGAGCCTTTAGAAATAGTACATCATTACTGGGCCAGATTCCTCCTGGTTATGGACATGATAAAGGACTGCCGAGAGGAAAACGCAATCTCAATCTTCTGCAATAACTGCATGGACAAGGGAATCCTGAACGCCATCGATCGTCGCAAGATTACGCGATTTACCGATCTGGCGTCCATAGTGCGAAAGTACTGTGCAATGGAAAGTTTTCGGAAAACTGAAAATCAATTTTGGGATAATCCGGCCCCAAACCCAGTCCATGTAAAGGGCCTCACAATCAGGCCCCGATGCAAAAAACAAAAGCGAAACCCAGCAAGGGAAACGGAACCGTCTTTGGAGGGATGGCTCAATGGACCTCAGAACTTCATAATACGGGGAGCTGTCCCAACACATAGCCTTCGAGCATGTTGGATACTACGGCGGTGGCCAAAAGTGACGAAGAGCTTCTAGCTCAGGAAGCCACTCCAACAATACCAAAGACGGTATCAGCAGTCTTGAGACTTTCGCATCAAATAATATGCGAAACGAACAATCCGTGAACTCGCCAAGTCTACCAAGTAGCAACAGCAAATCCATGGAACGACACAGCTATCACCTTCAAGCGCCAGCAACATTTAACCCGCATCTCGAACTACTAGAGCCCCGGCAGACCGGTACTTAGTCCCATAGTGGACGGCTTTCGATCGACAAAAGTCCTCATGGACGGCGGCAGCGGACTAAACCTCATTTATGAGGAAACCTCGGAAAATGGAAATCGATTGGAGCCACATTGAGCGAAGCAGCACAACCTTCAGAGGAATAATCCCTAGCCGGACGGCTGACCGAAAAATCACACTCGATGTGGTGTTCGGCTCTCCGGACAATTACCGATCCGAAGAAGTCATGTTCGAGTAGCCCTGCTCAGCAGCGGCTATCACGCCATATTAGGACGAGAGGCATTCACAATTTTCAAGCAATACCTCATTACGGTACATGAAGCTCAAAATGCAGGCCCACCGGAATAATCACTCTCGTCGCTGATCCGGACACAAGACTCGCGCCCGAAAACAAGACAGCCGCATTAGCCCTCGAGGCACTATCAAAAGCCTTAGCGGCAGAGGAACTCACCGCGCCACGCTCACGGTAAACAGGGACGACGTGATACTTGATAAAGATCCAAGTCCACCTCCTTCAAACCAGCAGATGAGATAGTTAAATTTCAGGTCCACCAACGGACCCAACAAAGACGGCCTCTATCGGGCGCAGTTGAACCTCGAAGGACGCCAGCCTCTGAATTCCTTGGGAAAATTGGGACATCTTCGCTTTGGCATCCTTCGGACATGCCCGGAATCCCTCGCAGGTTGGCAGAACACAGCCTAAACATCCTAAAAGGATTTAAGCCAGTCAAACAGGCTCTTCGACGATTTTCTGAACCCAAAAGACAGGCAATGGGAGAAGAGCTAGCCAAGTTATGATTCATTAGAGATATCAAACATCCGGACTGGCTAGCAAATTTGGTGATGGTACCAAAGAAAGATAAATCCTGGCGTCTCGTGTCGACTTCAAAGACCTCAATAAGGCTTGCCCAAAGGATCCTTTCCCCTCCCCGCAGATCGATCAAATTATCGATGCCACAGCGAGACACGATTCGTTGTGCTTCGGATGCATACTCGGCTATCATCAAATCAAGATGGCGGAAGCGAATCAAGCCGCAACGGCATTCATCACTCCATATGGACCATTCGCTTCAACACGATGCCCTTCGGACTTAAAAACGCGGCGCAACATATCAGCGCATGATTCAAACATGTCCGCCACCCAGATCGGCAAAACAATCGAGGCATACGTGAGCGGCGTAGTCATCAAAACAAAACACGTCGATACTTTAGTAGGCGATTTGAGGCTCACATTCGACAACCTCGAGCATATGACATTAAGCTGAATCCGGAAAAATGTGTTTTCGGCGTACCACCGGAAGCTGCTGGGCTTCATTGTATCCGGTAGAGGATCAAGCAAATCCGGCCAAAATCCGGCTCTGTCACGATTGGATATCCCAAAGGACCTCAAGCAAATACAAAAATTAACAGGATGCGTGGCAGCCTTAAGCCGTTTTATCTCCCGTTTAGGAGAGAATGCGTTGCCCCTTTACCGCCTCCTAAAGCGCACCGAACACTTCGAGTGGACGGATGCCGCCACTGCCGGACTCGAAGAAATAAAGGTCGTATTGGCAACAAATCCGATCCTGGCTGCGCCCACTCAGGGCGAACCAATGTTGTTATACATCGCTGCAACACATCAAGTTGTGTGCGCTGTCCTAGTCGTCGAACGAGCAACAGAAGGGCATAAATTCCCTCTTCAAAAACCAGTGTATTATGTATACACTGTGTTAACCCCCTGCAAATCCCGCTACCCGCACTATTAGAAGATAGCATACGCGGTGTTCATGGTGTCTCGGAAGCCTCGACACTACTTTCAAGAGTGTTCGATAATAGTGTCCTCTGAAGTACCACTCAATCACATTATAAATAACCGCGATGCAACGGGCAGGATTGCGAAATGGGCCATTGAGCTCTTGCCATTCGACATAACTTACAAACCTCGACGAGCCATAAAGTCACAAGTTTTGGTTGACTTCGTCGCCGAATGGAATGAAGCCGAACTACCTAAAGAGTACGGCGCATACTCCAATTGGACTATGCACTTTGACGACTCCAAAATGTTGGCCGGACTGGGGGCTGGCGTCGTCTCGACATCCCCCACGGAGATCTGATCCAAGATGTACTTCAAATAATGTACACGGACTCCAACAATGCAGCGAATCGAGGCCTTGTTACATGGTCTCCGGATGGCGATCTCCATGGGCATTCAACGCCTAGAGGTGCGGGGATTCAAACCTTGCAACATCCCAAATAAATGGAGACTTTGACGCCAAGGATCAAAAAATGGCAGCATATCGTAATGATGTCCTGAAAATGTCAGCTCGGTTTGAAGGACTCGAATTCCATCACATAGCCCGAGATAACAACTAAGCGGCCGACATCCCGCGCGATCGGTGCGTAAACGTGATGTTGTCCCTCCAAATATCTTCTGGAACGGCTCTTCAAGCCATCCGTACTATGGGAAGAGAGTCCGTAGCGACAAACCGAGAAAGCCGCACCAGCTGGTGACTCAGCAGACGACTTAACACAATCCGCCCACGATATAATGGCAGTAATCATGGCGTGGGATGTAACCTTTCCTTGCCTACTTACTTGGCAAGAACTTCCCGAAGACCAAAATGAGGCCCGCTGCATAGTCCGGCGATCGAAGGCCTAAAAGGTTCATGAGGGAGAACTTTATAAGAAAAGTACTACCGGAGTCCTTCAAAGGTGCATCTCCGAAGAAGAAGGGCGAAACCTCCTGGCTGAAATCCATGCCGGACTAGGTGGACACCATGCAGCAGCCCGGGCCCTGGTAGGAAAGGCATTCCGTACAGGATTTTATTGGCCGACGGCTCGGGCAGATCTGCAGACTTGGTCCAGCGATCGTCGGTTGCCGACTCTTTGCTAATCGAGCCATATGCCACCCACCGCCCTCCGAACCATACCCATTACCGGCCGTTCGCGGTCAGGGGCTTGACATGGTCGGACCCTTAAAGGGGGAACCCACAAGAAAAAGTACCTATTGGTCATGGTGGATAAGTTCACCAAATAAATAGAGGCCAAACCGGTCAAAACGGCAGAGTCCGGACCAGTGATAGACTTTATATCAGAGGTGGTACACCGATACGGAGTCCCCCACAGCATCATCACCGACAACGGCACAAACTTCACAGCCGGTGAGGTCAAGCTATTGTGCAAAAATATGGGCATTAAGCTCGACTATGCGTCAGTCTATCACCCTCAAACCAACGGTCAAGTGGAAAGAGCAAACGGTCTAATAATGAGCGGCATTAAACCCAGATTGGTGAGGTCACTCACCAAATCCGATACCAATGGGTCGAGGAGCTCGACTCCGACTGGGGCTGCGGACAACGCCTAACCGTACTACCGGATTCACACCATTCTTTATGGTATACGGCGCAGAGGCAGTCTTGCCCTGCGACATTATTCATGACTCACGTCGAGTGCGCATGTATGAGGAAAGAGAAGCCAAGTTAGATCGGCAGGACAGCTTGGACACATTGGAGGAAGAACGGGACGTCGCGAAGTCTCGTTCCGCATTCTATCAGCAGCAGGCCCGAAGATATCAAAGCAGAGAAGTACAGGCCAAGATCTACAACGTTGGCGAACTAGTTCTACGCCTGCCGGACAAGAAAAAGGACAAGCTCAAGCCCAGAAGGGAAGGCCCCTTCATAATTGATCAAGTACTGACCGGCAGAGCGTACCGTCTACGAAATGCGTCGGACAACCGACTCGATCCGAACCCATGGAACGCAGCCCGACTCCGACGATTCTATGCCTAGCAACCGGACCAAGAGTTCGTCCCCTTGCCCTGTCCATCCTTTTATCTTTCGGCCGTCCTCTTTTTCTCTTTTTCCTTCTTAATTAACAAGCCCCTCGGGGTATATTTTCGCATTTTTTGCACACATACCATGTGCCATCAGCACTCGTTATTCCTGGGGGCTTCTTTTAGAGAAGCTTAACTATACGGGTTTTATACCCAACACATGTGTCATGCTTCCACATGTACCTTTTACTCGCCATTATATGCATCGATATGACTTAAGTTTTGGCCAAGCTGGGTTGCTGGCTCTGTGCTTACCCTCGTTCTCGATTGTTCGGCTAGGTGGTAAAGGAGCACCTCTGCGATTGTTACCGCCTGGTCAACCGGATGTGTACCTCGAGACCGGGTGAAGCCGAAAGCTAGCGTTTTAAGGGAATTTCGATTCGGTGATTTAAAAGATGACTTTTACCCATTTTTTCCATCTACCCCTGATGTTTTATCGCTCCATTGGCAGTCCGGACATGCACTTTAGGGCATGCCACCCCAAATAAAGGAACCCTTAACGGAACTATTCTCCTGGAAGATGTTTCTTACTAACCATGTAATATAACATAACTAGTTGGGCACTTGTCCGATAAAGCACTAATGACCCTACGCCTAGTCTCCATGCATACCACGGTTATTTATTAACCATATAGGTATTGGACACACCGGACCCTAGGTCCCGAGGTCAAAGCTTAAAAAGGTCGGCAACGACAAATGATCTACAATCCGCTAGAAGGCATTTCACATGTCATTTTTAAAGGATAACATACATTGTCAAGTTTATTGATTGTATTCCTCCTCAATCCCGCCTAACAGGCTGTCTAGCTTACGATCCGTTGGGAAAATTTAGCAGCCAGTTCTACTGGCTGTACACTAAACTCACAGGATCTCCTTCCGTGGGGCCCCACGGTGCAACTTCGCCATATGGTTGGGATCCGCCTTCTTGTACCGCGTCTTCACCATGGCCCAAGCCTCCCTGGCACCTTGACGGCAGGCCGAAACCTTCCACAAACGGAAGCGCTGCCGCACTCCCTGTAGCTTCTCTGCAAGCTCCCCGAGGAACTCGGGCGGGGCAAGGGATGGCCACAAAGCCTGTACGGCGCCACTCATTGCCTGCCGAACTCGTTCGAACAGCTGCAACAGTTCGGGAAGTTGATCACCCATCGATACGGGCATCTCCTCCACGGGATGGCCCGTGAGTATACCTACAAGACATATTATGTCAAATCGCTTCCTCACCGAACTCTTCTTCCTTAGAGAGTTCGCTCAAGCACTTACTATAGATGCCGCGACGAAGTCGTTGATTCTCCTTGACGGAGCAGGACAGCTCGGCCTGTGCGCCTTTAAGCTCTTCTCCGAGCTTGGCGTTGGCATCTTGGAGTTTGTTCTTTCCTCGCTGAACTCGTTTCAAGACGTTCTCGCCGCCTTTAGTCAAGAGCAGCGCTTGCCTATCCGGATCTTGTTCGGCGGCACCTATAGTGTCATTATTAGACTCACGCGCATACCGCACAGCGCTTATATTAAACAAATGCGTTACCAGGAGGGGTCTTTCCGTCTCCTCTTGCGGCAGCAAGTGCGGCCTCAAGTTGGGCCTTGCAATCTTGCAGCTCCCGGGACAACTGGGCGTTCTTCTCGTTAAGAGCCTGAAAGTTTTTATGATCCTTAAATCAGTTAGCATAACTAATTTCAGTCTCGAGGGCTACTGGTGTATACAACCATTAAAATTCCCTTACCCATATGTCTTTAACATATTGCTCCGTGGCCCTGGTAAAACCATTTTGGGCAGCCCGGAGATGCGCGTCCCCTGCGTTGAAGGCATCCAATGCCTCCGGGGAAAAGCACGCCTCTTGAAAAACTGTCCGGCGGCGTCTATGATTCATAGCGCTCTCCACCTCCGACTTGGTGGCGGACAGTCTGTCGGTATCCTCCGTTGGAGTAGGATCCGGTTCGCGTCTTGCGCTTGCCTCCCCCTCCAGTCCAGGCGCGGGAGCCCGGCCGGTATCGGTGGGATCGGCAATTCCTGTGCTCGCAGTCCGTGGCGCTTTTTCTTGTATAAAAATCATGAGCACTTAGAAGTTTCCTCGGAACATCGCCGAAAGATTAAACACGAGCTATACCTCGCGGCGACGTTTCGCCCGCGACGGCGCGCCTTTTCCTCCTGCTGGTTCGGCCGACCTCAGAAGTCGGCCGCCGCAGTTTGGCTCCGCCGGATTGGCGCTTCTGCAAGACACCATCGTTCGCGAAGGTCGAATAGGCAAGGATAAGATAACGTGTCCGGACTTTGGTCTTGGTCACTGGGATGCCGAACTTAGTCGGGGTAGTCCGCCGAATGGCGACCAACGATCATCAACGCTTAGCTGGTGATACACCCTGTCGATTAGCTCCACCCCGAGGTCCGGATCCTCTTCGGAGGCCAGGCCCAGGGACCCTTCCGGGTCCTCGGATTGTGGAGCAGGACTCACCATGTCCTCCACAGTCCGGCGTAGACCCTGCGCCAAAGACGTAATATAAGAAGCATAAACTTCGAAAATACGGGTAAAGGCCCTTTTGAGGTGTTCGCTTACCCATCCTCTAGGATTGACCATAGAAAACCCATCCACAGGGTTCGGACGAAGGAAGTCCTCCTTCTCCCCCTTGTACAGACCGGACAGGATCTTCACCAGATCCTCGGTCGAATCCGGCCCTTTGTGGCCGTGCCGGGTGGCATCGTCCTCCCCATTGAAATCCCACATGGGGTGGCCTCAGATTGCAGCGGCTGCACCCCCGCTTGATGCACGCCGCCATGACTCCAATCATGGTCAAGCGGAATGAGCCATTAGTCTTATTCGCCCATCAAGTAATGGACGCCTTGTCCTCCTCCAAATGGGGGCTCATGGGCGCCAGTGAGGCGCTTTCTCCAAGGAGCAGACATCAAACTCCGGGAGGCCAATCCGGATCGGGTCAGCAATGAGCGTCTACAATATAAAACCACCCGAGGGCCAGTCTTGGACGCCCTCTTGGGGTGCGGATAGGTATCCGTCCCAAAGAATGCGCCATATTTGGCGCCGCCCACTTGATATATGGATCCTGGTGAGAACGGGTACGAGGCGTAACAACCTCTTCCACAATGCGAAATGGGGCTCGATGCCCAGGAATAGCTCGCAAAGAGCTATGTAGCCCGCGATGTGCAACACAGAAGCGGGCGTGAGGTGGTGTAGCTGGAGTCCATAGAACTTCAGGAGCCCGCGGAGGAATGGATGTATTGGAAATCTGAGCCCCCTTATTAGATAAGGGACGAAACACACCCGCTCCCCCCTGTTGGGGCTTGGGGTGTCCTCCGCCTGCCTCCCTCCTCGATAAGTAACCAGTCCGGCTCGGACCGAACCATGAAGGCGGAGGAAGCAATCCTCCGCTTGGAGCTTTACTAGCTCGTTGTGCGAAATAGAGCACCTCCTCCAATCCCCCGGCGATGGGCTGGGAGCGCGTGAGGAAGAGCCGCGTTGACGATCCATGGTGGAATGGATTTCAGGGTCAGAGGCGCTTCGATGGAGTATACGCGGGAGGAAGATGATGCGGTTTGGATCTGGATCCCTGCCCCTTTAATAGGCAGGTGACCCGCACAACCAGGGGGTAAAATGTAAAAAGCTCCCTGGCTTTTCGCATTCGTGTGACAGCGTGGAAGAGGGCCATAATTTGGCGTAGAAGAAGCACAAGATTCGAGGTGAAGCGGACACTGCTCGGCAGGAACATCGAATTGAAGGAGAACCCGCCTTGCAACGCCAAGATTACAATCACGCTGGACTTATCGTCATTGAAGCCTGGTTCGGGGCTACCTTGAGGAGTCTGGACTAGGGGTGTCGAGACAGCCGGACTATCAATATCTGCGGACTCCCGGATCACGAAGATAGAAGATTGAAGACTCGGCTCGTGTCGGAAGGTACTTTCCTTGTCGTGGAAGGCAAGCTTGGCAATACGGATATGTAGATCTCCTACCATTGTAACCGACTCTGTGTAACCCTAGCCTCTCCGGTGTCTATATAAACCGGAGGGCTTTAGTCCAT